>JARQOD010000002.1:57410366-57640594 GCA_033576555.1 Oophaga sylvatica
TTTCCCTTGTAGCCTGCTGTGTCGTGTCTGCATCTCCTGCTATCAGATAAGACAATTTCTTATTTTGTGTTTTTGCTATATTTTTGCATTTTGTCCTGCACTTCTGTGGGGGCCTTCTGGGTCCCCTCCGGGGCTTTTGCCCTCTCAGTTTAGTCCAGCCACTGTGTTTTGTACTTTTGCTTTTTCCAGTTTTTTCAGTGGCTGCTGTTTTGATTTTGTTACACCAGAGAACTAATTTAGGTGGTAGAGGTCGTGTGATCTCAGGTGATTTTGAAATTAGTAGAGTTGGTGTTTTTCAGGGTTTTCTGGGATTGCAGTAAGTACCCTTCCTGTCCTTTTCTATTTAGATAGTTTGGGCCCCAGCGTTTGCTCATACTATTTTCTTTCTGTGTCAGTATTTCCTCTTGTCTAACCGCCATTACATGTTTGGGGGCTTTCTATTATCTTTGGGGTTCTGCTCCGGGGCAGATAGCTTTCCTATTTCTATCTTTAGGTGTAGTTAGTTTCTCAGGCTGTGACGAGGCGTCTAGGACCAACGTAGGAACGCTCCACGGCTGCCTCTAGTTGTGGTGGTTAGTCAGGGTACTGCAATCCCATAGATTCCAACTGCTCTGGTGTATTTCCTTTTTTACCTGCACTCCTCAGCTACCGTAACATAACAGTATCACCGGCCATAAAAATTGTATGGTACTCACAGAAGGAAAAATATTTTGAAGGAAGAAAAGTTGTCAGAGATATTTTTCTGTTTGTTGCATTTTTTTTTTTTTTTCCCTCTGTATCTCTGGGTGCTGGGGAGGATCTTTTCTCCCAATGGAGTTTGCACAGTTGTCTGGCCGTGTGGATCAGCTTGCCACTGAGGTTCGGAGTATTGCTGCATATCTTGCTAGGTTGCCTGTTGTGGAACCTAGGATCCCCATGCCAGATTTGTTTTCAGGGGATCGAGCTAAGTTTCAGAATTTCAAAAATAATTGTAAATTGTTTCTTGCCTTAAAATCTAAGTCCTCAGGAAACGCAGCGCAGCAGGTTCAAATTGTCATCTCTCTCCTGCGCGGCGATCCTCAGGATTGGGCTTTTTCCCTCACACCTGGGGATCCTGTTTTGAGTGATGTTGATGCATTTTTTCAGGCTTTGGGGTTATTGTACGATGAGCCTAATGTCACTGATCAAGCTGAAAAAGCCTTGTTGGCATTAAATCAGGGGCTTGATGACGCTGAGTTATACTGTCAGAGATTCCGTAGGTGGGCAGTCCTGACCAAATGGAATGACGACGCTTTGGCGGCCCTTTTCCGGAAGGGTCTGTCGGATAATGTAAAGGATGTTATGGTGGGATTCCCTGTCCCCTCTGGTCTCAATGATTCTATGTCATTAGCGATTCAAATTGACAGACGTTTGCGTGAGCGGAGAAGTATGCGTGGAGTGGTGTTGCCTTGTGAGCCAGCTGCTGAGCCCATGCAGTGTGATGGAGTGGTGTCTGGGGCACAGCGTCATGAGTTTCGAAAGCGCAATGGGTTATGTTTCTACTGTGGTGATGCCTCTCATGCTATTTCAGTCTGCCCTAAGCGGGGAAGACGTTTTGCACGCTCAGTTGTCTTGGGTAGTGTTCAGACTAAGTTTTAATTAACTGTCACTCTGATATGCTCTCTGTCCTCATTTTCTGCTCAGGCTTTCGTTGATTCTGGAGCAGCTATTAACCTGATGGATTATGATTTTGCTAAACGTTGTGGATTTCCCTTGATACCCCTACAGAAGTCTATTCCCCTACTGGGGATCGATTCTACCCCTTTGGCTGAGAATAAACCCCAGTTTTCTACTCAGGTGATAATGAGGGTTGAACCTGATCACCAAGAGTGCTGCAAATTTTTGGTTCTATATAATCTGCATGACATTATCGTGCTGGGTTTCCCTTGGTTACAGTCTCATAATCCTGTTTTGGATTGGAAATCTGTGTCTGTAACCAGTTGGGGCTGCCAATGTGTTAATACCAACACTCCTGTTTTTTCTGCCTCCCTTTTTCTGCCTCCCCCCAGGCTGAGGATGTTCCTGACTTTTTGTTTGATTTTTCTGATGTGTTTAGCGAAAGTAAATCTGCATCCTTACCTCCCCATAGGAGCTATGACTGCGCTATTGAATTAGTGCCAGGTAGTAAATTCCCTAAGGGTCGCCTTTTTAACTTGTCTGTACCTGAACATGACGCTATGCGGTCTTATATCAAGGAATCATTGGAGAAGGGTCATATCAGACCATCCTCTTCACCCTTAGGTGCCGGTTTTTTCTTTGTGGCCAAAAAAGATGGTTCATTAAGGCCGTGTATTGATTATCGTCTCTTGAACAATATTACTGTGAAATATCAATACCCGTTACCCTTGATTTCTGACCTGTTTTCCAGGGTGAAAAACGCTACTTGGTTTACCAAGCTTGACCTCAGGGGGGCGTATAACCTTATTCGCATTAAGCACGGGGATGAATGGAAGACGGCATTTAACACCCCTGAAGGGCATTTTGAGTACCTTGTGATGCCCTTTGGCTCACTAATGCTCCTTCCGTCTTCCAGTCCTTCATGAATGACATTTTCAGAGATTTTGTGGACAAGTTTCTGATTGTTTATTTGGATGATATCTTGATTTTTTCTAATGACTGGGACTCTCATGTGAAACATGTTCGAACTGTATTCCAGATTTTGAGAGAGAATGCTCTGTATGTGAAGGGATCAAAGTGTCTTTTTGGCGTACAGAAGATCTCATTTCTGGGATTCATTTTGTCCCCATCTGTTATTGAAATGGACCCGGTCAAGGTTCAGGCCATCTGTGATTGGGTCCAACCTACTTCATTAAAGGCTCTTCAGAGATTTTTGGGTTTTGCCAATTTTTATCGTAAATTTATTGGTAATTTCTCTGTTATTGTTAAACCATTAACTGATTTGACCAGAAAGGGTTCTGATGTGGTGAATTGGCCTCCTGAGGCAGTCTCTGCGTTTCAGGAACTTAAGCAGAGATTCACTTCTGCTCCTGTTCTACGGCAGCCTGATGTTTCTCTGCCATTTCAGGTGGAGGTTGATGCCTCTGAAATTGGGGCAGGTGCCGTTTTGTCCCAAAAAGATCCAGAGACCTCTAAAAGTAACCCTTGTGCCTTTTTCTCTCGAAAATTTTCTCCTACTGAACGTAATTATGACGTGGGTAATCGGGAGTTATTGGCCATGAAGTGGGCTTTTGAAGAGTGGAGACATTGGCTGGAGGGAGCCAAACATCGAGTGGTGGTCCTTACGGACCATAAGAATCTGGTCTATCTGGAATCTGCCAAGCGACTCAATCCTAGACAGGCCAGGTGGGCCTTGTTTTTCACACGTTTTAATTTTGTGGTTTCCTTTCTTCCTGGCACTAAGAATGTTAAGGCGGATGCCCTCTCGAGGAGTTTCCTTGCGGACTCTCCTGAGCTATCTGATCCCTCTGTTATTTTGAAGGAGGGTGTAGTTCTTTCCGCCATCTCGCCTAATTTGAGACTTGCTCTGGAGGGGTGTCAGGAGGATAGGCCCGAGCGCTGCCCTGTTGGAAAATTGTTTGTCCCGGACCAATGGAAAAAGAGTGTGATGTCTGAGATTCATTGTTCCGCATTGGCTGGGCATCCCGGAATTTTTGGTACCAGAGACTTGGTTAGTCGGTCCTTTTGGTGGCCTACCTTGTCTCGCGATGTCAGGGAATTTGTGCAGTCCTGCGGGACTTGCTCTCGCTCCAAGCCTTGCTCTCGCTCTAGTGGTTTGTTGATGCCATTGCCTGTGCCCAAGAGACCATGGACCCATATCTCTATGGATTTCATTTCCGATCTTCCTGTTTCTCAGAGAATGACCACCATCTGGGTAATTTGTGATAGGTTTTCCAAAATGATACATCTTGTGCCATTACCTAAGTTGCCTTCCTCCTCTGAATTGGTGCCGTTGTTCCTTCAGCACGTGGTTCGTTTACACGGCATTCCTGAGAACATTGTGTCTGACAGAGGAGTCCAGTTTGTTTCCAGATTTTGGAGGACTTTTTGTTCTAAACTGGGTGTTCAATTGTCTTTCTCCTCGGCATTTCATCCTCAGACCAATGGTCAAACTGAGAGAACAAACCAGACATTGGAGACTTATCTAAGATGCTTTGTGTCTGCTGATCAGGATGACTGGGTCTCTTTTTTGCCTTTGGCTGAGTTTGCTCTTAATAATAGGGCTAGCTCTGCCACTTTGATGTCTCCGTTTTTCTGTAATTCTGGGTTTCACCCTCGATTTTCTTCAGGACAGACGGAGGCTTCTGTCTGTCCAGGTGTTGACTCTGTTGTTGAGCGTATGCAGCAGATTTGGGACCAGGTAGTGGAGAGGTTGTCCCTCTCTCAGGAGAAGGCCCAGCGGTTTGCTAACCGGCATAGGACTGATGGTCCTCGGTTTAAAGTGGGGGACTTGGTCTGGTTGTCCTCAAAGAATATTCCTATGAGAGTAGCATCTCCTAAATTTAAGCCTAGGTTCATTGGACCTTATAAGATCATGGAGATTATTAATCCTGTTTCTTTTCGTTTGCTTCTTCCAGGGACATTTAAGATCCATAACGTGTTCCACAAGTCCTTGTTGAAGAGGTTTGTTGAGCCAGTGGTTCCTGCTGCTGTGCCTCCTGACCCTGTTTTGGTTGAGGGCAATCTGGAGTATGTGGTTGAGAAAATATTGGATTCTCGTTTTTCTAGACGAAGACTCCAGTATTTGGTTAAATGGAGAGGTTATGGTCAGGAAGATAATTCTTGGGTGTTTGCTTCGGACATCCATGCTAGGAGACTTATCCGTGCGTATCATAGAACTCATCCTGACCGACCTGGTTGCTCAAATGAGGGTTCGGTGACCCCTCCTCAAGGGGGGGGTACTGTTGTGAATGGGTTTGAGATGAGTTCTGAGCAGAGGCTCCCTCTGGTGGTTACAAGCGGTACTAGTGAGGATTGGGAATCAGGTGTCACTGATTGGTCTTATTTAAGGGAATCATTTTCCCATCAGGGTTGCCGTGATCAATTGTTCTGGTCTGAATCCTTTTTTCCAGTTTCCCTTGTAGCCTGCTGTGTCGTGTCTGCATCTCCTGCTATCAGATAAGACAATTTCTTATTTTGTGTTTTTGCTATATTTTTGCATTTTGTCCTGCACTTCTGTGGGGGCCTTCTGGGTCCCCTCCGGGGGCTTTTGCCCTCTCAGTTTAGTCCAGCCACTGTGTTTTGTACTTTTGCTTTTTCCAGTTTTTTCAGTGGCTGCTGTTTTTGTTACACCAGAGAACTAATTTAGGTGGTAGAGGTCGTGTGATCTCAGGTGATTTTGAAATTAGTAGAGTTGGTGTTTTTCAGGGTTTTCTGGGATTGCAGTAAGTACCCTTCCTGTCCTTTTCTATTTAGATAGTTTGGGCCCCAGCGTTTGCTCATACTATTTTCTTTCTGTGTCAGTATTTCCTCTTGTCTAACCGCCATTACATGTTTGGGGGCTTTCTATTATCTTTGGGGTTCTGCTCCGGGGCAGATAGCTTTCCTATTTCTATCTTTAGGTGTAGTTAGTTTCTCAGGCTGTGACGAGGCGTCTAGGACCAACGTAGGAACGCTCCACGGCTGCCTCTAGTTGTGGTGGTTAGTCAGGGTACTGCAATCCCATAGATTCCAACTGCTCTGGTGTATTTCCTTTTTTACCTGCACTCCTCAGCTACCGTAACATAACACAGTCCATTCGAAAAATATACATTATTTTGGAATATATGAGAGCTTTGGGTGGTGGCAGCGGATCCAGCCAGTGCTGCAATAGACTTTTCCTGACAGCTGAGGCCCATATTATCAACATGGCCCTAATATGTTTGGGGAGTTTGTGTTGAGAGCTATCTAGCATATTAAATATTGCCCATTGCGGAGTCAGAGGGAACACCATTCCACCAAGATTCTGTTGTTCGGCATGGATAGACTGCCATAATTTTTGCACTTTGGGCATCCCCACATATGATGAAATATATCTGTGTTTCCTGTCCCGCATTTGGAACATGTGAATGTGCCCCCTGGAGACATCCTGGACTTAATGTGTGGGGTAATATAAGCTCTATGAAGGAGTAATAAAGACATGTCTGTATAACTGCTGGAGGGGATCACCTTCCGTTGCGTCAGAGTGGCGTCTAAGATTTCCCCGACTGTGATGTTCTGTATATCATTTACCCATCGTGCTGGACCTGTCTTTTTGCCCTCCCATGACCAATGCTTACGCAACAGTGTGTAGATACTGCTTGTCGAGGCTATCTGAACCCTGGCGATCCTAAGAAAGCTATCCAAAGTGTTCCTCCCTCCTTCTCCACCCCCAGCAGCCATGCCTTTCAAAGTTAAACTCCTTGCTTGAAGAAAAAGGAAGGGCCTGTTCACAAATGTTGGGAAACGTTGTGCTGCTATGTCAAATGCAAGCATGAAGAATCTATCATCTAATAGGTCAGCTGCCAAGATGCAACCCTGCCCAGCTAGCTCAATGTAAGATAAGAGTGGTTTACCTCCCATAAAGCCCGGGTTACCCAGAAAGGGCACAAAAGGAGAGACATCGCTTCTCAAATGACATAGTCTCCTGCATTTCCTCCACGTCTGTATAGTTTGCCATAAGGTGGGATGGTTTCTTATTTCTGCAATAAAGTCCTCGTTAGTCATATGAAGTAATGCTGGTAAAGAGACATGGGGACTTAATTGTTGGTCTAAAAGTACGTTTGTGAAATGTGAGCTACCTCTTAACCAATCAATGATATATCTGAAATTTGCTGCTAGATTGTACTTTGCAATGTCAGGGAAATTGATGCCACCCTCCTCCTTTGGGGCTTGTAGTTTGATTAGACCTATACGTGTACGTTTTTTTTCTCCCCATATAAAATTCCTAAAAGCAGTGTTTAGAGTTTTGGCGTCAGCACATGACAATAAAATAGGTAGTGTTTGGAAAATATACAATAGTTTTGGAAATATTATCATCTTGATTAAATGGCATTTTCCAGAAAAAGACAAAGTAAAATGTTTCCAGGAATTTAGAATGTTTAATATAGACGAAATTAGGGGTCTAATATTAATGTGGTATAAGGAAGCCAAGACTGCCAGAATGTGAACACCCAGATATTTGATAGATGATGTACTCCATTGGAAAGGAAATGTCACGTTATTTACTTTCCCTTGCTCAAACAGAGCCAGGGCCTCTGATTTATTATAATTTATTTTAAAGCCTGAGCATTTGCCAAAGTGATTTAGGGCCTCCATGATAGCTGGAATTGCCGCACAGGGGTTGGAGATAAATAGGAGAATATCATCGGCAAATGCCGCAATTTTAAGAGAGGTGGAGCCTACCTCTATGCCCTGAATATTAAAGAGTTTTGGAGAGTTCTAAGTAAAGGATCTAAAGCAATGTTAAAAAGTAAGGGCGACAAGGGGCAGCCCTGACGCGTTCCTCTCTGGATTTCAAATGTGGAAGAGAGTATACCATTTATGGCCAACCTGGACACCGGATTCTTGTATAACAACTTTATCGCCTCGCAAAACCACGGACCAAAGTTTCTATACTCCAGTATGTCTAGGAGATAATCCCATGCAACCCTGTCAAACGCTTTGTCGGCGTCCAGGCTGACCACAATAGACTCTAAACAGCCATTAGATTTTCCGTAAGAGATAGCTCCCAAAGCCGTCCGTATGTTGTACGTTATGGACTTCCCGTGGACAAATCCAATCTGTTGAGGCAATATCAGATTAGGAATTATTTTTTGCACTCTGTTTGCTAGAATTTTAGTGAAAATTTTAAAGTCTGAATTTAAAAGCGAGATTGGTCTGTAACCTTCCACTAATGAAGGGTCTTTGCCGGGCTTAGAGAGCACTATTATGTCTGCTTCATTGAAACGGTCCGGGAGCTGTCCTGAACGCACCAACTGATTAAAGACATCGCAAAGATGTGTCCCTACACTGCCTCCCAATATTTTATAAAATTCATTACTGTACCCATCAGGGCCAGGAGATTTAGAGAGCTTCAAGGAGCTGATAGTTTGGATGACTTCTGAAGGGGATATAGGGGCATTAAGGATTTCCCTGTATTCCTCTGTTAGTAAAGGTGCCACCTCTGTTTGCATAAAATTAAGTATATCGTCCCCCTCTCTCTTCTCCGCTTTATACAGGGAACCAAAAAATGATCTAAATTCCTCTACAATCTCCTGATTCTCTGTCAACACTCTGCCTTCTTTGGACCGAATTTTGTGAATCCTTGTGGCCTTTCTGTATGGTCTGGTAAGAGATGCAAGTAATTTGCCGGGTTTATTGCCCCATTTAAAGAATTTGTGTTTATGGAGATCAATACTATGTGTGGCCCATTCATGAGCGATTGTATCCGCCGATTCTTTTGCCTCGAGATATTGTCTTTTCGTGAGTGGTGAATTATTAAATTTAAAGTTTTTATATGCTAAGGTTAAAGCCTTCTGCGCTGCCAGGGTTCGCTCCTGCAACTGTTTTTTTTTATGACATATATATGCAATTATTTGCCCTCTCAACACTGCTTTAGAGGTATCCCAGAAAAGAATTGGTGTTTTACAATGTATTTGGTTGTCAGATTTGTACGTATTCCATGAGAATTGTATGAATTTTTTGAAATCATCTGAATGATATAGGTATGACGGGAACCTCCATTTCCTGTGAAAACAGATTGGTTTAGTTAATTTTAGGTTGAATGTAATTGGTGCGTGATCTGAGATATGTATGTCCAAAATTTTGGTATGTGTGATTCTTGGCATAAGTGAGGGGTTCAATAACCAGTAATCGATTCTAGCATGGGAATTATGAACATGTGAATAGTGGGAGTAATCTGTCTCAACAGGATGTTGCACCCTCCAAATGTCCAACAGTCCCAAGTGATCTATAAAAGATTGTATTAGTCTCCCCTGCGTAGATATATGAGGAGATTGAGAATTAGATCTATCCAACTCGATGTCATGCACCTCATTAAAGTCTCCACCTACAATCATATGGGAGGTGTCCCAACCTGCGATTTTCTTTAGCACATTAGCCCGGAAGAATGGATCCGACGAATTTGGCGCATAAATATTAATAACACTATAAGTTGTCCCCTCTATAACCAGCTTAACGCAAACAAACCTCCCCAAAGGGTCATCTAACACATCTACTATTTCATGGTCAACATTCCTGTTTATCATGATAGCGACACCCCTCTGTTTTTTGGTAAAGGATGCTTCTGCACATACTGTAAATTTTTTGCTCGCAAATCCCGGATGGTTGCCCTTCACCCAGTGTGTCTCCTGTAAAAGTACAACATGAAAATTTTTTTGATGCAAATAATGTAGAATTTTTTTCCTCTTGACTGGAGAATTTAGGCCATTGACATTCCAAGAGCACCAAAGAAGAGATGTCATAGCGGACATTTTTTGCCTGTTAATATCAACCATTAACCCACACCAGTGCGGGAAAAATGATAAGATATAACTGTTACATAATAATAGGATCCCAGCCCATCCCAGCAAGTAGGCATAAGGATCCCTGTATCATTGATTATCTGAAGTCGAATGCAGAGATCTTCTCCCCCATAAACCACCCCCTCCCACAAAATTTGTGTCTGTGTGCCATATTCAACATTTCCCCCAAACCTGCATCTCAACATTAGATGCAGAGGAATAAATACAGCAAAAAACACCAACATAACAAACAGATGTCAATTGACAATTGACATCACCTTATGTGATTCATAATAATGCCACTCAGTAGGCCATTCAGAGTCTTGCTCATGGCGGCTGAGAAGATTCTCGAACGACCTCCAGAGCCTTCACCGGGTCGTCGATAGCCCAGTTTTTCCCAGATAGATTGAAGCGTAGTATTGCTGGATATTGTAGGCTGAATCTAATGTTTTTGTCAACCAGCAACTTACACACCGGGTTGAAGGCCCTACGTCTGGTCGTCACCATGGCCGAATAGTCCTGAAACATCAGAACTTTGTGCCCTTCATAGGATAGGTGTGCTTTTTTCCTGTAGGCAATAAGTAAACGAATTTTATCTTGAAAGTCAAGGACTTTGAATATCACTGGTCGTCTGGGTCTATCGTTGTCTTTTCCTCTCTGCGGGCCTATTCTGTGTGCTCTCTCAACCACCATTGAGCCAGATGTAAGTTGAATGTCCAAGGCGCCCGGTAGCCACTCAGATGTTAATTTTAGCAGATCAGAGGGATGTATGGACTCAGGTATTCCTATCAGTTTCAAGTTATTGTGTCTGGAACGATTCTCCAGGTCGTCCACTTTGGATTGAAGCTCTGTGACTGCTTTCTCTTTTCCCTCTAGACGTTCTGCCATTTCCTTGGTAACCTCCTCCAGATCAGAAATACGTTGTTCAGCCTCATCCAGACGAGTGCCCTGGCTATTAACTTGTGATATTATAGAATCTATTGAGGTTTGAAGAGTGGCAAACCTAGAGTCTATTTCGGGCATAAGACGTTCCATGATGGCATCCGCTATTGAATGAGAGGTCTCGCTGCTTGTATCAGAGGTGGATTTAGGCGATGATGATCCTTGTTGGTTTCGGGTAGAAGCTCGGCCTCCTTTAGTTTGTTTGCCTACAAATTTATCCATGCTCAGCGACATTGATGAAAAGATAGAAGGCGGTGATGTCTCAGATAAGAAACGTTACATTAGAATTTGCTATGTAGCATGTAGTTCCTATATAAAATGTATAGCCCAACTGTCCCGCGGCCTGTATCACGCTGCGCGTCGTCCCCCGCGCCTGGAGCTTCCCGAGGAGCCTGGAGAGGTAGACCCGACAAACAAATCCCCCGTCCAGGTATTCTCCCCGCTAATTAAAACTGTTCCTCCTCTCACAAATTGAGGGATATCCACAGATAAAGGAAATCAGCGGAGAGCTCTGCTATAAAGTGGCCAATCCTTGGCTTCGCCTCCCGGTATACTCTACTCAAAATTTTTGAGAAGGCGTGGGGGAGCAGGCCGGTCAATCTAGCAGACCGGACCCGTCATTTGCAAGCTCCTACCAGTCTGGGCAACTATGATGTTATACGACTTGGGATGGATGTCCACCCAGTCCAGAGAGTCGCTTTTGTAAATTATCACAACCAAATGCAGCCCTCCTGAGATGGTACAAGCGATATGCAGAAGCTAGTTACCAAATAACAGTGTGCCTCTGGAGCTGCGTGATCCAGCGATCCTATGACTGTTAATCTTCCGATCACTCCAGGGATATGACTGAGATGGAAATATAGATTACTGTGTATATAAATAAAAGTCACTGAAACTTCTTGATGTGAATATGAGAGCTGTGACGCTAGACTACCAGAGCGTCCTGTGTGGTCACAGTGCTGGCACTCCTCTCTTTGGGCGTTAAGAACAAAGATGGCGGGGGTCCCAGTGGCGGGAAAGGTCTCAAATATATGGTGGTAGTGGCCCCGTTACAGCCAGTCCTGTTTCCCTCCTCCGCTCCCCAGGGATCCCACACGGCACCTGTCTGCCTGTGTCCGGCCCCCCAGGTACACTACAGTCGGCTCCCGATGTACCTGTGTGTCACAGACTGAGCCCGGTGACCAGCGTGGCCTCCTCTCAGCGGGGGTAACTCTGCCTTGGAGCTCCGGTACTTCGATCTCCCAGCAGCGTCCCGCGTCCTCTTCTGACCTTCCGGCAGACTCCGCTTCGGTCCCCGATCCCCTGGCTTATACAGCGCGCTTCTGCGCTGCTCCAGCAGCACCGCTGGGAGACCGCGTGTGCTCTAATGGCCGACGAGGAAGCAGCCCGGTAATTCCCTGATTCCTCCTCCTTGCTCCTTCTCACTGCAGCCTGTAACTGTGGGGGCCTCTCCTCCGGCACCCTCACAGTAGGTTTGTGGCCCCGTCTGTGTCTCGGGCCCCTGCGGGAGTCTGTAGAAGGGCTTAATGTGGAGGAGCTCTCCACCATGCGACCGTCTCTCTCGGCAGTCAAAACAAGCATTTTGTCTGGATTAAACCCTGTATCAGATGTCAGGGATTTTTCTGGTATCGAAAAAAATGGTACAAATTTCACCAGTTTTTTGGTCGGCATTCATCAGTGTTCGGTTCGTATGTCAGTTTTCACAATCAGTGTTTCATCAGTGATTTTCTCGGATGAAAATAAATTAATGACAAAGCTTCTACCCATTTTAATGTTAAATACGGACTGCACACTAATGCACATTCAATTAAATTCCCTATCAGAGGCCTCTCACCCAGCCAACCAGTCCTGCACTTTTGCCCTGATGAGTGGCAAAAACCTCAAACTACATGTCTGCAAATGGAGTTTCTGGTTTGGCTTCTTATCCTAAGCCGAGGTCCATTCCGGGTCAACGTTGAATTTATAGGATTCCTACCTTCAGTCGCCGGCTGTAGAGTTCCTGATCTCCTATCTGAAGGGGCTATTTGCATGCTGCATAGTAAGAAAATGTTAAATCTAGTATTGTAATTTTATAGTTCATCACCATTTAATTACTTGCTGTTTTCTCAATTTGTTTAGTTAATTTTTAGGCAGTTTTTACATTTCAAGTATTTTTTTATAGTACATAAAAAACAGACCTTTTTTACTGTACTGGATTCAATTTTACACTCCGTATGTCAATTCTTTTTCCCATATGAAAAAAAATGAAGCAGTTTCTCCTGTTAACTACACAGTGAAAAATGGACAGCACTTGGATGACACACAGATGGGATCCAAGTGCTATTCGTTTTTTTTCATGGCCCAATTTCCTCGCACAAAACTCAAATCATAGTAGGGCGTCTCAATTTTTTTATTTGTTTTTTTTAAATTTGGTAAAGGCACATTGATTGTAATGGGACCCTGATCGTTCCTTTATAAACATGGATGGTACACCTAAAGAAGCTGGTGTGTAAAAGAGCCTTTACTCTGAATGATTGCCTCTCATTTGGCAACATGGAAACCATCAGCAAGGCAGTTAGCTCTTATTGGTAGATTTTAACATTTATAGTTATTTATTTATTACTGTACTAGAATGTGTTGTTCCCATAAGACCCTGTGTCTGACAAGCTCATTAACATTTAACAATTCCTGCAGCCTAGCTCTATAAAACATGAATGCCACAACATTAACACATAATTATCTGTAGGGCCTGATTAAAAGATACACAACTAATACCAGCTATTTACTATGTGCTACTTAGAAAACTAAGATCTATCAAGAGCAGCTAGACTAGACTTTGCACAAAATAAAGCATAACTGAACCAACCAAAATATTATAATCCTATTCTAATACTACGTCTATCATAATCATAGTTGCGCCCATCACAAAATATGCTGTTACATCGTCTTGCAGGTATCTAGCTCAAGGTTTATACTCACCTTGCACCTGACTTCATTGCTGGTTATACTTTAAGGTTCATGGTGTTATGCACACAAGGTAGTAAACATGTGGATAAAGGATCTAACTAAAAAAACTGCACAAAACCCACCCGGTTCCTAGCGGCTTCAACGAGACCTGGATAAACCCTGAAGGTAAAACTAGAGAAGACATCTCGAACCTGGCTCCCAAAAAGGCCGTCAAGTGTATCACTTACACCCTAAGGAATTGAGGGAGAGCGCAAAGTAAGAAAGAAACCCAAGCAGTAAACTTATCTGACAGGCCTAGACACTCAGAAGTCGGAGTAGAACTCCAAGCAGCATCCACTAAAGACTGTCACCAGCAGGGAAGACCAGTAAGGGGGAGGTTTAAATAGTAGAACCTGCAGTGCGATAGGACAGGCTAGATAAAAAATGAAAAACACCTGATGTCCGACAAGAATGGACAAAGGCAAAAGGTAATTAGCTCTCGGACAGCGACGGAACCTGCTGTGGCTCAGTAGACAGAGATGCTGACAGAAGAGCATAGGACTGCCGAATGAAATCCCGCTGCATAACAGATGGGTGTTTGGAGTTCCAGCTCCTTAGTTAGAGATTATCTTGTTTTAGGTAATCTCAGTTGCCTTCCTGCAGTTTGTTTGTGAGTTATTCTCCCCAGCGCCTTTTCCTTTCCTCCAGATTTGGGGTCTGGGAGGTTTTCATTTAGTTTGTTTATATTTGGGTTCTCTTTATTTTTCCCTGTCCATCCTGTGTGAACGTGTTTAGTTTCTTACCCTGGATTCTGGTTTCTCCCTGCACGCTCTACTTTCCCTTTATAGGATTTGTGTGCGGCCTCCCTTCTGGTTCCTCAGGGGGTACAAGAAACCCCTTGATGGTCTTTTAGCAAGCCAGGTCCGAGGAGGTGTTTTTTACTGGCGGTTAGGGACTTTTCTAGTTTGTACAAGGACCAGTTGGGTGTGGGTCCTGCATCTTCCTTTATTTGTCCTTTTCTTCATCCATTATTTTGTGTGACTGAGAACACATTTGTAACAGCCAGGAGGAGACTTTAGGAGAGCCTTTACCAGTCCGGTGAGGTCCCGACAATTGATTGGCACATCTCTCCCATGAGTGTGTATAAAGGGAGAGATCTTTCAATTAATTAGAAAAAAGCGGGGAGAAGTCATGCAGGGTTTTCATTGGACTAATCATGTCTCTCTCCATAGTCCCCAGCTGTCTTTACAAAATATGTTAACTCTGAAACACAGCATAATTTCAGAGTAAAACAGACCTGGTTGCAATCACACAGCTAGTGTTTGATTAATGCTGCCTGAGGTTCGAGCACTATGAATCTAATGACAGGTTTTCTTTACAGAGTACTTGTCATTTCAGGTGGCTTTTCAGAATATGCCATTGTGTCTATAGATGAGAAATCTCAATATTTCTGGCCACTAAATGACTTGTATTCTCCATTCTCACGAGTTTTCTCATCTGTCCGCTCTGTTATTTTCAGTGTTTTCTGAGCTCAAGACTAGCTGCTGTAATGACTCTCATACGACAGAAGCATCACAGCATGGAAAACATTATACAGCAGTATTGAGCAGTGTGGCTGTAAATCCAACATTGAAGTGAAAAACCTTTTCTGAAAACTGCAGCACGGTCTGTCTGTGTCTATCTGCTCTCTCACTGTACTGGGTTCTCCTCACTCTTCCTCCCTCCACAGAGTGTAATCTGATACTTCAGTGAGCTTATACTCTATATTACTTTCACCAAGACAGATTTGTGCTGTTTTTTTTGTTTTTGTTTTTTATTTAGAGTTGATGGTAAATTCAGGAGGCGGGGGAAAAGATAAGTGGCTCATAAATGGAGAAAGGTTTTTCTGTTAAGATATAATGCAAACTACTACTACTGTATGCAAAGATTGTTGAAGTGATAATACCCAACTTAAGGGTATGCCACACTAAACAATATCGCTAACGGGATCGCTAAAAAACGTCACTATTTAGCGATCCCATTAGCGATATTGTTCAGTGCGGCAGCTTCCAGCGACGAGCTTCCTGCTGTGATCTCGCTCGTCGCTGGAATCGTTCCGGACCCTATTTCATCGCTGGCGCTCCCGCTGGGTAAGTATCTAATCGCTGTGTGGCACCTTTTCTTAGCGATTTAGCGGTACTTTTGTACCGCTAAAGTCGTTAAGAAGATCGCTAACGGCGATAGCGTCGTTAACTATATCGCTAAATGTGGCCGCATTTAGCGATATAGAAACAATCCCGCTAGCGATCTCATTAGTATGCAACGCTAACGAGATCGCTAGCGGGATAGCTTAGTGTGGCAGTACCTTTACTGTCAAGATCCCGTCTGGGTTGGAGCCGATGTTACTGCAAACACTAGAGGAAGCAGAGGCAGGTAACGTGGTCAGAGGATAGCCGGGTTGGTACACTGGAAAGGCGTTATTAGTAGCACTGGATCAGGCAGGGAGCGTAGTCAGAAGGCAGGCCGAGGTCAGTTCACAGGAGAGCAGTGTTTGTAGCAATGGATCAGGCGGAGAGCGTAGTCAGAAGGCAGGCCGAGGTCGGTTCACAGGAGAGCAGTGTTTGTAGCAATGGATCAGGCGGAGAGCGTAGTCAGAAGGCAGGCCGAGGTCGGTTCACAGGAGAGCAGTGTTTGTAGCAATGGATCAGGCGGAGAGCGTAGTCAGAAGGCAGGCCGAGGTCGGTTCACAGGAGAGCAGTGTTTGTAGCAGCAGGAACAGCAGGAAACGCTTGACTAAAGGCTAAGAGCACAATAATCTCTCAATGACACACCCACAGGGCCAGGTTTATATAGGGCGTGTAATTGGCAATCAGAGGCCAAACGAGAGAGCACTGGGTGAAGCCGATCAGGAAGAACAGTCAATGGTATCCGGGTTCAGCAAGGAACTTTGTAGCCAGCAGAATAGCTCAGATGGTAGAGCTGCTGGCCGGTGGACAAGAGACACTGGGTTCGATTCCTGACACTTACCGTGCCTGCTGCTTCAATTCTGATGCCTTTTAGACCTTCTGCTGGTTTCTGTATTTCCTACTCTGGATGGATAGATTGTCCCTGAAAACAATCATTGTCTGCAACAGTGACCACTATATCACAGATACAGCTAATGATTGTCAGCAGTGGTCACATACATCCAAATCAAGCAGGAAGTGCAAAGCTTGGGGGAGGAACCCTAGTGTTATGAATGTGCTAGAGATGGTTTCTGAGCAGATGCTCCCTCTGGTGGTTACAGACAGTACTGAACCTTTCAGCGAAGAATGGCAATTTGGGATCACTGACTGGTCTGATATAAGGGAGGTTCCCTCCCATGATGGTTGCCGGTGATCAATTGTTCTTGTTTTAATTGTGGTTCCTGGTTCATTTGGAAGTTTGCTGAGTCTTGCCTGCATCTTCTGCTATCAGATAAGATATTTTCTGCTTTTATTTTTGTGCTTGCTTTTTGCATTGTTCCCTGCACTTCTGTGGAGGTCAGCCAGGTCCTCTCCGGGGGGCTTGTGCTCCTCTCAGTTTATCTGAAGCCACTGTTATTTGTTCATTTGCTTTTTCCTGTTTTTTCAGTGGCTGCGGCTTAGTTTTGTTATACCAGAGATCTGATTTAGGTGGTAGAGATCGTGTGATCTCAGGTGTTTTTGCAATCAGAAGAGTTGGTATTTTTTAGGGGTTTTTTTTGGATTGCAGTGAGTATCCTTTCCTGTACTTTTCTGTCTAGACAGATTGGGCCCCAGCGTTTGCTCATTCTATTTTCTGTCTGTGTCCGGGGCAGATAGCTTTCATCTTTCTGCCTTTAGGTGTAGTTATCTCTCAGGCTGTGATGAGGCGTCTAGGATCAACGTAGGAACGCTCCACGGCTACCTCTAGTTGTGTGGTTAGTTCAGGTTACTGCAATCCAATAGGTTCCAGCCTCTCTGGTGTATTGCCATTTTTGCTTATTCTCCTCAGCTACCAAAACACAACACCCTAGAGTCACTGGACAGGGAACAAGGTTGGAATCAATCAAGTACTATTACTTATTTTATTATTTCACAGTCTTGTTTTTTCTTTTTTTTATAAGTAACCACACAACCCCTATAAAGTATAACTTAAGGGCTGTTATTTAAAGGGATTATTGCACATAAAACAGCCCCCGTTAGGATCTATAAATATCATAGAGCAGTATTCCTCACTTAGTATCCCACTTTTTCATCCGGAACGAGACACTCTTTTCAAGTAACTCCCATTCTGGTAGACCCAAGCTGTACTTGTATGACAATACTACCGGCTGGATGTGGCTCTTCCCAACTAAATCATATTTTTATGATCTGCTGCATATTGAAAGGGTTGCAAGAAATGCCGATACTGAACAATTAAGGATTGAGAAGAAATTGTATATATTTTAAGATCAATGACAATGTTTTCCAAATCGGTTTCAATTTTGGTTATAACAGCTGCAACTCCCACTTCACACTTCCCAATACATATTTTATGATTGTCTAATTTCTACTGTTTTTATTTCCAGCAGGTACAAATGAAGAGCATCCTACTCAAAATACAGCTCTGCCTTCAAAGGAGATCCCCAAGGGTATGAATAGGACAATACTGGAAGTGTGTAGTAGCACCGTCGCACCCCGCAGGAGTTTGCTTCCAGCAAAGAAAACAACCACATCACCTGCTGGTAAGCAATTCTATTCCAGATAACATCCCTGCTATAACTCGCCATCTGCATTATCCCAACAGGAAGGAAACAATTTCTCATTAAGTTAAATAAATGTTTTTCTTCTTCCTCCTATAATGACAAAGCAGAGCCATCAGCCTGTCTAATGGCAAGTGATGTCTAGTATTTACTACAGAATCCGCAAGGCCATAAAAATGTCTTAGAAAGAGATTTTGACATTTTATAGTTTCCGAAATTCTTAAAAATATAAAAAAAATATATATAAAAAATGTATATAGTAATAAATAATTCTCAATTCATAATAATGCACAACATATAATTAAAGAGATTGGTCACCTTTGAGGACATTTTTCTTCTTCATTATATGCATGTATTTTTGGCAAAATTTCATTTTTGTATTTGGGTTTCATTAAACATGTTGACTTCTGTAGCCTTTGTGTGGCACTGTCTATTGATGGCTGTGGAATGGGTTAAATGAGAATCTGTCAGTGAGCTCATCCTGAGACCTAATGGGAGAGTTTTTAACCCTTTTATTCTGAGCTAATTTATGCTAATTAATAACTGTTCTAATTTTGTAATAAAAATTAATTGCAAAAATAATGTTTGGCCCCAAATACATGCATTTAAGTTAAAAATAAAAATTGTCCCTGAGGTGGATAAGACAATTAATTCAGTAATAATAATAATAACAATAAGAATGCATTATTATTAATGACATTAATAATATTATTATTCATATTATTATTATAGTTTATCATTGTTATTGTTATGTTATTATACTATTATTTTACTATAATTGCAATATTACATTAACACATTATTATTACTTATAAATTATATAATGATACTACTAATAATAATCATTATTATTATTATTACCATTATACAACTATTTTCAGAATAATTAAAATATTTTTTTGTTATAGACATTATTTGTATTTATTTTTTAATTAGTAAATAGCAAGGTAGAGGTGCAGGCTAAAAATTAACTTTTAATAAACGCCTTTAAAAAGGAACTACTTGTTCCAGTAATTATTATTTAATTACAAAAATACTACTACAAATAATAATTATTTAATTTATACATAATGTTTATAATGTATTACTTTAATTATAATTACTAATTTATATAGATTAAAAAAAATTACATCCCTTTATAAAATATAATAAGGTTATAGGTAAACTATTAAATTGTAAAAAAAAAAACTTGTATTGTGTTTTGTTGAATTGACAGAAAATGGTGCCGTTATGTGCAGTATATTTTTTTGTATAGTTTCTGGCTTTCATTTTTTTCCACATTGCATACCCTGTCAGATTTTATACTTGGATCCTGCTTGGAACAGCAAATTATAAAAAATACAAGGTCGAACCTCCTACAGATATGAAGTTATTCACCATAATGAGTAGTTTGCATTTTTGGACAAGGAGAATAGCGGCTTTGCTTTAGGAACAGTGTGAGAAAGTCTAAGGTCAGACTCGACCATAATCATTTTTCAGTCAAAAAGAGATGGTCTTGATAAAGTCTGTGGGGCCCGACGGTATTTCTGTACTTCGCTCACTTTTTATTGAGGTATATAAAGATTTTGTGTCGGATTATGCGTTAATCTGCCACATTCCCCCCAAAAAAAACAAGCCTTGTTCATTCGGTTGCCCAATTACAGAGGATTTCTCATCTTGAAGCATTGCCTCAAGGAAGAATATACCCTTCAACTATACATATGGTCTATAAAACAGAGCAGCAGGGATTCTGTTCCTCCATACAACTCCCACATTTGCATGAAGCCTTACGATGTTATTAGCCAATTGTTAAGCCTTTAGCTTTAGTATTTCTTGCCAGATTGGTGGCTCAGTGGCTAAAAAGTATGGATTTTTTTTTTGCGTAAATGAATGTAGTTTTTGCAATTGGGTTTTATTAAAAATGTTGACTTCTATAGCCTTTATATATTAAAGCACATGGTAAACTGCAGAGTAAGTTATCAGTAAATCCATCAGTGTGCTCATTTTGCAGCAGAGTCTGTAAGGAAGGCTATGTCGCCACGATCAGGATAGCGATGTTTTGGTTGCAACATATTTTCGCTGCATCCAAAACGCTGCGTTCTATTTGCTACACTTGTTTGTCAGTACCTGCGGATTCACCCCATGTACTGACATTCAATTGGTCAATATCTGCAGCAGAGACTTGCGCCTCCACTACAAAAATTGACATGCTGTGGCTCGTATACCCGCGGTAAATAGAATCACAATGGGCATGAGATTTCTATAAATCCCATCCACTGTGCTTCTAATGTAGAACGCAGCATTTTGGACCCTGCACAAATGCGCTGCGTCCAAAACGCTGCTACTCCTGATCATGGGTATGCAGCCTAATTTTAATTTTTCCTCTCCTTGACCCACCTAAATTTTCAATAATTCATAAATCATCTTAGGAGATGATTCAAGGGAAGATAGATAAGACTTATAGATTAAAACAGCCGGATGAACTAACTGTCAGATTTGACTGTTACATTATTCACAGACTGTTATGTACATTGATAAATACAGGATGTTGGAGCTAAACAGTCTAACTGTCACGGGTATACCGCTACAAAGTGGAGCCATAAAATCGCGGCGCATGGTGTCACAAACTCCTGCCTTGCTTAGAAGTATTTCTCCATCTTATTAAACCGTGTAGCTCCTGGAGCTTTCCTACCTGGATTGTCTCAGTTGTTCAGTGTTGGCCACTTGCTAGTGTTTGGCACTTGCCAGTGTTAGTTCTTACTGCCTGGTTTGGAGTTGGAGGTGTAGTTCATGGTTGAAGTCGGCATTTGAAGTTTTGTTCAGGAGATTGTTGCTTGGAGTTTTCATTGTGTGCACATCCTCATCCTATTTGGTTTCTCCTTCCTTTAACTCCCCTGGGTCCCACTCTATTGTTTGGTGAGTGTTAGTGTTGAGCGATACTTTCCGATATCCAAAAGTATCGGAATCGGAATGGTATCGCCGATACCATTAAAATATCGGCGATACCCGATACCGATACCGGAAGTCCCTTGTAAGTCTATGGGAACAAAATATCGCAACTAAAAAAACCTCTTTCTTTCCTTGTAAACACTAAATATACACACATAGAATACATATATATATATATACATGTCATTGTGACATATATATATACATATATGTATAGTTTATACACTTCTACATAGTAAAATATCCTCTGATTCAATTGCCGGGTAAAGCCGGCTTCTGTGAAAAGACAGAAGCACCCGACATGAAATGACACTTGGTGTACATAGGGTTAACCATGTCTTTTCATGTCGTTTGCTATCTGATTTGCACAAACAATTACATCAGTCTATGTGTGCAAAATTTCACACCTGTAGGGGTTAATTAAAGGTGTAAATTCGTTGTAAAAAAAACTGACTTTTTTGCTACGTATTTACACCTTTAATTAACCCCTACAGGTGTGAAATTTTGCACACTTACACTCATGTAATTGTTTGTGCAAATCAGATATCAAACTACATGAAAAGACATGGTTAACCCTATGTACACCAAGTGTCATTTCATGTCGGGTTCTGCATTTTCACAAAAGCCGGCAATTGAATTAGCGGCTATTATACTATGTAGAAGTGTATGAACTATAAATATAAATATATATATATATGTGTCACAAATTCAATGACATGTATATATATATATATATATGAGGTGTAAAATTGCTGAAAAAAAATGCGTGGGCTCACGCCCTATTTTCGCAACCAGACAGACAAAGCCAGTGAGTGGGGGCAGATAATAATAGCCCAGAGAGGGACCATTATTTTTGCCCCCCCCGGCTACTTAACATCTGCCCCCAGACACCCCAGAAAGGGCAAATCTCTAATTAGATTTGTCCTTTCTGGCACTTTGCCCGTCTATTCCCATTGCCCTGTAGCAGTGGCGAATGGGTTAATAAGGGGTTAAAATGACCTTGCAATTGAAAGGTCACTTTAAGCCAGGTTAATAATTGAGAGCTGTCAATTAGACAACTATCAATTATTAATCCTATTGTATGAAAGAAAAATCAAACACACACACTTTAATAAAAAAGAAGTTTAATGAAATAATCACACAGTTTTTGACCATATTTTATTTACCTGCTAAAACCATTTCCTGTAATAAAAATAAAATAATAAAGCAAAATTATTCTTACCAATCCGATGCACAGTCAGGTCCCACGGTGTAATCCTTCAGAAAGGGTTAATGTTTACTGCAGGGACCGCAGCTAATGCTGCAGCCTCACAGTAAACCCCCAAATGAATGAGTTCCTCTCCTGGCTGACAGGAGAGGAAGTGGAAAGCTTAATTGATTGCTTTCCACTTTCACTTCAGGTCAGCCAGAGACACCATCAGTGACGTCAGAGGGAACTGATTAACAAAAATAGGGGTTCCCTTCGAAAAAAAAATGGCGTGGGGTCCCCCCTATTTTTGTTAACCAGCCAGATGAAGCAGACCGCTGAGGCCTGGTTTTTCAGGCTGGTAAGGATCCAATATCCATGGACCTTGCAAGCCTGATAATACCAGGCCACAGCAGTCTGCTTAGCTTGGCTGATTAACAAAAATAGGGGATCCCCTCGAAAAAAAAAACGGCGTAGGGGTCCCCCTATTTTTGTTAACCAGCCAAGTAAAATGCAGATTGCTGCGGCCTGGTATTAAAAGACTGTCAAGGCCCATGGATTTTGGCCCTCAACAGCCTGATAATACCAGGCTACAGCAGCCCCACATTTGGCGCATCAAAAGATGTGCCAATTGTGGCACTTTACCCGGCTCTTCCCACTGCCCTGTAGCGGTGGCAAGTGGGGTAATAAGGGGTTAATGTCACCGTTGATTGCACGGTGACAATAAGCCCGGTTAATAATGGAGAGGCGTCAATAAGACACCGATCCATTATTAATCCCAAAGTTTTTAAATGTGTAAAAAAAAGACACAGCAAGAAAAAAGTCTTTTAATGAAATAAAAGAGACAACACAGTTTTCATTTTTTTTTATTACTCTCTCATTCCTGCGACGCCATCGATCTCCTGTAAAAAAATAAAAAAAACAAACCAACAGTATACCACCTGTCCGACGCAGTCCATAACGACAGTCCCACGACGATCCAGCTCTGCTACATCGCAATGACAGGCAGAGGCTGTCATCCCGGCGCAGCACAGCTGATTACCTGCTTCCACGGCGGTGACGTCATCGGACTGACTGCTTTACGGCCGGGATTACCCAGCAGTCACTGCAGTTATCGCGAGAAACTGCATGTGACCGCCGGGGAGAAGAGGATGGCGGCCATGAAGCAGTCCAGGACGTGACCGCCGGAGATCTTCTGCCAGGTAAGTGCCGCTGACTCCTGACAGACCCGACCGACGGACACTGACAGTGACAGTGACAATTCCGATTCCGGTATCCGATATGACGAAAATATCGGTACTCGGAATCGGAATTCCAATACAGCCAATATCGGCCGATACCCGATATTTGCAGTATCGCATCGCTCAACCCTAGTGAGTGTATTTTGTGTGATTGTTATTCTCATTTATCCCTGTCCATCTTCCCTTGTTTGTCTGTTATCCTATACACTTCAACTTTGCACCTCCCTGGGTAGGGGAGGGACAGATAAGGGTTGCTGGAGTAATCTAGGGGAAAGGGATAGACTAGGGCGCCCCTAATTCTAGGGACCTAGTTAGTGCCCACAGTCCCAAAGTACTGCATGACATTAAAATTTCTAATGAATAGAAATGGGTGGACCCCTGGATGTTCAGGTCCGGCGGATTTGTCCGAAAAGTTAAAAAAAGTTCAGGTTTTGGTTCCAGTGTAAGAACAATAACTTAAGACAACCTTTGACACACACAACTAAGGAATTTGCTCCTCAGACCTTATTGGGGCATCAGAACCAGACCCCAATGAGAGGACAATAAAACTTTCACACTCCTTATCTATGAACTGTTCCAATATTTACAGCCACCACTTATCTCTCTTCTATAATGATAGTTCTGCTTCACATCACTTGTCTTACCTATTGCATTATTCCTGTGTCCTCTTGTGTATAAATATGTGATTCTTCAGATTTTGTATTATTCTTTGCCTGATGAAGAGACCTGAGTAGTCTCGAGAGCTTGCAATTTGTTACCATCTTTTCAGTTAGCCATTAAAATTTATCAACCACTGAGGACTCTCAAATCTAAATATTTTTATATGTACTGCCTAACACAGTACAAAGATATATATTTTTCCTGTATCAATTTTCTTTGAGACTAGAGGCGTAGCTAGGGTTTTGGTTTAGGGGGGGTGAAACTTCTGAGTGGGCCCCTAACCAGAGAACCTCAGCAAATGACCTCGTTGTTGCCAAAAATAATCTATATATAAAAAGACCATTATTGATATCACCGCCATATGGTCAGTGGCAAATAATACCAGTCCTACAGAACATATAATAGATTACAGCAGAGTTACAGATAATCACTTACCGCTGACGTTCTTTCTGATGGAATTGTTCACTTTTCATGTCTTTTCCATCTGGCCCAGACCGACATGACGACTCCTCCAGCCGGGACTCGGCTACAGAGAATACAACAAAGACACGTTTCACTTCTCATATTTTCAGCACCGTCACGGTCACCAATTGGACTATCCCCAACCTGCACAAACTCCTCATCCTGCTGATACCCCAATACTGAGCCGCTGCTGCCATGTGTCCCTATTACTGCACCTCATACCCCAATACTGAGCCGCTGCTGCCATATGTGTCCCTATTACTGCACCTGATACTCCAATGCTGAGCCGCTGCTGCCGTATGTGACCCTATTATTGCATCTGATACCCCAATACTGAGCCGCTGCTGCCGTATGTGCCCCTATTCCTGCACCTGATACCCCAATACTGAGCCGCTGCTGCCGTATGTGTCCCTATTACTGCATCTGATACCCCAATACTGAGCCACTGCTGCTGTATGTGTCCCTATTACTGCACCTGATACCCCAATACTGAGCCGCTGCTGCCGTGTGTGTCCCTATTACTGCACCTGATACCCCAATACTGAGCCGCTGCTGCCGTATGTGTCCCTATTACTGCACCTCATACCCCAATACTGAGCCCCTGCTGCCGTATGTGTCCCTATTACTACACCTGATACCCCAATACTGAGCCGCTGCTGCCATATGTGCCCCTATTACTACACCTGATACCCCAATACTGAGCCGCTGCTGTTGTATGTGTCCCTATTACTGAACCTGATACCCCAATACTGAGCCGCTGCTGCTGTATGTGTCCCTATTACTGCACCTACTGTGTGGTTCTGTGTGACCTCTAAATTCTAAAGCAGCCCTCTAGAATATAGTAATGCCGGGTGCAAGTGCCCTAGAAAACAGTGCCCATATTTTGTCCCCTAGAATGTAATAATGCCCTGTGTGTGCCCCTTTGATAGTCACAGTAACCCGAGTTCCCCTATAACAATAAGTGCCCACTTTACACTTAATAATGTCCCAAGTCTCCCCCTTGTACAGCTCCCCTATACACAGAATAATGCCCCCTCACTGGATATATACTGACCCCTTAATATCCCCAAACTATTTAATGGCTCCAACACTCTATGATGGCCCCGCCACTGTAATCCCCACACTGTATGATGGCCCCCTAGATTGTATCCATATAGCATAATACACCAGATAGTCCTCAATATAGTATAATGCACCCCCCAGGCAGAGTCCACAGTTAGGTCCATAAATATTTGGACAGAGACAACATTTATCTAATTTTGGTTCTAGACATTACCACAATGAATTTGAAACAAAACAAATCAGATGCAGTTGAAGTTCAGACTTTCAGCTTTCATTTGAGGGTATCCACATTAAAATTGGATGAAGGGTTTAGGAGTTTCAGCTCCTTAACATGTGCCACCCTGTTTTTAAAGGGACCAAAAGTAATTGGACAGATTAAATAATTGTAAATAAAATGTTCATTTCTAGTACTTGGTTGAAAACCCTTTGTTGGCAATGACTGCCTGAAGTCTTGAACTCATGGACATCACCAGACACTGTGTTTCCTTCTTTTTGATGCTCTGCCAGGCCTTCACTGCGGTGGTTTTCAGTTGTTGTTTGTTTGTGGGCCTTTCTGTCTGAAGTTTAGTCTTTAACAAGTGAAATGCATGTTCAATTGGGTTGAGATCAGGTGACTGACTTGGCCATTCAAGAATATTCCACTTCTTTGCTTTAATAAACTCCTGGGCTGCTTTGGCTTTATGTTTTGGGTCATTGTCCATCTGTAGTATGAAACGACGACCAATCAGTTTGGCTGCATTTGGCTGGATCTGAGCACACAGTATGGCTCTGAATACCTCAGAATTCATTTGGCTGTTTCTGTCCTGTGTCACATCATCAATAAACACTAGTGACCCAGTGCCACTGGCAGCCATGCATGCCCAAGCCATCACACTGCTTCCGCCATGTTTTACAGATGATGTGGTATGCTTTGGATCATGAGCTGTACCACGCCTTCGCCATACTTTTCTCTTTCCATCATTCTAGTAGAGGTTGATCTTGGTTTCATCTGTCCAAAGAATGTTCTTCCAGAACTGTGCTGGCTTTTTTAGATGTTTTTTAGCAAAGTCCAGCCTAGCCTTTTTATTCTTGATTCTTATGAGTGGCTTGCACCGTGCAGTGAACCCTCTGTATTTAATTTCATGCAGTCTTCTCTTTATGGTAGATTTGGATATTGATACGCCTACCTCCTGGAGAGTGTTGTTCACTTGGTTGGCTGTTGTGAAGGGGTTTCTCTTCACCATGGAGAGTATTCTGCGATCATCCACCACTGTTGTCTTCCGTGGGCGCCCAGGTCTTTTTGCATTGATGAGTTCACCAGTGCTTTCTTTCTTTCTCAGAATGTACCAAACTGTAGATTTTGCCACTCCTAAAGTTGTAGCAATTTCTCGGATGGGTTTTTTTCTGTTTTTTTGCAGCTTAAGGATAGCTTGTTTCACCTGCATGGAGAGCTCCTTTGACCGCATGTTTCCTTCACAGCTAAACCTTCCAAATGCAAACACCACACCTCAAATCAACACCAGCCCTTTTATCTGCTTAATTGAGAATGATATAATGAAGGGATTGCCCACACCTGTCCATGAAATAACCTTGGAGTCAATTGTCCAATTACTTTTGGTCCCTTTAAAAGCAGGGTGGCATATGTTAAAGAGCTGAAACTCCTAAACCCTTCATCCAATTTTAATGTGGATACCCTCAAATGAAAGCTGAAAGTCTGAACTTCAACTGCATCTGATTTGTTTTGTTTCAAATTCATTGTGGTAATGTCTAGAACCAAAATTAGATAAATGTTGTCTCTGTCCAAATATTTATGGACCTAACTGTATATTATAATAAACCCCCATAGGCAGAGACTATAATATAATGCACCCCCATAGGCAGCCGCTATATTATAATGCACCCCCATAGGCAGCCGCTATATTATAATGCACTCCCCATAGGCAGCCTCTGTATTATAATGCACTCTCCATCGGGAGCCTCTGTATTATAATGCACCCCCATAGGCAGCCTCTGTATTATAATGCACTCACCATAGGGAGCCTCTGTAGTATAATGCACTCCCCATAGGCAGCCTCTATAGTATAATGCACCCCCCAGAGGGAGCCTCTGCATTATAATTCACCCCCCATAGGCAGCCTCTGTAGTATAATGCACCCCCATTGCAAAAATAATAAATCCTGTACTCACCTCTCTTCCTCCCGGCTCCTGCGCTGCTCACTGCTCTCCCGCTCATCTCCTGACAGCGGGCACCAGGCAGTGACATAATCGCGCCCGCTGTCAGATGCTGAGAAGGGAATTATGGGAGAGAAGGAGCACTCTCTACGCTACTGTTTAAGACTGTTCCCTTGCAGGACTGTGGTTAATCAGAGCCAATATAAAAGCAAAGGCTCAGAATGCAGCAGCCATTTAATGGTGTTAGAGGCTATAGAGATGACATCAGAAAGCACAGTTCAGCATTGGAGAGAAGGAGCAAAAGTGCTAAAACATTGGACTACTACACCAGACATACCTTGGTGTACAATTTCAGCCCTGAGTAGAGAACATGGGAGTAGTACTCTGTGAATAATACGTATATTCCTTTGATACGAGGAAAGAGAGGAGAGGTGCCGATAGCAGCAGACTAACTGTGATTGATTGGTGATAAATTCTAGGAGGGCTTGGACCGTATCCTGCTGCTTGTGAATAGCACATCCTTAAAGCACTAGAAAGATGGAAGCTAGTTCAAAGCCATCAGTACTGTTTTCTCTGCTGAAGAAAAAAAGAGATCAGTGCTAGTCAGAGGAAGTGTAAATGCTAGCTTGTGACCAGAAATAAGTGGCTTTTGGGAGTTTTTGCATTTCTCATACAATTCCTTTTGTATGTAAAGAAGGAAGGGGATGAAGCTTGTTTTTGTTTTTTATTTAAAGACAAAATAAGATTTCCAACAATTTGAGGAACCAATTTATATGATGAGGGTAGTTTGAGACCGATATATTTTGACAAAAGCCAAACCTTATCCCAGGGCAAAATAGAGGCGGGTCCAGACATCTCTTGTCTGTGTGTCTCTACATTCCTTAGGAAGATTTCATAAAAGGTGTTGGTGTCCTCCAAGATCTTAGAGAAGACCTTTAGGAGAGTTTCTGCTGCAGGAATGATGGTGGTAGCAGACACATGAAATAAAATATTGGGCTGATGACCGTGCACCATACCATAGACATCAGTAGCAGCATCTATGGACATGGACAGTTCACGTTTTTCATGACCCACTGGGTGTATGTTTTCAGAGGTAGCAATGCATCACCACAACTAGAACAGGCGATGAAGACTCCACAGTTGGGCACTTTGTCTGGTTCCACTATATTCCATCTCCGCCTATCCCTCCTTTGCATCTTCCTCGGTGGACATGACCCCACTCCCATACAGCAGACGTGTTGCTGCTGTGCATCAAGCAGCAAATCTTATAACAGCTCCCAAGTCCTGGACAGCTGCATGTAGACATCATCTTGAAAAAACATCCCCAAGGATGCAGCAGGCAATGTAGGAATATTATCAACTTGTACATTTGTACATGTTCATTTCCGCCCTGGGGCTGTGTGTTGAGGACCTTTATATTCATTGTTACATTCTGCAGGATGAGGAGGTGGAGGGGTATCAGCAACAGGTGGATGTGTAGAGGGACATTGAGTAATCCCACATGACAGAGTGAAAAAGACAACAAAAACTTTCATGGCCAAGAGGACCAACCGTTGTGAACAAACGTGGTCCTCGTTCATACTGGCGAGTATGACAAGCTGTATGCTGGATTGTTTGTGGGATGACTGGCATAACATTAACATTAGGCAAATGGATGACTATTGGATAACCATGTTTTCACACCTTCTCTATAAAAGCAACATGGGAGAATTTTTTCCAGCTTAAAAAAGAAGTCAAAATTGATGCATTACCAGAAGAAGCTTTGTTCCCTTCTTGGCAAAGCTTTCACCAAGCAAATGCCTGCCAACTGCATATCTGACCAGGAGATCTGCTCTGCTTCACACAGAAATAAGACTTCCCAGCCTGTGCCAGCACTAGAGCTAGAGCATGTAATAGAAGTAGCAGCAGCAATTACAGTATATATGACATATGTGCTAGATATTTTATTTGCCACTGCACCAACCTGATGCCCTTCACCAAATACTCACCATCTAAACTGCTAGGTTGAGTCATACCTGAATTGTGTCCTTTCTCCAGCAGATGTCCTGATCCCATAGACTTCTGGGTCATCAGATTGGAAAAGTGGCAAGAACTGGCCCAGTTTTCAAGACATATTGTCATGTCCAGCTTCCAATGTACTGTCAGAAGGGGTATTCAAGGATGCAGGTGGTTTTATCACATTCATGCTCATCAGATTGTTCTCCACAAGCATGTAAATCATTAAATTGTTTGAAATGAATCAGGCGTGGGTCAGTGCCCATTTTCATTCACCTATAGTTGATGTCACTTATTCGATTGGCCATAGCATCTGCCTACCTGTCCCATCATGTTCTACATTGTCATGCTGCCAACAATCCTGATGCCCTTCATACAGCTTGACATCTTCTGCATGTTGATCATGTCGCATCTATACTGTGCTGCAGCTGCCGGGTCTTGCCAGTGTTACCCACACACACAGATGCACATCTCCTTGCCTGCTCCATCTGATTCTGTGTTGAGCAATTTATGCCACTTCTGATACAGTCACACATTTTCTTGCTGTCCACTGTGCTTTATAGCTATACTGTACGGCTGCTGAAGATGCTAGCCTCTACTCAGACATTCCCTTGCCTGCCCATCATTTTCTGCATTAATTGTTTGCTGTTGCCACATCCTCTGCCACTGCTGATCGATACCCACACACATCTACTGTTTCTCCATTATGTTCTATAGTTAATGTGTACTGCTGCTGGGAACCCTACCCTGTTCAGTGTAGAATGTAGATGAACCTGAAACTGCTCCCGCAAAAAGGATCATTTTTGCATGGCTTTTTAAATAAGTCATTGCTTTTCACTTTTAAAAGTGCAACTCTGTTACTACTCTCAAATAAAAAGGGATAATGTTTGGATGACTTGGCATAAAGCCATTGCTTCTTTTCAAGCAGCAAACATATCACTGATTCAAAAAGTGGGATAATTTTTAGAAGGCTGAATGAAAAGCCATTGCTTCTTCATTTAAAATTTAACAAATAGCAAAATTTTGCTCCTCACCAGGGAACATTTTTGGACCATCGCTTGTCAGAAAGATATAACTTCTAGCCTGTCTACCACCTCTGTATAATCACAAGCAAGATAGGCATCTGACACCAAAAAAGAATAATTTTTGGAACATTTTTATAATTTAAAAAGCCACAAAAGTCTGTGAGTGCAGTGCATTGTTAAACGGAAAATTGTACCCATAATCAGAATGTTGAGGTCACTCTGACATTTCTATGGCTATGTTTTCATTAAGGAACTCGAAAGGGGATTAATAAAATCCTAGGAGACCTCATACTGTTTCACGTTTTTCTGGGCAATTAAAGGCTTAGCAGTACTTGTGATTCGCTGGCAACTGATTTGATGCAAATCAACTTTTTTTGGGAAAATTTCATTGAAGCTGGCAAATGTAAATTTCATAAGATTTGATCATCACTAGTTAGCAGAAATATATTTTAAAAAGTACATATTTTAAAGGGAGTCTGTAAGCACAAAACAACTGTTCAAACCAAGCACAAGGCCCTTTTTGTTCCCATGGTCTGGCTGAGCAGTTAAGTGCACCTTCCTAGCTACTTGTTTTCCTTCCTTTGTAAAGTCAGAGCTGTCAGTCAAGGAAGGAAGAGAGACGCAAAGCAAGTGGCTAAGTATACAGAGCTAAAACAAATATGCCAAAGATGCACCAAGTACTTGTGTCTAGTTTGAACAGTCATTTTTTATTTCTTCTACATTGATGCGCCAAGATTTACAAATGTCTGCAAATGTCTAGCTTGATAAATCAATTCTAGAATCTCTGTTATCAGATCATTTCCTGATCAGTTTGTATAGCTGAAACAGAAGAAACATGAGAAAATGTTTAACAATTATTTTATTTTGATTGTATCACTTTTGAAGTGCTGTTTGTTGTATACAAGTGTTGTAAACTGGTATTGTTTATATTACTGGGAAACAGACCAGTTCATTACACACCTTCAATTTTCCAACAATTTTTCTAAATTACAGCACATGCTGTTTTTCCATCCATCTCTCCAGTTTTCTCCTGAAAATATACGTTGGTTCCAGTGAGTAAATTTCAAGGTCACTATCTGTTGTGTACTGGGATTATATGTCATCTCATGAAGCCATGAACCTGGAACTGAGATATCATGAAAATAACAGAATTTATATTTGGAGGACTGTAAATAATAATATCAAAATACAACCACAATATCACTGAAAAATTCTCTTTTGCCATAAGGATACAATGTCATGAATTTTGCTATGTACTTCATGAGTATAACTAGAATATAACACCATTAAAGAGGTGTTTTTGCAGTTTTCAAATATGCTATAAGGGAATTTGAAATGAGAGTTATATTTTCTCCCAGACTGTCAACTATTAAAGGGAATCTCTCATCAGGTTTTCCGGCCACCAACCCTTCATGTGATTCCACGTCCACCGACCTCGAGATGTCAGAAGACCAGGCACTCGCTCTAGTCCCTCATCGAGCCATAGACTCCTGACATTGCAGGAATATCCACAAGGGATATCAGTACGGCCTCCCACTGCCTCGAATGATTGGCACATGCTGGCCCTAGCAGCCCACTGTTCCTGAACTTGACCTTGTCACTGTACTTGCCTATTTGATCTACTATCAGGAAGTGCCCACTTTTTACTAACACTAGTCTCCACCCACTGGGTTAGTTCAATCCATTAACTATATCCTAACCTAATCCTATTGTCCTTATCTAATGTCCTATGCCGTTGCTAAGCCACTTAACTATATGAACAATACTCATACTATCCCAAGTCTAAAGCCCCCGTCACACACAGCGATCTCGCTAGCGAGATCGCTGCTGAGTCACTAGTTTTGTGACGCAACAGCGATCTCCCCAGCGATATCGCTGTGTGTGACATTCAGCGATGATCAGCCCCCCTGCTGGGTATCGCTGATCGTCGCTGAGTGTCCTGGACATTTTTTTGATCGTTGGTCTCCTGCTGGCCAGCACGCATCGCTGCGTGTGGCAGGCAGGAGACCAGCGATCAGCTTGTAACCAAGGTACACATCGGGTTTCCAGGCGCCGGGAGCTGGTAACCAAGGTACACATCGGGTTTCCAGGTGCCACGCAGCGCCTGGAAACCCGATGTGTAACTTGGTTACCAGTCTCCTGCCTGCCACATGCAGCGATGCGTGCTGGCCAGCAGGAGACCAACGATCAAAAAAATATCCAGGACACTCAGCGACGATCAGCGATACCCAGTAGGGGGGTGATCGTCGCTGAATGTCACACACAGCGATATCGCTGGGGAGATCGCTGTTGCGTCACAAAACCTGGCGATCAAGTAGCAACACACCAGCGATCCTGACAAGTTCATATCATTGTCGGGATTGCTGGTGAGTCGCTATGTGTGACGGGGCCCTAACCCTATGCTTACCCTACACTATGCACTACTCATGTTATATAATATATATTAATAATTTACATTCTTATACAATGTACATTACCATCATACAATATAAAAGACGTACATCACTATTCACATTACATGTAAAACCGCGTGACACTGTACACATAGCATGATTGTTGTCTTCAGGAGCCGTCCATTTCTCTTACACATGTGTCAGTTGTTAGTTCCAATGCATGCTCAGTATGAGCTCCCTCCTCACTGCACCATATTCCTTTCAATGTGCACTGACTCCCTCGCCGGGTCTAAAGATTAGTGATGAGCCTTCTAGAGAGCACATTGTGAGTGTTTATTGAAAAAGAGAAAGTGCAGCAAGCGGGGAAAACAGTGATAGGGATTACCCTCAGGCCTCGAAACAAACGTCACTGTTGTTAGCCCATTTCAGTGTGGTGATAGTCATTTTAGGGGAAGGACTGATCCATTAAAGGCCAAAAAATGCTGACTGAAGACAGTTGATAAATATTTTCCTTGGTGGAATCCCTTTAAAAACATGGCTGCTATAGACTTTATAGTGTTTCAGAGGAACCTGGTAGATACCTAAAATAGGGGAACCTGTCCCTAGGTTTTAGTTTAAAACTACACAGCACTTCAGAGAAAACATACTTTAAAGACTAGAAGGGAACAGAGAGGCCAGTTAATTAGGTGGATCCCTGCTCACTTTTCCCTGCTGTCTCAGATTCATTTACAGGTCTCTCTTTATACACAAATAGCTGAGTCCTGTGGGAATAAGCCAGTAGGTATCAGCCAAATGTCTACACTCACCATTCTGGGGTTCAGGCAGGTTCTCTGTAAAGGGAATCTGTCAGCAATATTTCACCCCGCAAACTATTTATGTGTGCAGATAGCTCTTTCAACGACAAGTCCAGCAATACCTTAACATGACTAGTCTATTTTGCCATTATTAAGAAATAAAGTTTCAATCAATATGCAAGAATTTGAAGAGTCTGAAGTATTTCCGGCTCTATTTTCCGCTCAGCACCACCTACTATTGCTCAACTGACAGCACTTTGTTTGAAGACTCACAGCAAAGGAATTGTCAGTCAAGCAGAAAGAGGCGGTACTGGGCGTAGAATAGAGCTGGAGTGACGGAGGCCTGGGAAAAGCTTCCAAGAACTGAAAACATTCAAGCCTTATTTGCAAATCTATTGAACCACTGATTTCTTAGTAATGGAGAATCGGACTGGCCATGTAAAGGTATTGGTGAACTTGTCTTTCAAAGAGCTACATGTGTGCATAAACAGTTTGGAGGGTGAAATCCTGCTGACAAATTACCTTTATCGAGTCACAGTCATTGACAAATGGTATCAGCAATAATAATAGTTCTAAATAGTTACAGTAATAGGTGCAACTGAATAAACCGTATAAATTGAACTGAATGTCCATCAACAGCAGCTTGTGTTATTCATGAAGCTTCGGAAGGGCTGAAAGAATTGCTATTTGTAGATCGCCAAATGTGAAGATTCTCTCTCCATATAAGTGATAAGATACAAAAAATTGTGCACATTGAGATATCTGAGAAGAAACAATAATAACAGTACCATTAATGAAACGAGCCTATGAAGCCACCAACAATGTCTGAAGCCGCTTCCAGGTTGTGTCCCATTTGTGTCTGCCTTAGTTTGTCTGGGATCGGAGTATCCTCGCTTTAATAAGTAAACATCTATCGCCTACTTCTATTGTGTAACCTTTGGATGCGCGATTCTCAGCCCCATTAAAAATGTAATTTTGTTCTGAAGTTTTTTCTAATTTATCACTTAACAAATGTCACAAACTGACAGGAGAGTCTTAACAATATTCGAGAAATGTCATGAGCGTGGAGCGAGCTGGAGCTGTAACCACTTCTTCACTCTCTCGATAACTCCACTTTTCAATCTTACTGTTCCACTGGGAACCTCTGTCAAAGACTGTGAGCAGCATGCACAAGGGAAGACGGGAGACAGGTTGCAAGATCACTTAGCCGATGAAAAGTTAATTATTTTAGCTTCCAAATATTGGACTCATTGTATGGTTTCAAGGCATAAAACAGCAAGGAAAAGTAAGTTCTGGGAAAGAATGCTGTCAAGTATAAATGAAAATGTAGCACATGAAGGCTTTGTATGATGCGCAGTGATGTCAGTCAGTAATGCAATTTACAGCCAACGAAGAAGATTGTAAATCATGTAAACCAATCAAAAACCTATATCTGGGTCTACTGTCCACATATTGCCATATGATTTGAAGCTCCTGGGCCCTAGTCCAAAATCTGTAACAAAGCGCCTACCTGCTATATATATATACATATATATATATATATATAAACAATAGCCTTTTATAACTTAGGGTCCCCTTAGGCACCATGAGCTGATGATACTGCTACTTCTACACCTTATATAGATACCAAGCTAAGCTGTGTAGGATATACATTACAGTTAAAGTTTCCATAGTCTTATTTTGAAGTATTTCAAATTCATATTTGTCCCCTCCACAGATTCCATGTCAACAACATATAGTTTAAAGGGGTTGTCTAATACTCGGACAACCCTTTTCAAATCTGTATGTTTGGCCCCAGTAAAATAATAACACTTATACTCCCTACTGTTGCCGGCGCCGTTCCAACAGTATCCAACAGTGTCGGCAAAGTCTATCCCACCAATCACTTGACATTGTTACGTAATGTGACCTCTGCGGCCAATCAGTGCTGGCTTCACGCTCCCCGACTTCGGAAAAATCACTTACATTGGGTGGATGTGAGAGCTGCTGATGTATGTGATATGTCTGAAAATGGGGAGAGTGAAGTGGCGGATGATTTGCCAAAGGGATCGCGCAATATAACAATGTTACTCGCTCGCCGGGAGAGACAGTGCTGACACTGCTGGAATGGCACCAGCACCAGACATGAGTATAAGTGTTATTTTACCAGGGGCAAACATACGGCTTGAGAAAGAGTTGTCCGAGTAGTGGAACACCTTTAAGCATGATATTTCAGATATCTACTTTCTACAGGGCATGAACAGTTTTTCCAATGAGTGTTTACAAACAGTTCATTTAATTTATAATTCACTATATCAAAATTCAAGAAGGTCAGATCTTTATATATAAATTTGTCCATTTCAATATCATAAAAAACTCCAGAAAATAGTGTCATGCCCATAAAAGTTTCAGATAGGCTACCTGACACCATTTCAGTTACCTGGAGGTGTAATTGTTGAAATGTAATGCCTTCCTTCGCGGCCTACATGCCTCTTTTGCTTGACATTGTGGGAAGATAAAAACAAATAAGCCAAAACACTATGAAAAGAATTGTGGATTTCCACAAGTTTAGTACATCCTTGGGAGCAATTTCCCAGTGCCCGAAGGTACCATGTTCATCTGCTCCATCAATAGTCTACAATTTTACACACCATTGGACTACGTAGCAATCATGTCCACGTAGGACAGGTGTTTAGTCCCCTACCGATGTACGTACCTCGGTGCAAAAATAGAAATCAATTCAAGAACAACATCAAAACACCCTGAGAAGATACTGGCAGAAACATTAAAATGTTTTCGACATTGACGTAACCTGGAATGTAAGGCACGTAAGGAAGAAGTCACTGCTTGAAAGCTATCATAAAAAGTCAGTTTACAGCTTGCAAGAGCACATGGACAACTAATATCTTAGTCATTGGAGAAATGTCTTCTGGTCTAATGAAACAAAAATGAAACTGTTCAGCCATAATGATCACTGTCATGAATGGATGAAAAAATGTAGGTTGCAAGTCATGTTTGGCTACAGAAGGGATAGGTGAATTTCACAAAATAAATGGCAATATGAAAATGATGTGGCAATATTGAAGTGACATCTGAAGGCATCAGCCAGGAAGTTAAAACTTGGCCTCAAATGGGTCTTTCAAATACTGATACCAAGTATACTTCCAAGGTTGTAGCAAAATGGTCTAAGGACAATAAAGTAAAGGTAATGAAGCAGCCATCACAATGCCCTGATCTCCATCTTAAAATTTATGGGAAGAACTAAAAATGTGTGTGGGCTGAATACATAAAACTCTGACTCAGTTACACCAGTTCGGTGAGGAGGAATACTCTGTGAGAAGCTTGTGGAAAACAACTTGAAATGTGTAGCCCAAGTCAGACAATTTAAAGACAATTCTACTAAATCTTAACAATTGTAAACTTTAGAACCTCTGGAATGAGATGCAAGCCATAATAGCTGAAATAAATCTTTGTCGCTAGTATTATTCTGATATTTTACTTTCTTATAGTAGTGATCTGGACTGACCTGACAGAGAGCATATGTGCAATGTTAAAAATGGACAGCACACATCTGGCAACTTGGGCTGTCAGTGACTTTTTTACAGAACCATAGACTTGGATGGGTAATTTTTTTGACCCATGACATGGATCAAAAACTGACATGTCTCCATGATTTTTTTGCAGGTACATGATCCACAAAAAGCACAGACATGTCAGCTGCTTCATAGATTATAGTTAGTACGTGATCCGTCAGTGAAAAAAAAACAAAGAACACATACGTGGAAAAACAGACATCTGAATGAGGCCTTATAATGAATATACCAGTAGTGCATATATACAGTGTGTGTGTATGTACAGCTCTGGCAAAAATTAAGAGACCACCACATCAAAACCTTGTCATGGCCAGCCCATTCTCCAGACCTGAACCCCATTGACAACCTCTGGAATGTAATCAAGAGGATGATGGATAGTCAGAAGCCATCAAACAAAGAAGAACTGCTTAAATTTGTGCACCAGGAGCAGTGTAAAAGACTGGTGGAAAGCATGCCAAGACGCATGAAAGCTGTGATTAAAAATCATGGTTATTCCACAAAATATTGATTTCTGAACTCTTCCTGAGTTAAAACATTAGTATTGTTGTTTTTAAATGATTATGAACTTGTTTTATTTGCATTATTTGAGGTCTGAAAGCACTGATTCTTATTTAGTTTTAACCATTTCTCATTTTTAGAAAAAAATACAAAATTTATTGCGTGGAAATTCGGAGACATGTTGTCAGTAGTTTATAGAATAAAAGAACAATTTACATTTTACTCAAAAATATACCTATAAAGAGAAAAATAAGACAAACTGAAAATTTTGCAGTGGTCTCTTAATTTTTGCCAGAGCTGTTTGGTTCAGAAGTAAGAAGCATTTGGTATTTTAGCTACTGTTGCTGTGAACCCACAACATGCTGTCAAAGGAGCTCTAAGAGGAAGAGAAACAGAAAATCATTAAAAAAATAAGAAATCCATCAGAGAGATAGCCGAAATGTTGGGAGTGGCCAAATCAACAGTTTGGTGCATTCTGCAAAAAAAACACACTGGGCTTGGAAAAAAGACCTGGATGTTCACAGAAGACACCAGTGATGGATAGAGAAGAAAACACCCTTTACAACATCCACCCAAGTGAAGAACTCTCTCAAGGAAGTAGGTGTTTCAGTATCTAAGTCTACCATAAAGAGGAGACTTCATGACAGCAAATATACCATGTTCACCTCAAGGTGCAAAAAATTAATCAGCCTTCTAAAATAGAATGGCCAGATTAGACGTTGCCAAAAAAAATGTATAGAACCCGCCCAGTTCTGGAAAAGCATTCTTTGGACAGATGAAACTAAGATCAACTTGTAACACAATGATGGGAAGAAGAAAGTATGGAGAAGGCTTCGAAAGGCTCATGAAAGGCACAGCACATCCTCTGTAAAACATGGTGGAGGCAGTGTGATAGCGCGGGCATGCATGGCTTCCTATGGCGCTGGGTCACTAGTGTTTATTGATGATGTGACTGACGACAGAAGCAGCCTGATGAATTAGGAAGTGTACAGGGTGATACTTTCTTCTTATTTTAAACCAAATGCAGCCAGGTTGAATGGACGGTGCATCATAGTACAGATGGACAATGACCGAAATATGCTGCGAAAGCAACCCAGGATTTTTTTAAGGAAAAGAAGTGGAATATTTTGCAATGGCCGAGTCAATCACCAGATCTCAAGCCCATCCAGCATGCATTTCACATGGTTAAGACAAAAAGCGGAAAGACCCACAAACAAGCAACAACTGAAGTCAGCTGCAGTAAAGGCCTGAGAAAACATCACAAAGGAGGAAACCAGCATTTGGTGACGTCCATGGCTTCCAGACGTCAGACAGTCATTGCCTGCAAAGTTTTCTCTGCAAAGTATTAAAAATGAACATTTTATTTATGGTAAAGTTAATTTGTCCAATTACTTTTGAGCCCCTGAAATGAGGAAGCTTGGTAAAAAAAATGGTTCCAATACCTAAACATTTCACAGGATATTTGTGTTCAATCCCTTTAACTAAACCTGAAAGTCTACAATTAAATTGCATCTCAGTTGCTTCATTTTAAATAAAAAATAGCGACGTGCAAAATCCAAATCATGAAGATTTGGTCTCGGTCCAAATATTTCTGGGCCGAACTGTGTATTTATATTTATGTGAGTGCATATTCTCTATGTATATATAACAAATACATGATGTATTGATTTCAGTAGAGAATTCGATAACATGTAGCCTAATAGACAAATGTGCCCAGCTAAGGGCATCAGTATATAGCATTACCAGCTATGGAAGCTAAAAATCTCCAGGATGTATCTTTTTCCAATATTTTTAAAAATATGGCTTCTCTCCCTCTCTGCAACACCAAGTAAACGCTGTATGAATATAGTAGCAATGTCATTTCTGTAAATGACTCCCTTCTCATCATCCCAAACTGACATTGTACATTGTAAGAGATCCCAGTACAAAAAATGCTTCCCCTAAATACCACAATTACCAAAAAAACTATGTGCCCGCGATCAGGAATAGTAGCTTTTTGGAGGCATCGTACTGTTGCTGCTTTCTATTTACTGTATCTTGTTTAGCTACGTGCGGATTTACCTCCTGTAATGACATTTTGTTGTTGAAAATATGCAGCGTCTCCGCTACCGAAATTACCATGCTGCAGCTTGTCGATCGCACCGCGGGTGGGAGGGATGGATAGAGATAGTGAATGGGCCACACACACACTTACACATAGAATGACTTTGATTAGTGAACGTGATAGGCCGCTCTGAACAAATGTTTTTCGAGGGAGCGCCTGAAACCATGCAAATTGTGGATAGTCCTAATTTTTTGGGGTAGAGCATTCCAGAGGATTGGCGCAGCGTGGGAGAACTCTTGGAGTCGGGAGTGGGAGGTACGGATTAGTGCAGAGGTTAGTCGAAAGTCATTAGCAGAGCGCAGCAGTCGGTTAGGCCGATGGATAGAAATGAGGGAGGAGATGTTGGGGGGTGCTGCACTGTGGAGAGCTTTGTGGGTGAGAACAAGTACTTTGAATTGGATCCTATAATGAATGGGCAGCCAGTGTAAGGACTGGCGAAGAGCGGACGCGTCCGAGTACCGATTAGCCAGATGGATGACCTTGGCTGCTGCATTCAGCATGGACTGGAGAGGGGATAGTCGAGTAGCGGGGAGGCCAATTAATAGAGCGTTGCAGTAGTCCAGGCGGGATGGATCAATGCTACAGTGAGGGTTTTTGTTGTTTCCATGGTGAGAAAAGGGCGGATTCTAGAGATGTTCTTTAGGTGTAGGCGGCAAGAGTGGGCAAGAGATTGTATGTGGGAGGTGAAGGAGAGATTGGTGTCAAACATAACACCCAGATAGCGCGCCTGCTGCCGGGATGTTATTATGGTGCTGCCCACAGAGATGGAAATGTCAAAATTAGGGAGGTTAGTAGATGGCGGGAGCAGAAGAAGTTCAGTTTTGGAGAGGTTGAGTTTCAGATAGAGAGCGGACATGATGTTGGAGACTGCGGACACACAATCGGTGGCGTTCTGTAGTACAGCGGGGGTAAGGTCGGGGGATGACGTGTATAGTTGTGTGTCATCAGCATAAAGATGGTACTGAAAGTCAAATCTGCTGATGGTCTGTCCAATTGGGGCCGTGTAGAGAGAGAAGAGAAGGGAGCCAAGGACTGAGCCCTGAGGTACCCCGACAGCGAGAGGAAGAGGAGATGATGTGGAGCCAGAGTACAAAACACTGAGGGAGCAGTCAGAAAGATAGGAAGAGAACCAGGAGAGAGCAGTGTCCTTAATGCCTAGTGACTGGAGCCTAGAGAGTAGTAGACGGTGGTCAACCGTGTCGAAAGCTGCAGAAAGGTTGAGAAGAAGAATGAGCAGAGAGTTGTCACCATTACGTTTTGCTGTCAGAAGGTCATTGGTCACTTTGATGAGTGCAGTTTCAGTCGAATGTAGGGGGTGGAAGCCGGACTGTGAAGGGTCTAGGAGGGAGTGAGTGGAGAGGTAACAGGTAAGGCGGGGGTAGACTAGGTGCTCCAAAAGTTTAGAGATGAAAGGGAGATTGGAGACTGGTCTGTAGTTGTTTGTGCAGGAAGGGTCGAGAGTGGGTTTCTTTAGTAATGGAGTAATGATGGAGTGTTTGAAGGAGGATGGGAAAATGCCAGAGGAGAGTGAGAGACTAAAGATTGTAGTTAGGTGAATTGTGACAACTGGAGAGAGAGACTGGAGGAGATGTGAGGGGATGGGATCAGTAGTGCATGTAGTCGGATGAGAGGAAGAGAGGAGTCTGGAGACTTCTTCTTCTGTGATGGGATCAAATGTGGAAAGTGAGCCAGGGGAAATGCAGGGAGGGATGGGAGTCACAGCACTTGGTGGTTGAGAGCAGATTTCCTGACAGATATTATCTATTTTTTCTATAAAGTGGGAGGCCAGGTCATCAGCACAAATGTCTGTGACAGGGGCTTGTGCTTTTGGCCTGAGAAGGGAGTGAAAAGTGTCAAAAAGTTTCTTGGGGTTGTTGGCTAGTGAGGAGATCAGGGTGGTGAAGTAGGTCTGTTTGGCAAGGTGAAGGGCAGCGTTATAAGTTCTTAACATGAATTTAAAGTGGATGAAGTCTTCTGGTGTGCGAGTTTTTCTCCATAGGCGTTCAGCACGCCTAGAGCATCGCTGGAGAAGTTGAGTTTGTGATATGAGCCAGGGCTGTTTTACTGTGTGTTTGAAAGTTCTGAGGGTGAGCGGTGCTACTTGGTCAAGGGTGCTTTTAAGAGTGTCATTGTAGTGCTGAACAGCCAGATTAGGACAAGAAAAAGAGGAGATTGGGGACAGCGATGAGTGTAGGGAGTCTGAAAGTGTCTGAGGGTTAATGGCTTGTAGATTTCTGTATGTGTGGTAGATAGGAGTGCGCTGGGGTGGTCGAGGATTTGTGAGCATTAAGGAGAGAATGTTGTGGTCAGAGAGTGGAAGCGGTGAGTTATTTAGGTGGGAGATTGAACAGAGGCGGACAAAGACCAGGTCAAGGGTGTTACCATCCTTGTGTGTCTAAGAGGTTGAAAGCTGTGAGAGGCCTAGAGAAGTGGTTAGTGATAGAAGCTGAGATGCAGGTGTGGAAGTAGGGCTGTTAATGGGGATGTTGAAGTCTCCAAGGATAAGGGTTGGTAGCTCTGAGGACATAAAGTGCAGCAGCCAGGCTTAGAAGTGATCAAGGAACTGGGTGGGCGAGCCTGGGGGCCGATATATGACCACTACTCTGAGGGAGTGGGGACGGAAGATCCTGATGCTGTGGACCTCAAAAGTAGGGAATGAGAGTCATGGAATTGGGGGGATGACCTGGAAAGGGCACTGTGGGGACAGGAGTATGCCGACTCCACCACCATGTCTGTTTGTGGGTCTCGGGGAATGGGAGAACTGTAAGCCACCATAGGAAATGGCAGCAGGGGAGACAGTGTCAGAATCCTGAATCCAAGTTTCAGCGAGGGCCAACAGATTAAGAGAGTTGTTCAGAAAGTAGCTGTGCAGGAAGGGAAGCTTGCTACATACAGACCGTGGATTCCAGAGGCACAATTAAAAGAAGGAGATGAGGGAGTGCAAGTAATATTAATAAGATTATTATGGTTTCGATATGAGGTAGGGTAGGAATTGAGGTTGAGGGAAGGTGGACCAGGGTTGGGGGAGATGTCCCCTGAAATCAGTAGGAGTAGGAAGATAAAGAGCAAGTAGTTGTTGGAATTGTAAGTAGGTTTTTTCTGCGATGTGTTTGGGCAAGATAGGCTGAGGTTTTTCAGGAAGGTGAGAAGTGCATGGGAGCTGTACATGGGAGAGTGAAGTATAGAGGGGCTGATTTGTATGAGTCATGATGGAGGGGGATGGGGCAGTGAATGTGGATGGCAAGGGAACACAGGAGGATAGAAATAAATAAAGGGAAAACAAAGTGTGGGTTACCTGATTCCTGCCCTGATTAACTGCCATGGATAACTACCGTTTACATGATGCTTAGCTTCTGTGATGCTTTGCTTATGGGATGACTGCATGCACCCCACACTGCGTGTGAGGATGGGGACACGTAGAGGGCTTAACACCACAGCTTTCTAATTCATGATGAGCTGTGGCATTCCCTTCACCAGAGATCTTAGTCCCCTCTCTATCTGAGACTGGAGGAACACTCCACTTGCCAGATGTTCTTGATTCATTAAAGGGAACCTGTCAGCTAATTTTTTGCATGTAAGCTGCGGCCACCGCCATTAGGGGTTATCTACAGCATTCTGTAATGCTGTAGATATGCCCCCGATGTAACCTGAAAGAGGAGAAAAACAAGTTAGATTATACTCACCTGGTGGGGCCGTCCGGTCCGATGGGTGTCACAGGTCCGGGTCTGGCACCACCCATGTTCATGCCATGACGTCCTCTTCCTTGCTTCTGTCACGGCTCCTATGCTGGCGTAATTCTCTGCTCCATTGAGGGAAGAGCAAAGTACTGCAGTGTGCAGTCGCCGGGAAAGGTCAGAGAGGCCCGGTGCCTGCGCACTGCAGTACTTTTCTCTGCCCTCAACAGAGCAAATCAGTATGTCTGCGCAGGAGCCGCGACAGAAGCAAAGATGAGGACGTCATCGCATGAAGATGGGAGGCGCCGGACCTGGACCTGCGACGCCATCGGACCGGACCGCCCCCCAGGTGAGTATAATCTAACTTGTTTTTCTTATCTTTCAGGTTACATTGGGGGCTTATCTACAGCCTTACTGAATGCTGTAGATAACCCCTAATGGCGGTGGCCGCAGCTTATATGCGAAAAATGAGCTGACAGGTTCCCTTTACGAGGCATACGTCTCTTAATGTATTGGAACCGTCTGACTCCAACACGCCCCCTCATTAAGAAAATTGCCATTCTTGATTAATCGGAACCATGGTATGTAATGCCCATTAGTATTTGAACGTCATGGATGAGAGCTGATCACCTTCTAATAATTAAGTGGTGTCCAATAACAAATGACATTGTGGTACCATGTGAGCCAGCAAAATAATAATAATAATTACGGTAAGTGGTAAATCCATCAATACGTACCTCTTACATGTTTTATGTGATTAATAGTCTAGCATCAGGCAGGACCTGGACACACAGTACCATTATCGGAAGCACATATTTGACCTACTTTCAAGGTAGTTTTATACTTTTCCTTACAATGTTTTTAAGGAAAAACATGACAAACAGAAGTGACAGGAAAAGTTTCTAGCTTTCTATGGGTTGTTCCCAGACAAGCCTAAGGCTACTGCAGAGGAAGATGCTGCAAGCTCAAAGCAGCTGAACTGAGAGACGAGCATATCCTCAGATAACAGGTTATATGTCATTTCATAAGCTGAGAATTAAAGCTACAGGTTCCCTTGATACGCCAAGGATTCTATATGTACATGACATAAACTAGTTGTCTCTTACATGACAATATACAGTTATGGTCCACATAAGATCTCAAAAGTGATCTAAAGACTCTACTGGCCCTAAAATAAATGACTGCAGCACATGATGGTTTAGGAGGCATACCATTTTTACACTAAGGCTGGAGTCACACACAACCACAAAAAATCGGTCCGTTTTAGACGGTCGATTGTCGGATCAAAATGCAAACATCACACATCCTTCTGGCATCCGATTTTCCTTCAAAGATGCGATTTAATCGCATGTGTGTGTACCTTGTAACATCCGATTTTCATCCGACTTGCGAGATTTTCTCGCAGGCTTGCAAAACTGACATATAATGGATCTAAAAGAATAGTATTTCAATCACAAAAAAAAGAATAGATATATACACATAGAACACATATATATATATATATACATGTCATTGTGACATGTATATATACATATATTTATAGTTCCTAGACTTCTACATACTGTTATAGCCGCTAATTCAATTGCCGGGTTTTGTGAAATCACAGAAGCCGACATGAAATGATACATTGTTTCCACACAGTTAACCATGTCATTTCCTGTATTTTGATATTTGTTTAGAACTTACAATTACATGAGTGTATTTGTGCAAAATTTCAGACATGTAGGGGTTAATTAAAGGTGTAATTTCGTTGAAAAAAAATGCGTGGGCTCCCGCTGTATTTTCTCCACCAGACAGACAAAGCAAGCGAGTGGGGGCAGATAATAACAGCCTAGGGAGGGTACATTTTTTGTGCCTCCCCTGGCTACTAACATCTGCCCCCAGACACCCCAGAAAGGGCAAATCTATAATTAGATTCGCCCTTTCTGGCACTTTGCCCGTCTATTCCCATTGCCCTGTAGCGGTGGCGAATGGGTTAATAATTGAGAGCTGTAAATTAGATAACTATCAATTATTAATCCTATTGAAGTAAATAAAAAAACACACACACACTTTAAGAATAAATAATTTTAATGAAATAAAAACACATTTTTTTGACCATATTTTATTTTACACTTAATCCGTGCGAAGCCATTGATCTCCTAAAATAAAGAAAAAAAAATAAAACAACATTATTCTTACCTATTCCGCCGATCTGTCACGTCCCACGCTGTAATCCTTCACAAAGGGTTAACTAGCTTTGAGCCAAGCAGTGCAAGTAATCCTGCGTGCTCAGCTCAAAGCTCCTGAATGAATAAGTTCCTCTCCTGGCGACAGGAGAGGATGTGTTTCATGAATGAAGCTTAATTGATTGTGTCCACTTTCCCTTTAGGTCAGGTCACTAAAGTTAAATTGCCAATAAATCAATTAAGCTCCATTCATGAATCTATTCCTCTACTTTCGCTGGGAGAGGAACTTATTCATTCAGGGGAATACAGGTCTGAGACAGCATTATTAGCTCTCTGCGACCTGTAACCTGTTAACCCTTTCTGATGGATTACAGCGTGGGACCTGACTGTACATCGGATTGGTAAGAATAATTTTGCTTTTTTATTTTATTTTTATTACAGGAAATGGTTTTAGCAGGAAAATAAAATATGGTCAAAAACTGTGTGATTATTTCATTAAACTTATTTTTTATTAAACTGTGTGTGTTTGATTTTTCTTTCATACAATAGGATTAATAATTGACACTGTGCACTGCATTGCGACCCAAAATCCTTTGATATTCTTAATTTTTCATGATGCCTTGCACACAGTCAAGTCACCCAGTGCCAGAGACAGCAAGGCAACCCCAAAACATCTTTAAACCTCCAGCATATTTGACTGTAGATGCTGTGTTCTTTTTCTTCTTCTTGTTTGTAGGCCTCATTCTGTTTTCGGTAAACAGTAGAATAATGTGCTTTACCAAAAAGCTCTATATTGGTCTCATCTGTCCACAATACGCTTTCCAAGAAGGATTTTGGCTTACATACATTTTGGCAAACTGCAGTCTAGCTTTTTTATGTCTCTGTAAAGTGGCATACAGGGCTGGTTTGCTTTGGGCCAGAACAGAGTTTTGGTTGCCCTGAAACCCATCTTCTGAACAGGAGTCAGCTATGAATATGTGGTGCAGTGGAGTTGGTTCTTTATTCACTGTTCTTCTATGAGTACTTTCTACTTCCCCATCCATTGGATCGCGTCCGGCTGTAGCTTCAGACAAGACGGGAGACCTTGGGTCCAGGTTAACACGTTCAACTTTACTGTGTAATTCAGTTACATACGGCTGCAGCATACAGAATAAGACTGTTGCCATTACTTGTATGTACTTCTCTCAGCCTCAGAGGAGAACCACATTTTCTTTGCTTAGTTGTAAGCAGGTGCGGGAATGCAGTAATGCAGGGATTGCAGAACAAGGCTGTATAACAAGGTAGTTTAATGGATTAACAAAAGGATGGCAATGGTCTTCTCGCAGGGAGCTAGTAACATTAAACAATGAATAGTAAGAAGGGAATAAACAAAGGGTTAACGTGACAGTCTGATATGTTAATAGCTCTTATCATGGTCTTCTCTGGTCCTCATTCAAATATAGTTGAGGTTGTAGTACCGACAACTGCCGGTGTGATGTCCTCAGTTGGATTCCAGCAAATCACGGTCCAGCTTCTGGCGGCAACGGGCATTCACCGGTTTTACCCGTTGAGCCCCTAGTCCATAAATCTGTGCAGCTGAAATGGGGAGCACTGCAGGAGTCTCTGTCCAACGAATTGTGCCACTGTTGCGCGTCTAGCAACAACTGGGAAGGCACCTCGGGGTCCTGCACTTGGCACCCACTCCACCGCATGAGCACAGCCCTCTGCTTAGCCGGGCTTGCAGCGCTCTGCACTCTCACAGTCTTAATTGAGTGCTCGCTTAAGCTCTGTTGGGGCTCGACTCCGCACTGTCCCTCACACTGCGGAGCACGCTGCTCGCCTTCCTCAGCTCGCACTGCCAGCGGGAAACTGACTGCTTTTTCCCACTCTTCATGTTCTCTCCCCAGCTTAGCCATGCCCCCTCTCTCCGGGTCATGGGACTTGTCCAGTCCCTTATTCTTAGATGGAGTGTGTTTACTGCAAATAAGCTCAACAATGAAGTCCCTTAAGGACCGCCGATGCGACTTTTAACGGCGGCAGTTAAGGGTACTTATTTCTCAGAGTTGCTTTTTAACGGCGCTGAGAAATAAGGGTATAGCGCCCCCCCAGCGTCGGAATTTCTCTGATGTTTCGGTTACCCAGAGTAGAACATGATTTGGGTCTGTTTTTACCGACCCCAGTGTTGCGATCACCGTTATTAACGGAATAACGGCGACCGCAAAAAAAGTCCAATTTCCCATTTAATTTCTCTCTCCTCTGATATGATCACACATCAGAGGAGATAGAATGGGGTCCCTCGATCTCCCCCGGTAACTCCGGTGTCCCTGTATCCTCCTGTGAAGTCCCCATGCCGGCGCCTCTTCTTCTGGGAAGAAAATGGCGGGCGCATGCGGAGTGTGCCTGCTGTGATCTGCTGGCCGGCACATGGCAACAATAGGAATTTTTCCTATTAGTTCATTTTGATCACTGTGATCAAAATAAAAAAAATAGTAAAGAAAACACCCCTTTATCACCCCCTTAGGTAAAAATAATAAAATATAAAAATGTATTTATTTCCATTTTTCCATTAGGGTTAGCATTGGGCTAAAGTTAGGGTGGGGCTAAAGTTAGGGTTGAACTAAAGTTAGGATTAGGGTTGGACTAGGGTTAGGGTTGGGGCTAGGGTTAATGTTGGGCTTAATTTTGGTTTGGGCTAAACTTAGGGTTGGACTAGGGTTAGGGTTGTGGTTATGGTTTGGATTACGGTTAGGTTTTGTGGTTAGGGTTGGAGTTAGAATTGGGGGGTTCCACTGTTTAGGTAGATCAGGGGGTCTCCAAACACAACATGGTGCCACAATTGATTTCAGCTAATTTTGCCTTCAAAAAGTCAAACAGTGCTCCCTCCATTCTGACCCCTGCCATGCGCCCAAACAGTAGCTTTCCCCCAAATATGGGGTATTCGCGTACTCAGGAGAAATTGCACAACAAATTTTGTGGTCCATTTTCTCCTGATACCCTTGTGAAAATAAAAAAAATTGGTTCCAAATTAAATTTTTTGTGAAAAAAGTAAAATGTTCATTTTTTCCTTCCACATTGCTTTAGTTCTCATGAAGCACCTGAAGGGTTAATACACTTCTTGAATGTGGTTTTGTGCACCTTGAGGGGTTCAGTTTTTAGAATGGTGTCACCTTTGGGTATTTTCTGTTATATTGACTCCCCCCCAAAGTCACTTCAAATGTGAGGTGGTCCCGAAAAAAAATGGTTTTGTAAATGTTGGAAAAATGAGAAATCGCTGGTCAACTTTTAACACTTATAACGTCCTAACGAAAAAAAAATGATGTTTCCAAATTTGTTCTAATGCAAAGTTGACATTTGGGAAATGTTATTTATTAACTATTTTGTGCAGTATGACTCTGATTTAAGGGCACAAAAATTAAAAGTTTTAAAATTGCAAAATTTTCAACATTTTTTCCAAATTTCTGTTTTTTTTATAAATAAACGCAAGCTATATTGAAGAAATTTTACCACTAACATGAAGTACAATATGTCATGAAAAAACATTCTCGGAATCAGTGGGATCCGTTGAACTGTTCTAGAGCTACAACTTCATAAAGTGACACAGAATTGTAAAAATTGGCCTGGTCATTAAGTACCAAATTGGCTCTGTCAAGGGGTTAGTGCTGAAGGCATGATCGTCATATGGAAACATTCTGGTATTTGTAAGTGATGTCACATTGTTGTCCTCAGGTACAGCAGAAATTGTCATTTTTAAAAGATTTACCAGCGCCCTGCCCCCACTGTCCTTGGACAGCCGAAAACTTCCTGATAATGTTAATTGACTTAGGAATTGAAGTCTCAGTATTTTTCTTTCACATGAAGCCTGGCAGCTTAGTTCAGCTGTGCGAGCAAAGATTATATTTTTGTTGAGCATATTTTTTTTCAGACTGTAGCAAATTTCTGCTTTATATCATCTATAGTGGCAGTGATTTTATCTGTAGGAAAAAGTTTAAATATTTCCTCTCAAATGCTTTAAAGAAACATCATGAGTCACTTTCAGACCTGCGAGACCTTTGAAGCTAAAAAATGTTTTTACTATTTATTTTTCTGTTTTCTATCTTTCCTTCAAAATAAGACAGTTAACTGTTACTTCCCTAATTTTATATTGGTTCTTTTTGCAAGGTTATTATTTAGGAGAAAACATACCGTACTTTCTGATGGCACTACAGTCATGGCCAAAAGTTTTGAGAATGACACAAATATTAATTTTTACAAAGTCTACTGCTTCACTTTTTCTAATGGCAATTTGCATATACTCCAGAATGTTATAAAGAGTGATCAGCTTAACAGCAATTACTTGCAAAGTCAATATTTGGCTAGAAAATGAACTATATCCCCCAAAACACATTTCAACATCATTGCAGCCCTGCCTTAAAAGGACCAGCTAACCTCTTTTCAGTGATTGCTCCATTAACACAGGTGTGGGTGTTGATGAGGACATGGCTGGAGATCAATCTGTCATGATTAAGTAAGAATGACACCACTGGACACTTTAAAAGGAGGCTGGTGCTTGGCATCATTGTTTCTCTTCTGTTAACCATGGTTATCTCTAAAGAAACACGTGCAGTCATCATTGCAATGCACAAAAATGGCCTAACAGGGAAGAGTATCGCAGCTAGAAAGATTGCACCTCAGTCAACAATTTATCGCATCATCAAGAACTTCAAGGAGAGAGGTTCCATTGTTGCCAAAAAGGCTCCAGGGCGCCCAAGAAAGACCAGCAAGCTCCAGGACCGTCTCTTAAAAGTGTTTCAGCTGTGGGATCGGGCTACCAGCAGTGCAGAGCTTGCCGAGGAATGGCAGCAGGCAGGTGTGGAGTGCATCTGCACGCACTGTGAGGCGGAGACTCTTGGAGCAAGGCCTGGTCTCAAGGAGGGCAGCACAGAAGCCACTTCTCTCCAGAAAAAACATCATGGACAGACTGATATTCTGCAAAAGGTACGGGCAGTGGACTGCTGAGGACTGGGGTAAAGTTATTTTCTCTGATGAATCCCCTTTTCGATTGTTTGGCACATCAGGAAAACGCCTCATTCGGAGAAGACAAGGTGAGCGCTACCACCAGTCTTGTCTCATGCCAACTGTTAAGCATCCTGAAACCATTCATGTGTGGGGTTGCTTCTCAGCCAAGGGAATCGGCTCTCTCACAGTCTTGCCTAAAAACACAGCCATGAATAAAGAATGGTACCAGAATGTCCTCCAAGAGCAACTTCTCCCAACCCTCCAAGAGCAGTTTGGCGTTCAACAATGCCTTTTCCAACATGATGGAGCACCTTGCCCTAAAGCAAAAGTGATAACTAAATGGCTCAGGGAACAAAACATAGAGATTTTGGGTCCATGGCCTGGAAACTCCCCAGATCTTAATCCCATTGAGAACTTGTGGTCAATCATCAAGAGACGGGTGGACAAACAAAAACCTAAAAATTCTGACAAAATGAAAGCATTGATTGGGCAAGAATGGACTGCTATCAGTCAGGATTTGGTCCAGAAGTTGATTGAGAGCATGCCAGGGAGAATTGCAGAGGTCCTGAAGAAGAAGGGTCAACACTGCAAATATTGACTTGCTGCATTAACTCATTCTGTCAATATAAGCTTTTGTTACTCATATGTTTGCAATTATTATATTTCTGTCTGTGATAAAAACATCTGTCAAACACACATAAAAACCAGAGGGCGGCAGATCATGTGAAAATATAATATTTGTGTCATTCTCAAAACTTTTGGCCATGACTGTACAATTATTTCAGTAATTACTGATTTATTGTTGCGTTCAGTGGCAACTGTACTAGCTACTATGTAGTTAGCTATAGTGAATATGACTATGGTTGTCTTTAGTCTATTTGCTCTATTTTTTACTATATTTACCTTGTTCTGACCTGAGCCTGTTTTCTGATCATTCTGCCTCTGACTTTGACCTTTGGTATCAATCTTGCTGCTAGCTTGCTACACCGGCCAGCAGTCAACTCCGTGGCCCCAACCCAGGGTTTCCAGTGGTAATCCAGATCCATCTACAGAGATTAAAGGATAAAGGTCAGAGAAACCACTGGGATCTGGTTGACAGATTGACTAGCGCAAAGCTTATCTGTGGAAGCCCTACTAGCAGCTGACAGGCTGCCATGAAAAGGGCCGCTATTACAAAATGCATCTTGGTACCAATCATCTGCCGGCAGGATATTGTTATATATTAAAAGAGGCATGGAAACGCCGGACTGGGACATAATATTACCATTTTACAAGGCGTGGCCTTATCTGGAATTCAGGTCAGTTCTGGGCACCAGTTCATAGAAAGGACGCACTGGAGTGAGAAAAAGTACAAAGAAGGACGTTGTACAAAACTGATAAGAGGCATGCAGGATCATAGTTATGAGAAAAGATTAAAATCATTAAATTTATTTAGTCTTGAGAATAAACATCTAAGGGGGACATGATTAACTTGTATAAGTACATAAATGGTCCAGACCAAAAGTATGCTCAAATGTTGTTTCATGTAAAATCCCTTCAAAAGACAAGTGCATTTCCTCTGTATAGAGAAACAAAGATTCAATCTCCAGAGGAGACAACGATCTTTACCATGAGGACTATTAATCTGTGGAGCAGCAAACCTCTGGAGTAAGTCACAATGGGAACCGTTCATGGTTTCAAAAAGAGCTTAGATGCTTTTTTAGAAGAAAATAACAAATACTTATGTAAATGTGTAACATTTTTGTTCTGAATGTTGATTGAGTTGATTGATACTCAGGAACAGGAAGGAAACCTTTCCTCTTTTAGGGCAGATTGGTTGATGCATTAAGATTGTACCTTTAGCTCTTTCCCTTTATTATCTCTCATCACTCGATTGAACTTGATGGTCATGTGTCCTTTTACAACCATAATAACTGTGTAACTATATATCTGGATTTTGTGTATAGGTGTATAGGTACAAATGAGGTCTGTGTTATAACAGCAGAGCTCTGACCCATTTTCTAAGGGTGCTTTTACATTGCGTTCTGTGTCCCCGTCGGGGCATATGTCCAAAATCCCATACAAGACGGGTTCCGGACGGATGCGCCAACGGGACCGTGCACGGTAATGGTGATGGCAGAGCGAACGTGCGCTCTACCGTGCATCATTTTTGTGAGTGTAGACCTACTCAGATGTAGTAGGTTGCGTCCTCCTGTAGGCGTACACTCCTGAAAAAATGCACGGCAGTAGAGATGAGCGACTTTGCCTCCGGGAGGGTCGAGTTGGGTTTCGGACCACCCGACTTTCACGAAAGTCGAGTCGAACGAAATCGGCCGACTATCGGAAAAAGTCGAAGGTCCGACTGAAACACGAAACCCAATGCAAGTCAATGGGGAAGCAAAGTCGGCAGGGAGTGGAGGACAGTAAACACACCTGCAGTGCCCATTTCAATGCCAACGACATCAATTCTTGTTACTTAAGCTTGTCAACGTTAATTTACTTTATAATAATAGTTACACATTGAAAACTAGGGGTTATTTGGCTAAAGTTGTGGGGGGGGGCAGGGCTGGCTCCAGGTTTTCGTGTGCCCCGGGCGAAAGAGTCTCAGTGGGCCCCTTTAACACATACCACAATTCATGATGCTCCGATACGGCACAGAAATATAGGTATAGTACAATGCCAAATACTTCACTTCTTACACTGCATGAGTGATATCTATTTTAAATTCTACAATAGCTCAAAAACCGGACAGTATATTCCTCCATACAGTATTATGGGCACCACATAGTGCGCCATACAGAATAATGAGCCCCATATATTGCTCCATACAGAATAATTGGTCCCATATAATGTTCCATACAGTATATGATGAGCTCCACATAATGCTACAGTATATGATGGTCCCCATATAATGTGCCATACAGCATAGGACGGTCCCCATAGAGTAGAATGAGCCCCACATATTGCTCCATACAGTATAATGAGTCGCTTATAAAGCTCCATACAGTATATGATGGGCTCCATATATTGCTCCATACAGAATGTGCTCCATATAATGCTCCATACAGAATAGGCCCCATATGTGCTCCATATGATGCTCCATACCCTATATGATTTGCAAATAGGGAAAAGGAAAAAGGAAAAATTCAGCTCACCAGTTTCAGCAGGAGTTCATCCTCATGAAACCCTCCGGCGTCAGTTCCAGAGGAATGGAGAAGTAGTACACGCACAGAGGTGCCTTGATCAGAGGCGTTGTCCACAACAAGGAGAAAGGAAGAATGATCTCCAGCGTGAGGACTTGGATAAAAAATGCTAATTTATTCAAAAAATGTAATAAAAATAAACATCCATAGAAATATGATACATGGGCAGGGACCCTGGTACCATGATTAAGATCCCAACGGGTCGAAACGCATTGGTTGTACCAAGGACCCTGCCCATGTATCGTATTTCTATGGATGTTTATTTTTAATATATTTTTTGAATAAATTTGCATTTTTTATCCAAGTCCTCACGCTGGAGATCATTCTTCCTTTCCCCGTATACCCTATATGAATACCCCATAAATAATGAACCCCATATGATGCTCCAGTATGTGATGGGCCCCATGGATGATGCTCCAGTGTATGATGGGCCTATATAATGTTCCATATATAATGGGCCCCATATGATGCTCCAATGTGTAATGGGCCCTGTATATGATGCTCCAATGTATGATGGGCCCCTTTTATAATGCTCTAGTGTATGATGGGCCTATATATAATGGGCTCCATATGATGCTCCAGTATATAATGGGCCCCATGGATGATGCTCCAGTGTATGATGGGCCTATATAATGCTCCATATATAATGGGCCCCATTTATAATGCTCCAGTGTATAATGGGCCCCGTATGTGATGCTCCAGTGTATGATGGGCCCCATTTATAATGCTCCAGTGTATGATGGGCCCCATGGATGATGCTTCAGTGTATGATGGGCCTATATAATGCTCCATATATAATGGGCCCCAATTATAATTCTCCAGTGTATAATGGGCCCTATCTATGATGCTCAAGTGTATGATGGGCCCCATATATAATTCTCCAGTGTATAATGCTCCCATATATTGCTCCAAACATTAAAAAAATGAAATACCTTACTCGCTGGGCACTGCTCTACTCTGGACTCCTCAGCGTCGCCATCTTCCAGCTCTCTGCACTGTGACTGTTCAGGCAGAGGGCGTACAGACGTGACATCATCGTGCTCTCTGACCTGAATATCACTGTCAGGAAACGTGGAAGACGTCACAGCGGTGGAGCAGGGAGAGGTAAGTATTGCAAGTGCTGGGGACCTGAGCAAGCAGGGGGGGGCCCACTCATGGGTGACGGCACTGACACAGGGCCCTTCATAGTACGCCAGTGTCTCTGACGGCGAGTGGGCCTCCCCACCGTCAGAGACACCGGCGTACTATTAGGGGCCCTGTGCTAGTGCCATCGCCCACGAGTGGGCCCCCCACCTGCTCAGGGCATCGGCACTTGCCCGGGTGCGCCAGGTGCTGACCCCGGCCCTGGGGGGTACAGCTCAGTTAGGGAGGTGGAAAAACTGGCATATGTTGAGGTGTAGGCTGGACATTCAGCAGCTTCAAATGGAGGAATTGGAGAAGTCGGAGGAAGAGGAGGACAAAGCGAGCCATTTTGCTGGCAACCTATGTGTCATCAGGGGAAGGTGGTACAAAATCCTTTGAAACCCAGGCATGGTTCATTTTAATGAAGGTGAGATCATCAACATTTTGGCTCGACAGCCGGGTCTTTCTTGCTGTCAGGATTGATCCAGCAGCACTGAAGACTCTTTCTGATAGCACACTACCAGCAGGGCAAGCGAGCTCCTGTAAGGCATATTGTGCCAATTCAGGCCAGGTGTCCAGTTTACAGGCCCAGTAGTCAAAGGGGAATGAACTGTTAGGGAGAACATCGATAGGAGAGGAGAGGTAGATTTTGAACCATAGTTGACAACTGCTGTCTCCTGTCTGTTGCAATCGATTCAGTATTACCAGTCGTGTGAGCGGTACTCGAGAAATCAGTGTACAACATGGTTATGAAACCACTATCTCCAATGCCACTTCAGCTGTGTGCACCACGAACACCTCTTCCATGTTTCCCAGTACGGCTCGTGGTAGAACCTGCACCACTGCTATGTGCTGGGAATGCCTCTAACAAACGGTTTACCAGAGTTGCTTGTTTGTTCACCAATATTAGCTCTAGGTTCTCCTGTGGCATGATGTTCTCTAATTTGCCTTTATAGCATGCATCGAGGATGCTGGCCAACCAGTAGTCATCATCCTTCATAATTTTGGCAATGCGGGGGTCCCTTTTTAGGATCCGCAAGACACAATCACACATGTGGGCCAATGTTCCAGGTGTCAATGATGCACTGCCAGTGGTGGGTGGAGGATCACTTTCTGCCAAATCCACATCCCTCCAGTCACGGACAAACCCTGTACCTGACCTCAGCAAGCCAACATTTTCTCTTGCCCCCTGAGAAGCATCCTCCTCCCCAAAATAATCATCCCCCTCATCCTCCTCCTCTTCCACTTCTTTCTCCACCTCATCCAGGACAGTTCTCTGAGCAGACAATGGCTGACTGTCATCAAGGCTTCCCTCCTCCTCCTTCTCTTCCTCCTCCGCTGCAGATGCCTGATCCTTAATGTGCGTCAAAGTTTGCATGAGCAGATGCATATGTGGGATGCTCATGCTTATGATGGCGTCGTCTGCGCTTACCAGCCGTGTGCATTCCTCAAAACACTGAAGGACTTTACAGAGGTTTTTCAGCTTTGACCACTGCACACCCGACAACTCCATGTCTGCCCTCAAACTGCTTGCCCGTGTATCCTCCCACAAATGCATTACAGCCTGCCTCTGTTCGCACAGCCTCTCAAAGATGTGCATGGTGAAGTTCCACCTTGTTGCAACGTCTATGATTAGGTGGTGCTTGGGGAGGTGGAGCGATCGAGGCAGCCTCTGCATACGACTGGAGTCTACGGGCGAGCGACGGATGTGCGAGCACAGTCTTCGCACCTTATGGAGCAGGGCTGTTAACTCTGGATAATTATTTTAAGAAGCACTGCACCACCAGGTCCATGGTGTGAGCCAGGCAAGGTATGTGTCTGAGTTTTGCCAGGGCTATGGCTGCCACAAACTTACGGCCATTATCACTGACTACCTTGCCTGGCTCAAGATGTAGACTGCCCAGCCATGACTCAGTTTCTCGCTGCAAGTAGTCAGCCAGTACCTCCGCGGTGTGTCTGTTGTCGCCCAAAGACATAATTTTTAAAACAGCCTGCTGATGCTTACCACTAGCTGTTCGATAGTGGGACACCTCGTGTGCAACACTGGCAGCTGCGGATGGAGTGCTCGTGTGACTGCGCTCTGTCGACGAGCTTTTGCTTCTGGAGGAGGAGGCTCGAATGCCTACAGCCAACTGTTGCCTATACTGTGGGCTAGGCAGCACTGTCCCACCGCCGCTGTCCCCTGTGGACCCTGCATCCACCACATTAACCCAGTGTGCAGTGATGGACACGTAGCAACCCTGGTCATGCCTACTGGCCCATGCATCTGTTGTGAGGTGCACCTTTCTACTCACTGATTGTTTGAGTGCATGGACAATGCGGTCTTTCACATGCAGGTAGAGGGCAGGGATGGCTTTTCTAGAAAAGAAGTGCTGACTGGGTAGGTCATAGCATGGGACAGCGTAGGCCATGAGCTCTCGGAATGCTACGCTTTCAGCCAAATGGAAGGGCATCATCTCTAATGAGATCAGTTTGGCAATGTAGGTGTTCAAAGCCAGTGTACGTGGATGAGAGGATGAGTACTTTCTTGTCCTACTCAGAGTGTCTGCTAGGGTGAGCTGGACTTGAGAGCTGCATATGGGGAACTAGCGGTGGACATGGCAGACTGAGAGGGTGTTGGTGATGGTGGTGGTGGTGGTGGTGATGGCCTAGATTCAGTCTTTCGTTGCAAAAACATTGTGATTCCCTGACTGCTTTGGCCTTGCGACGACACCTCATCATTTCTTGCTGGTGGTGTGCTAACCGGTGGGCTTACAGTGGGGGAAGCGATGTAGCGTTGCTGGCTACCTTCAGTTGGAGCAGGTGCACGTGTGCTACCTGAGTTTTTGTAGTCCGTCCACGTTTGAAAGTGCATGGTGATTACATGTCTAAGCATGCAACTGGTATTCAAATTTCAGAGATTTTTCCCTCGGCTAAAGGTCCTTCCACACTTCTTACAGATAACCTTTGCCTCATCAATAGGATTTTGGTCAAAAAAGTGCCACACTGCACTCTTCCTACTATGAGATAAATTTTCAGGGCTTGCACGCTGCGCTAATTTGACCATCTGGCCAAGCTGTCCTGTAACTCTTTTTGTTTTTTTAACACGTTTTTGGACTGCTACGGCCATGCCTACTGGCCCATGCATCTGTTGGGAGGTGCGATGTCAATGCCTGCTGCGGATCCTCCGCAGGAGGCGATAGAGCTGGAGGCTGTTTCAGCAATGTAAGCTAATACCTGTTCCTGATGCTCCGGCTTTAAAAGCGGTTTACCTACTCCCAGAAAAGGGAGCCTTCCAGGCCTTCTGGAGCCAGACGATGATGCACGCTCAACACCTCCTTCCTTAGGTGCTATTGTGCTTTTGGCACTACCAGCAGATGCACCACCACCACCATCAGTACCAGCTGGTCCCCCCACGTCCACGTCTGCGGCCTCTTCCACCATACTTCCTCATGTTTGGTAAAAATGTACCAAAAATACCAGCAGATATATGGTGCTGTATCAGAAGCGTACAGCTGTATACGGTGAGGGGGAAAATTTAAATTTCCTTATATATTTCCGGAGTCACAGACAGACGCTCTCAGGCTCAGTATGGATTAGACCAGAATATAAAAGCAGAAAAAGGGTACTGTACCACAAGATACCAGGTGTATATAGTATAGGGGAAAATTTCAATCTCCGTATATATTTGCGGAGTCATAGACAGACGCTCTCAGGCTCAGTATGGATTAGACCAGAATATAAAAAGCAGAAAAAGGGTACTGTACCACAAGATACCAGGTGTATATAATATAGGGGAAAATTTCAATCTCCGTATATATTTCCAAAGTCACAGACAGACGCTCTCAGCCTCCGTATGGATTGGACCAGAATATAAAAAGCAGAAAAAGGGTACTGTATCACAAGATACCAGGTGTATATAGTATAGGGGAAAATTGTAAATCTCTGTATATATTTGCGGAGTCACACACAGACGCTCTCAGGCTCAGTATGGATTAGACCAGAATATAAAAACCAGAAAAAGGGTACTGTATCACAAAATACCAGGTGTATATAGTATAGTGGAAAATTTCAATCTCTGTATATATTTCCGGAGTCACAGACGCTCTCAGGCTCAGTATGGATTAGACCAGAATATAAAAAGCAGAAAAAGGGTACTGTATCAGAAGATACCAGGTGTATATAGTATAGGGGAAAATTGTAAATCTCTGTATATATTTCCGGAGTCACAGACGCTCTCAGGCTCACTATGGATTAGACCAGAATATAAAAAGCAGAAAAAGGGTACTGTATCACAAGATACCAGGTGTATATAGTATAGGGGAAAATTTCAATCTCCGTATATATTTCCGGAGTAACAGACAGACGCTCTCAGGCTCAGTATGGATTAGATCACAATATAAAAAGCAGTAAAAGGGTACTGTATCTGAAGATACCAGGTGTATATAGTATGGGGGAAAATTGTAAATCTCCGTATATATTTCCGGAGTCACAGACAGACGCTCTCAGGCTCAGTATGGATTAGACCAGAATATAAAAGCCAGAAAAAGGGTACTGTAGCACAAGATACCAGGTGTATATAGTATAGGGGAAAATTGTAAATCTCCGTATATATTTGCGGAGTCACACACAGACGCTCTCAGGCTCAGTATGGATTAGACCAGAATATAAAAAGCAGAAAAAGGGTACTGTATCACAAGATACCAGGTGTATATAGTATAGTGGAAAATTTCAATCTCCGTATATATTTCCGGAGTCACAGATGCTCTCAGGCTCAGTATGGATTAGACCAGAATATAAAAAGCAGAAAAAGGGTACTGTATCACAAGATACCAGGTGTATATAGTATAGGGGAAAATTTCAATCTCCGTATATATTTCCGGAGTAACAGACAAACGCTCTCAGGCTCAGTATGGATTAGATCAGAATATAAAAAGCAGAAAAAGGGTACTGTATCTGAAGATACCAGGTGTATATAGTATGGGGGAAAATTGTAAATCTCCGTATATATTTCCGGAGTCACAGACAGACGCTCTCTCAGTATGGATTTGACCGTAATACAAAAGGCATAAAAAAAGTACTGTATCAGAAGATACCAGGTGTATATAGTGTAGGGGAAAATTGAAATCTCCGTATATATTTCCGGAGTCACACACAGACAGTCAGCAACTCAGCATATATTTCTCCGTGATACCAGCCGGTACACGGTAGTGTGTGAGGAGCGTACAGCTCTTTACGGTGTGGGAAAAAATGAATGATCCGTAACTGTGCAGAAAAAAAGAATAAAAGTATTAGTGCTGTGTAAAAATCAGTCTGCACCGCAGTGTACACACAGCATTACAGCTATCAGGCAGCCTAATAACCAGCGCTGCTGCACACAAGAAATTCCTCCCCTGTCACTGGCAGGCAGACTAATAACCAGCGCTGCTGCACACAAGAAAATCCTCCCCTGTCACTGCACACTAACTGTACAGCACATTTGCTATCAGCACAAGCACATAAGAACTTCTCTTTCCTGCCTAACTCTCTCCCTACTGATAAACAGCGTCAGCAACCTCTCCCTACTGTTAAGATCGGCAGAAGTAAAATGGAGGTCGGCGGTCAGGGCTTTTATAGACACTGTGACGCCCCCAAAGCAAGCCAATCACTGCAATGCCCTTCTCTAAGATGGTGGTGGACGCTGCACATGTCATCTCATTGCCCACAGTATACGTCCTTGATCATTGGCTGAAAAAAGGTGCCTGCAAGCATTTTGGGAAAACCGACTTTGGCGCTCGGGTCGACGACCGCATGGCCGACTTCATGCTATGGTCGGGTTTCGCTCGGCGAAACTCGATTTTATCGAAAGGCGGCAACTTATGAATTTAACCGACCTGTTTCGCTCAACTCTACACAGCAGAGCTCACGTTCACTGTGCCGTCACCATTACTGTGTATGGCTCCGTTTACCAGGTGATTTCTGATGTATACCACGACGGGGACACAGAACGCAATGTGAAAACACCGTAAGCAGTTAAATAGATAACTGGAAGTTACAATTCCACTTTTCACTCTTGTGTCCGTGCACAATTTGACACAATCAGCACTGTTTTGGATTGATTTTTCATAGACCAGTTTCTTCCTCTGTAAGTCCTTTCGCATCCCAGCGACATGACTTAAAATTCGCCCCCAGGACTGATGTGTCATTGTACCATTGACAGTCTTGGTATATTACAATACTGAGGTATTGCAATGTATTATGGACAGCATGGAGGGTCTGCAAGTCCCACAGAGAGACAAAAATAATAAAGTTTACAACAAATGTAAACAACTTTATAGAGAAATACAAAATGCTTGGAAAAAAAAACCAATCATCTCACTTTAAATACGCATAAAATGTAATTGAAAATTCCTATGAGACCTAAAATTGTACCTGTTACCTAAGTTGTTTCGTAATTACAGTGGATATAAATAGTCTACACCCCCATGTTAAAATGCCAGGTTTTTGTCATGTAAAAAAAAAAATCAGATCAAGAATAATTGCAGAACTTTTTCCACCTTTTATGTTTCACTCAATCTTAATCTGTATAATTCAACTGAAAAATAAACTGAAATCTTTTGGGGTCAAAACAGAAAAATAAAGAACTAAAATAATATGATTACATAAATATTTACGCCTTTAAACTAATTCTTTGCTGAAGAACCATTTGAATTTGTAACAGTGCCCTCTTCAGGTCACCCACAGATTTTCAATTGGATTCAGGTCTGAGCTCTGATTGGAAGATTCTGGAAAAGCCATACTTTTCTTAATTTGGTCATTGTTCTGCTGAGAGGTGAAATTCCTCTTCATCTTTTATATAATTTTATAATATAAAAGTAGTAGACGACACCTTTAAAGTTAAGCTATCCTGTAACCAACAAGCTTCTGTATGGCAATATTAATGGAAAAGGATTTTAAATGTGAAAATAGAAGAAAAAATATTGCCACAGCTTCAAGATATTAATTAAAGACAGTAACCATTATTGTATCATAACCCCTGCATAGAGATAGCCTAAACAACATTTGGTTTGTCCGTAGCCTCCACTAGGGGGAGCAGATTGTATACTGATTGTTGTCTTAGCCCTATAGTAATATAGTATGTTGTAAACTCCTCCATAGAAATCTACACCTCCCTGTAAGCTCGGCAGGAGTAGAGCTGAACATTTCTAGTCTTTAGGTTTGTGCCTACGTGTTACATTTCCATCGTTAAAAATGGATCTGTTAGAATATATTAGTGGCTGCCGCTGCAGGGGTGCATAATAATTATAGAGGAGTGCGAATATATTTTGTTATATTTAAGAATCTTTTGATTTTATAATAGGTGATGAATCTTTGAGAAGATGATCATAATGATGTAGTGCATTTATAAAGTGCCTTATTAAGGAATTCAGACAGTCGGCAAGATGATACATTGATTACATTACATTCCTCAAAACTGTCATTTTGCTGGTGACTGAAGGAGAAACCTAAATGTTCTGCCTGTAATATACTAAGAGCATCGATGTGATCGGATGGGATGGAATTATAATTTATAAAGACGCAGCGTCCGCCCACACTTGATGAGTTCCACGCTACCTTAACATTATATTATATCGACTCTTTCCTCTATTTACTTAGCATGGATCTTCCCATTCGCTTTAATGAGTTGGCCTTTGTTATATCTGTAGTTAAAGGGTATTTCAGCTCTGCTCAATTCTTCATTGGGAGCAAGGACGATTACATCACATCTTCTCATACCTGCTTCTGGCTTGTGTGAGTGATCTGCAGGTATCATGCACCTGCCCTACTGTAATAAATAGGACAGGCGCACAATCCCTGCCTATCACCTGTGTGACCAAGGACTAACCTTTTAACAGTGTTTCTTGCATGGCAAACTGGCCTTTTTATAAGAATTGCTTTCATGCTTCTCCCTTAGTGTTGCCTCTAATCTATGCTTATAGAGACAAAAGCTTTGGACAGAAATCAGTCTCCTCCTCCCTCTGGCAGCTGGCAATATGGACCCTTCTTACTTATCCCGTAAACTAAGTCTTCTGATTTATACTGCCATTCTAGTGCGAAAACTCAGAACAGAAACTTGAATTGGCTGCTCTGCAGCGAACCACGGATCACTGTGCAGCTCAGTAGCCGAATGTAAAAATTGGTATGAACTTCGGGCATCAGGATGCACCATACTATATAAGTAAATTATCTAACTCTTCAGTGGATCATTTTTAAAAAAACGCAAATATAAGGAAAACATTATTCATTTTTTTTCCATTTTCATTGTCCAGATATTTGGCAGATTAATGATTCAGCATTCAGAGGGATTCTTATTTCAAAGCTGGAAGAACAACGATAGGAGACAACGATCAGCACATTCCTAGCTGTTTATTAGGGTTGTATTGTTACAGTGCGATGTTCTGATATAAGTATTCAATATGGTAGAATTAGGACAAATTATTCCGATATTTACCATCATTGTGCAGCCATCCTGTTAGTCACTGCTTATGGCATTTTAGCTTTAAAGCGAACATTCAAGTGCTCTAAAGGTCGTCGTTAACACTGAAGTGCTCTCTGCAGTCAGTGCGCCTCAAAATAAAATGGTTAAAGTATAACTTGTGTATGAGGAGAGTGGAGTCCTGTGGTGTCAAGTTGCCGAAGACAGAAGCTGCTAATTTATATTACTAATTTTAAAATTATAAGCTGTATTAGCATTTGGAATAAGATCTAAGGGGTAATGTTTCTCCATGTGGAGAGTGACAAACCAGGTTTGGCATGCCAGCATGAGGAGCCTTGTACGCCATGCAATACTATCTTGGAAATTAAATATGCAAATTGCCTCTTCAGAGAAAAAGAGGACTTGAACTCTAGTGCCACCTATTGAAAGTAGCAATCCTGAAAGTCAATATCAACCCATTAATGAGCCTTGTCATAGAACTTAGGAACAAAAGCCAAACCAAAATCTCAATTTCCAGACACAGTGTTTGGGGTTGTTGCCCCTCGTCAGTGTAAAGTATGAGATCTGATTTGGTTAGGTGAGAGGCTTAAGACTGGGATCTAATGGGTAATGTTTCTACTTGAGGAGAGTGACAAGTCTGGTGTGTCATGTCAGCATGAGGAGCCTTTTATGCCATGCGGTACTGTTATGTTTCGGTAGCTGAGGAGGACAGGAACAACAGCAGGGCAGCCGAACACCTGAGATGTTGGTAACTGATGGGTTGCAGATTCCTAAACTAACGACACAACTAGAGGCAGCCGTGGAGCGTTCCTACGTTGATCCTAGACGCCTCGTCACAGCCTGAGAGATAACTACACCTAAAGGTAGAAAGATGAAAGCTATCTGCCCCGGAGCAGATCCCCAAAGAAAATAGGAAGCCCCCAAACATATAATGGCTGTTAGAAAAGATGAAAATACAAACATAGGCAGAAAATAGACTGAGCAAACGCTGGGGCCACAAGCTGACTAAATAGGATAGAACAGGAGAGATTACTTTCTGCAACCCAGAAAACCCTACAAAAATCCAACAATTCTGATTACAAAAATACTGAGATCACACAATCTCACCACCCACTAAATCAGATCTCAGTGTGAACAAAACCAAGCTGCAGCCGCTGAAAAAACAGGAAAAAGCAAATGAGCAAATAACAGTGGCTGCAGAAAAACTGTGAGGAGCTCAGGCCCCAGGAGGGGACCTGGCTGACCTCCACAAAAGCACAGAAAACAATGCAAAAAGCAAGCACAAAAAGAAAAGCAAAAAATATCTTATCTGAAAGCAGGAGATGCAGGCAAGACTCCAGCAAACTTCCAAATGAACCAGGAACCACAATTGAGACAAGAACAATTGAGCACCGGCAACTATCATGGGAGGGAACCTCCCTTATATCAGACCAGTCCGTGATTCCAGATTGCCACTCCTCGCTGAAAGGTTCAGTACTGTCTGTAACCACCAGAGGGAGCCTCTGCTCAGAAACCATCTCTAGCACATTCATAACACGGTACTATCTTGCAAATTGGAAATGCAAATTACCTCTTCAGAGAAAAAGAGGACTTGAACGCTAGTGCCACCTATGGAAAGTAGCGATCCTAAAAGTTAATATTGACCCTTTAATGAGCCTGGCCATAGGACTTAGGAAAAAAGCTAAACCAAAATCTCAATTTCCAGACACAGTGTTTTGGTTTGTTGCCCCTCATCAATGCAAAGTATGAGATCTGATTTGGTTAGACTGGGATCTAATGTGTATTGTTGCTCCTTGTGGAGCATGACAAGCCAGGTGTAGCATGTCAAAGTGAGGAGACTTATCCTCTATGCATGCTCCTCTGGGAAATTAAATATGCAAATTACCTTTTCAGAGACTCATCGTAAGTCATATAGCAAGGCTCATTATAGGGTCGATATTGACTTTTAGGATAGCTACTTACAAAGGTGGTACTGGAGTTCAAGTCCTCTTCTTCTCTAAAAATTCAATTTGCATATTTAATTTCACAGAGAAGCATGCATGGCGTATAAGTCTCCTCACTGTGATATGCCAGACCTGGCTTGTCAGTCTCCACAGGGAGAAATGTTACCTCCTTGATCCCAGTCTTAAGCCTCTCACCTAGCCAAATCAGATCTCATACTTAGCACTGATGAGGGGCAACGCCCTGAAACACTGCATCTGCAAATTGAGATTCTGGTTTGACTTTTATCCTAAGTCATGTGACAAGGCTCATTAAAGGGTCGATATTGAATTTTATGATTGCTACTTCCAATAGGTGACACTACAGTTCTACAGTTCTAGTCCTCGTCCTTTTTGAAGAGACAATTTGGAATAAATAACACTAAAAGTGAATCTGAATCATGCTCTCTTCCTCCTGGCCCCTACTTGTTACTAACTTATAATCGCCACTTTTATACCTACTATTTTGAAGAGGTTCGGGGAAGACTGATAAAGAACTTCTCTTTCCAGAAACTTTTTTTTATGCATTATAAATTCACTAATTTGCAAATGTTTTTAAATAATTAATTGTTTTCCAGGATTGAAGAAGGAAATCCAAAAAGATCAAGACGGTTTAAAGCCAGCAATTTCATCACCGAAAAAGCAAGTGACCAAGGTGCACTCACCAGGTAAAGTATCTGAAAAAAATAGCTAAAGGACAAGCAGAAAAAGCCATATCATCGCCCAGAGCAGGGATTTCAGAGTGTGCATACCTTCCCTTAGCAAAGATTGGCCCCTAAAGCAGTTTAGTGACTGTAGCCATTAAAGGGGGTATAAAAAATAAAAAAAACGCGATAAAAGCGCATGAGCATTTCCTGGGAAAAAGTCCAGTTTATCTCAGAAATTTCCTGAGATAAACTGGACTTTTTCCCAGGAAATGCTCATGCGCTTTTATCGCGGTTTTTTTTTGCGTGTTTTTACCGTGATTTTTTCCTGAACATTATAGGTCAATAATATAGCGGGAAATACACAAATTTAACACGAAATTAATCAACATGCTGCGTTTTTTACCGCAATGCGTTTTTTGCGCGGAAAAGAAACGCACCATGTGCACAAAAATTGCAGAATGCATTCTGAATAATAGGAGGCTCACTGCATGCGCTTTTTAAACGTTTTTGCCGCGGAAAAAAACCCGAAAAATCCTGAACGTATGCACATAGCCTTAAATTTTGGAGTTATCCCCTATTCATGGGATTAGGAATAATGTTCCAATCACTCGGGGTCCGACCACTGGGACTACCACCGTTCCCTAGAAAAAGAGTCCCATGTGAATGGATAGGAGGTCGATCATGTTCTCTGCCACTCTATACATTCATATGTTAGTGTCGAACACCCGCAAATTACTGGGCTACCTACAGTGGTGCCTTTAAGAATGAATGGAGTGGTAGGCCTCATGATTGCCCTCCGCTCTATTTGGTGGGATGTCCAGAAATCAGAAAGATGTCTCTTATCTTGTGGATAGGGGATACCTTTCAAATTGAGACTACCCCTTTAAAGGGATATACAGGTCCTTCTCAAAAAATTAGCATATAGTGCTAAATTTCATTATTTTCCATAATGTAATGATTACAATTAAACTTTCATATATTTTAGATTCATTACACACCAACTGAAATTTGTCAGGTCTTTTATTGTTTTAATACTGATGATTTTGGCATACAACTCCTGATAACCCAAAAAACCTGTCTCAAAAAATTAGCATATCAAGAAAAGGTTCTCTAAACGACCTATTACCCTAATCTTCTGAATCAACTAATTAACTCTAAACACATGCAAAAGATTCCTGAGGCTTTTAAAAACTCCCTGCCTGGTTCATTACTCAAAACCCCCATCATGGGTAAGACTAGCGACCTTACTGATGTCAAGAAGGCCATCATTGACACCCTCAAGCAAGAGGGTAAGACCCAGAAAGAAATTTCTCAACAAATAGGCTGTTCCCAGAGTGCTGTATCAAGGCACCTCAATGGGAAGTCTGTTGGAAGGAAACAATGTGGCAGAAAACGCTGTACAACGAGAAGAGGTGACCGGACCCTGAGGAAGATTGTGGAGAAGGACCGATTCCAGACCTTGGGGGACCTGAGGAAGCAGTGGACTGAGTCTGGTGTAGAAACATCCAGAGCCACCGTGCACAGGCGTGTGCAGGAAATGGGCTACAGGTGCCGCATTCCCCAGGTAAAGCCACTTTTGAACCATAAAGAGCGGCTGAAGCGCCTGACCTGGGCTACAGAGAAGCAGCACTGGACTGTTGCCAAGTGGTCCCAAGTACTTTTTTCTGATGAAAGCAAATTTTGCATGTCATTCGGAAATCAAGGTGCCAGAGTCTGGAGGAAGACTGGGGAGAAGGAAATGCCAAAATGCCTGAAGTCCAGTGTCAAGTACCCACAGTCAGTGATGGTGTGGGGTGCCATGTCAGCTGCTGGTGTTGGTCCACTGTGTTTCATCAAGGGCAGGGTCAATGCAGCTAGCTATCAGGAGATTTTGGAGCACTTCATGCTTCCATCGACTGAAATGCTTTATGGAGATGAAGATTTCATTTTTCAGCACGACCTGGCACCTGCTCACAGTGCCAAAACCACTGGTAAATGGTTTACTGACCATGGTATTACTGTGCTCAATTGGCCTGCCAACTCTCCTGACCTGAACCCCATAGAGAATCTGTGGGATATTGTGAAGAGAAAGTTGAGAGACGCAAGACCCAACACTCTGGATGAGCTTAAGGCCGCTATCAAAGCATCCTGGGCCTCCATAACACCTCAGCAGTGTCACAGGCTGATTGCCTCCATGCCACGCCGCATTGAAGCAGTCATTTCTGCAAAAGGAGCCCCGACCAAGTATTGAGTGCATAACTGAACTTTATTATTTGATAGTTTTTTTGTTTGTTTTTAAAAAACACTTTTATTTTATAGGACGGTTGAAATATGTTAATTTTTTGAGACAGGTTTTTTGGGTTATCAGGAGCTGTATTCCAAAATCATCAGTATTAAAACAATAAAAGACCTGACAAATTTCAGTTGGTGTGTAATGAATCTAAAATATATGAAAGTTTAATTGTAATCATTACATTATGGAAAATAATGAAATTTTGCACTATATGCTAATTTTTGAGAAGGACCTGTAGATATTTTCAGATACCATTTTTTACTTATAAGCTTGTATTTTGGGCTAAAAAAAAAATTGCAATGGAGTTTTCTTTTTCACCATTTTCCTTCTAGAGCCTCTGTGTTGCAATTTCTATTCCTGGCTGAGAAATAAACTAAGACTCTTGTAATTAGATGTTCTGTCAGAGAGCTTGTAACTCTTTTTCCTCTTTTACTGAACCTCTCTCTACTGATTTATGACTGCATGAAAGTTCAGATCGACTTTAATGTGGTCTGTGGTCATAAATCAGCTGAGAGGGATGTGTCCCTTGCTTAGCTGCTTGCTGTAGTTTCAATACAATCAGTATTTTATAAGCAGGAGATTATCACTGCAGAACTAGGTGTTTTGTGCCTGGCAATCAACATGATCTGTATAACTCCACCTGCACCAATGGTTGGCAGTTTTAGGACTATATTCACCGGAATCTGCCAATCAGTGGTGTGGGCGGAGTTATACAGGGCTCAGCATTCTGAGCTCTTCTAGATCTGCAGGAGAGAAAACAAGGATTCTATGAAAACTGTGGCAAACAGCCCAGTAAATGACACTGAAATAAGGCTGTCTGCCTCTGCATCATGCTGAACTCAGATTACATAGCAAAAATCTCCTGACAGATTCCCTTTAACCCCTTCATGACTGGGCTATTTTTCATTTTTTCCATCCATTCTTCCAAGAGCCGTAACTTTTTTTAAATTTTTCCTTCCACATAACCGTATGAGGGCTTGTTGTTTGTAGGACAAGCAGTACTTTTGAATGACACCATTAATTTTATCATATGATGCACTGGAAAGCAAGAAAAAAAAAGTGAAATTCCACATTTGTTTTTTTTTTTTTTTTTTATTTACCATGTTCAGGATATGGTAAGACTGACCTTTCAATATGATTTTCCAGCTCAGTACGAGTGCGCAGATACCAAACATATATAGTTGGGTTATTTTTTAAGTGGTGAAAAAAATATTTGTAAAAAAAAAAATGTTGCTTTTGTTGCCATTTTCCGAGACCCGTAACGTTTTTAACTTTTGGGACATGTGGAAGTATGAGGCCTCATTTTTGCGCCCTAAGATGATGTTTTTATTGATGCCATTTTTGATTAGATAAAATGTTCTGATCACCTCTTATTGCAATGTTGCGGCTGCCAAAAAAACCCATAATTCTGGCGTTTCGATTTCTTGTCTCATTACTCTGTTTACCGATTGGATTAATTTATTTTATGTTTTGATAGATTGGATATTTAGGAATTCAGAGATATTAAATATGTGTTTTTGTTTTTTTAATTGTTTTATTTTTAATGGGGCAAAAGAGGGACGATTTGAACTTTTGTGTTTTTGTTATTTTTCTTTTCATATTTTTGAAAACTTTTTTTTCACTTTTTACTGTAGTTATTAGTCTCCATAGAGAACTTGAAGTTGCAATCACCCGATCCCTTGTGCTATACATAGCAGTGCATCAGCCCTACAGGCTGGCTTTCACAGCTGTCATGACAACCCATCGGCGCCCTGCGATCACGTCAGGGGCGCATGGAATGACGCGCCCTCCTGTCGGCATATTTTAAATGCCACTGTCAGCTCTGCTGCACCCTCAGCTGTGAAAGGCACATGATGGCTGACTAAATCAGCCATCATCTTCTGGGAATGGTGCGGGCTCACAAAGTCCGGGAGCTGGTGTGTCATATGTCGGTAAGTGGCTAAAAGCCAAATTTTTTTAACAAAATCCAATTGTGAAAATATTTTTAACCGAAAATATAAAAATGATCAATAAATAAATCCCCAACAGTGTCACCATCAGAGCACCCCCACACCATCACACCACCTCCTCCATGCTTCACGGTAGGAACTAGGCATGTAGAGTCCATCCGTTCACCTTTTCTGCTTGCAAAGCAGTAATCAAAGCAAAAGGTGGCTACTTTAAAGAACCTAGCATATAAGACATATTTTCAGTTGTTTCACACTTTTTTGTAAAGTGTAATGTATAATTCCACATGTGTTAATTCATAGTTTTGATGCCTTCAGTGTGATTCTACAATTTTCATAGCCATGAAAATACAGAAAAATCTTTGAATGGCAAGCACGGCACCGAATAGGGATCGAGCTTCTGACTGAGGAGCCCATATAGACTATAGCTTAAAATGAACTGTGTGCTGTGCTTCCCTCCTCCCGTCACTCCCCCTCCAGGTGATGCCATATAACGGACCCCACTGACCAACGGGGATGAAGGGGAAGGGGGTCCGGCCACACCCTCAGGGGTTAAATTCTCGTGCGAGGGTCGGACCCTTCCTCTTCCTCCCCCGGCTGGTCAGTGGAAGTCTTGTGCCTGATGACCTCCAGGATCCCCCCCTGATGGAGGCCTTGCGGCGGAGAGCAGCACAGGAAGGTGAGCAATGGTTATAAGCCCTTATGCCCGGCTCGGGTGCTCACCTCCCTGTGCCCTCCCAACCCCCTGCCCATGCCGCAGGCCTCCTCTATATCCATGGGGGCTATATCCCCTCCCGGGCCGCAAGCCCTCTGCACCCCCGGGGGCCCCATGCTCCCCTGGCCTTAACGCTTGCCACCCCGTCCTCCAGCTCCAGCGGCGAGGTGTGCTGCCGAACGGCGCGTTATTCCAGCGCATCTGCACGGTGGCCGCGCCGCCAAGTCGCCCATCCCGCACGCCCAGGGGGCCCAGGCTCACAGTTCTCCCCAACAGGGGCAAGCGCCCGAGGCATGCCCCGCTCACTTCCGGTCTGCTGCAGCCAGGCCGGGACATCGCCCACTTCCTGCTAGGACCCCGGGCTCCGTCACACCGGCCGCTACTGCGGCCCCCCCCCTCAGCGGCTGCCGCCGCGGTCTTTGGCGCTAGGCCGCTGGCCTGCTCCGGGCTTCCGCCGCTGCCTTCCCACTCGGAGCCGCTCCTGCGCCTCACCTCCGGCGCCGCTGTGGCGGTCCCCTTTAATTTACTCCCCGGGTTTTGGGCCGTGTAAGCAGCAGCGTTCCCTCCCGGGTAGCTCCGCCTCCCGGTAGCTCCGCCCACCGGTAGCTCCGCCCACCAGCTGTTGGCGCTCCCCCCGCGTTCAGGGAGCGCTGTCTCTGCCTCCCGGGCCCTCAGAATGTCCTCGCCACCTTATATGTCTCCATGGGCAGGATGGGCTCAGTTATTGCTGCGTGTTTGAGGCTGTGCGTTGGCGCAGCGTCAGACACGCAGCGTCCAGCTGTTACAGGATAGTGGAGGGGATTTCAAGAAATCCCCTCCACTATGCCTAAAAACACGCAGGCGGCAGACCTACGTTAACGGACATGCGCGTCTTTTCAGACCGCAGCATGTCCTTTTCCCTTGCGGCGACGCTCCGCAGGGCCGGCTCCGCAGCTCTTCGTCAGGCACAACGGCAATGCCTGTACGGAGCGACTGCGGAGCAGTAACGTCCCCTAAATATTACGCAGCAGCAGGCCCAGGCCTGCTCTAAAGTGGCCCTCCAGCAGGCACAAGCGCACTGCCTGCGAGGAGGGAAGATGTAGCAGGCACAAAATAACCACGCTGCTGCAGAGCGCGCTGATCGGTCCATACAGACCGACCAGCGCGCTCTGCATCAAATACTGTATAAAACACGTACGCACCCACGTATCACAAACATGCCAGTACTAACAGACCAACGTCCCCCCATCACTAGATCCTAGCGCCCCTGATGCTGTCCGTAGCCACGGTCACATTAATCATGAACGTCGTCGACCCTCACCCTCTTCCTCCGAAGATTCCCACAGACATTTTCGCTGTCCCCCTGGTTGTTGTTCTCGTTTCAGGGACAGACAAAGACGCAGCACCTACAGGGATTACCGCAGATCACGGTCCTCCAGATGGTGCTCACCGTCAACTTCCGGACGGTCCGACACGTCTGAGGGTCACGACAGACGGTCATATGGATCCAGCGCAAGACGGCGCTCACGTTCCGCAACGCGGTCTTCCCGACGGAGGGAATCCGCTACAGCCCACAGGGCACCCGGCCAGAACGACATCCTCGACGGCGCGGAAAACCCGCCTACAGAGTTTGTCACTCGGCCCCTGGCGCACGACAACCAAGGGTTGTCACGCACCCGGGGAGGCAAAGCCTCATCTCCTAATGACCCCTTTATTAGCAGCCAACAAGCCAGCACTTCCACCGCTGACGGAGAGTCTCCATCAGCCGGAGCCGCCAGCGCCCAGGACGCCCCGCATACGACCGACAGTGGTGAGTTACGCACGATAAACGAACCTAACGTTGCACAACACACCACTGGAGACAGCGATCTGGCGTCCGCCGTCAGGGCGCTGATTCAAAAACTGGATCACCCTACTGGGTCATCCGCCACCAGAACAACACCTAAACCTAATTCAGCGAGCCTACACAAGGACGCGTTTTACTGTGGTATCAGCCCTCTAGGCGCACACATAGACCTAGAGACAAAAGAAAAAATCTGGAACAATGATTACATCGATATATGGTCGCTTCTGTAAAAATGGCTCAGATACAGCTGCTCAGCAGCGTTCGCAGACCAGTTCCGTGCTGGCGGACACCCCTGCATCAGGGCGTACCCGCCAAGCGAATGGAGCACTTACGTCATGGCTATGCCTTGATCCCGAAAAAGAAGCTGCTCAGGAGGTATATTAAGGTCTTAGATGCAGTCTTTACTGGTTGAGTTGATGGCTGAGTGGTTAAGCTTCTGGTGTATGGAATGGAAAACAAACAAAAAAAAAAAAATGCCTTAGACAACACCTGGTGTCGCGCCAGAGGTACGTCTATCGTGGAAGTCAAGCTCAATGGATAACTCATCTGACTATGGATCAGAAGACTGTAGGTTCAACTCCTACCTGACTCGAGAACGTTACAAAGCAAACCAGTCATTATGACCCCGGGTATAGTCTAAACCTGTCGCGGGAATCCTCCAAGTTTCTACAGCAGAAAATCACAAATAGGTAAAACTAAGCAGGTTGGTGGACCCAGTTAAATCGTTGCCAATCAGTAATTTCAGAAACTCGCCCTAGGCATTCTGCTTAAAAAAAAAAAAAAAAAGTAGAATCTCGTCAAAAATACCACCTTCCCTCACAACAGGCGATTCGGTTAACAACGCGTCACCCCTAGAAGAGACGTCCTTAACCTTCGTTTCAATTGACAGAAGGGGAACTCGGACGCACAGCTGGGCCTGGTGTCCCGCTTCCAAAATCCGACATCCCAACATGCCTCCATTTGTTGAGCTTTAACCGGCAGTTAATTCTATATGAGCCCTCCGTCGGTCTGCTCCACAGCATGTCACTACTTCGGGCACTTCGATACCCTTCTAGACTCGTTAAGGCGATACGCTAATGACTTTTTTATTCGTCGGACCTAGGGACTCTAAACTCTGCCCCTACCTCCAGACGTTCAAAATTTAGAGCCCGGCCCTTTTGGAGTACCATTTTCACCCGATTGACAGTCGGACCATGCAACGTGCTCCTTTTCCCGGCATTTAAATTTATACCAATAACATGGTTTTCCTTTACCGGCGGATAAACTACAAAAACACGGCAGACAGTTGAAATTTTCCTCAAACTAAAAGTCTCCCTTCAGCAGATGCACTCGCTAGGTTAGCTCAATTCCCTTGTCTTCAAGGACAGGGTCCTCTCCCCTCTGTACCAGTCTGTCAGCGTAAATTAGTTGACTGTAAATGATATCTATAACTTTGTATGTATCCCCTTCTCATGTACAGCACCATGGAATCAATGGCGCTATATAAATAATAATAATAATGGGCAGAGTTTCCCAACGCCACCTATCGTTGTCAGCTAAAGGCATTACCCAGCCGGGATATAGATCAGACTTAACCGCTCCGTGAAAGCAGATTTGCTTGTCTGGTAGTCATTCTTAGATCCCTACAAGGGACATGCATGCGTAATGGTGCACGAAGCGCCGAGCAAGGAACTAGGCCTAGGGGTTGTTGGAGATATCAATAATGGTATTGTCGCAATCTACAAAGAGCAATGGCGTAAATTAAACTGGCTTGTTTATGGACCATATCCACCTGGGGCCGCAGCCCTGCGTTAGAGAACTTTTCACTAGTAACAGCCATAGAGCCTTAGCCCGTGCGAAAAACGCTAACACCAGGTTTCTAACCAAACATCCAGGAACCTCAAGAAGTTTGAACATTGTCTTCTCTCTCTCCGCCTTTCTGCTGCGCTGCTTAGCGCTACTATGCCTTAGACACGTCTGGTGTCGTGCCAGATTTACGTCTATCGCTGAAGATGTGATGGTTTAACTCTCTGTTGTCTTCCAATTGGCAGGCCTTCAAATTGTACCAAGTCTCAGTGACACCGGCACGGTAAGGCATGGGAGGAATGGCGCTCTTTAATCAGGGGAAGGCCAGTAGATACATGTAATTGGGCCAGATGCGACATGTTGGTAGAACTCCTGAATCTGCTATAGAGGAGCGTCGGGTACGGCAGCGCAGCGACACTTAGCAGGAAAAGAGCGTCGGGTACGGGGCGCGGAGCGACACTTAGCAGGAATAGCCTTTTTTCTTTCTGCTTTTAGGTTGGGGCGACGTTACTAAATACTCCCCATCAGGCAAGCCGTTAAAGGCTGGAAGAGGCTCCAACCTAGTCAGGAACGTCGCCACCCCGCGTCTCTAAGTCTGTCACACGATATCATCATAATCTCGACGTCAGTTTACAAGTCGCAGTACGAGGCGACTCTAATATCTACAGCGCTTGCAATTGCATTTTTGGGGCGCATCGGCGATCTAGCGCCGCGGTTTAAAAACAACATCATTCGGTTGACCCACGAGGACATCGTCATATGTAGCGTTGCCCTACACATTAGAGTTCGGAAGTCCAAATGCGATCCCACCGGTTGAGGTGTGAGTCTCGCTCAAGGTTTTAAACGGCCCGATATGCCCGGTAAAAATAGTGAAGCGCTTCGCGTTAATAAGACACGACAGTAGATTCCTCTATCACACACCGACGGGTCCCCGTTTACCAAATATCATTTTCCCACAATCTCTAAACATTGTATGGAGGCAGTCGGCGGTAACCCAAAACAATTCGGGACACATTCCTTCAGAATAGGGGCGGCCGCTGAAGCAGCCAGGGCCGACGTATCGGAAGCTGAAGTCCAGAGATTAGGCCGCGGGAAATCCGCATGTTTAGCAAGATATATAAGGCCAGGTCTGCCCTAACACCTCTCGTTTCTTTCAGGCGGCCAAAAACCCACAGTTTGGGTACTAGCGCATTCCTACATTTATGGGGCGTACAAACGGGCCAGCATATGCCCGGATTATAAAAACAAAACAAAAAAAAAAAAAAAATGGAGCTGGAACTTCATCTGGAGCAGCATCTGAAGGCTGCGGTGGCAGCAAATATTCCAATGTGGCTAAGACTGCCAAAGGGCCGGTGATGTTGGTATTTGCCGGTGGAATCGACCTAGCCGAGAAAAAAGGCACCGAACTATACGCAATGATGTTGACAGATATACGACACTTGGCCTGCTGGCCCTGATATGGTGGTGGTGCGGTCTGACATAATACCACGCGCGGTCTAGCAGGGAACCAAAAGATCCGAAAGCCATCAACAAATCAAGAAAGAAAATAAACACAAAAATGGCAAAATACATCAAGGACATCAAGGAAAACTACGGCATGGTGGTTAACCACCACAATCTGCAAAAGGACAATTCCAACCTACCGAGACTGGACGGCGTTCATCTGAATGATATCGGACTCGTTAGATTATTAAACATTTTACAGGATGGGGTTTGAACAGGTCGTTGCGTGGGGGGTCGGAGTCCTGTGTAGGTATACCCATGATCCTCCATGGCGGTAGTATGGGGGGGGCAACGGTTCGTAACCTCTCATCTGCCTGCCCGCCCACCGGCGGCGCCGTGGGCCCTCGGCAGAGAGTCCGTTGCGGATCGTATTTGCCCCTCTCTGGTTATAGTCTACGCCCACCGGCGGCGCCGGGGGTTCTCAGCAGAGAGGCGGTTGCGGATCATATTTGCCCCTCCCGGCTTATAATTTAAATAAACTGTGACCGACCTGTTCAACCCATCCAGGCCTGTTGTGTTTTGTTGTTATGGGATTGGTGGGAGGCGGGGAAGCACCGCTATACGCCACAAGGGTCTCTTCAGTCTGGCAAGCACGGCACCGAATAGGGATCGAGCTTCTGACTGAGGAGCCCATATAGACTATAGCTTAAAATGAACTGTGTGCTGTGCTTCCCTCCTCCCGTCACTCCCCCTCCAGGTGATGCCATATAACGGACCCCACTGACCAACGGGGATGAAGGGGAAGGGGGTCCGGCCACACCCTCAGGGGTTAAATTCTCGTGCGAGGGTCGGACCCTTCCTCTTCCTCCCCCGGCTGGTCAGTGGAAGTCTTGTCCCACCCTCCCTCCCTTGTAGATTCGAAGATTTGCCGTGCGGCTATTGTATTTAATTTTTATAAAAAAAAAAAATAATAATTATCATTCTCATCACTTACAAAGTTTTTTGGTTGTATTCATTGTCACAGCGGTAGTATGGGGGGGCAACGGTTCGTAACCTCTCATCTGCCTGCCTGCCCACCGGCGGCGCCGTGGGCCCTCGGCAGAGAGTCCGTTGCGGATCGTATTTGCCCCTCTCTGCTTATAGTCTACGCCCACCGGCGGCGCCGGGGGTTCTCAGCAGAGAGGCGGTTGCGGATCATATTTGCCCCTCCCGGCTTATAATTTAAATAAACTGTGACCGACCTGTTCAACCCATCCAGGCCTGTTGTGTTTTGTTGTTATGGGATTGGTGGGAGGCGGGGAAGCACCGCTATACGCCACAAGGGTCTCTTCAGTCTGAGAAGGTGTGTCCAAACTTTTGGTCTGTACTGTAGGTCTGGGTATAAATCTCGCTCACGTCCTTAAAAAGCTTTTCTTCATTTCTGCAGTAAAAGTGTGATCACTTGAGCCTGACAAGTGGAATAAAGCAGCTGCGGGAACCTGAGCTTTATCTGTGGTGAAGCTTTCAAATAAAAAATGTACACAGACAATAAGTATGACACTTAGCATAATGAGTGCTACCAAAACAAACAGAGCCATGGCAATCTGTGCCACGGGCGTCCTCCTCAGTGCGGCAGATGTTTAATTCTACCTGCAGTTACACTGTACAGTGCCATAGCACCAAAGTCCCAGCATCTCATGCTCTAAAGCAAAGTGCTAAATATTCAGACTTTATGGATCTTGAAGTTTATTCAGACTATTCGATTCTTCCTGACCCTTTATATGCTTACAGATTTTTTTGCATTTTCCTTACACAGTGTGTTCCTAGATGGGTTGTCTCATGGCAGGTCTTTATGGCATATCCACAGAGTTTGAACTCTCACCTCCAAAAAGCTTCACTTGACTGTATGTGGAACTCCAAAATCAGTGAATGGGGTCTACCTCCACTGTCACTGGGACCATGGATCGGAACAAGGGATCACCGGACTCAATTCTGGAGATAGATTTGGGTGCCAGAGGTGGGATCTATATATGTTAGACATTTATGGCATATCCTGTGGACTTTCCACTATTGTCTGTCATGAGACAAACCATCAAATGTCAACTCATTTCTATTTTATAGGACAGCAAGAGTGAGCAACCTGTGACCCAAGGAACACATAGGGCCGGCTAAGGCTACTTTCACATATCAGGTTTTTTGAATCAGGCATAATCCGTCCTATGCCTGATAGGACGGATCCGGCGCTGATTTTAAAAAAACTGATGCAACTGATCAGGCTTATTGCCTGATCCGTCCTGATCTTTTCAACCCGGAAATATAAAATTTCCATGTTGAAAATGCAGTCTTGAATGTCCAGACCGAGGAGAGAGACAGAGAGAGAGAGAGAGAGAGAGAGACCGGATCAGTTTTCTGACGGATTTGTCAAAAATCTGGTCCGGCTCCATAGGTTTGCATTGTTTCCGGCAGCCTGAAGTGCCGATTCAGGCACTGTCAGGCGGCTCCGGGAAAAAAAAAAAACGTTGCAGCAAGCGTCTTGTCCAGCCGCCAAAATGTACAATTCTGACGGATCCGGCCAAAAACGGATGTAACGCAGTGACATCAGGCGCGATCCGGCGCTAATATAAGTCAATGCTAAAAAAACGCAGCCGGTACCGGATCCGTTTTTTTAAAAACACGCCGGATCGCGCCTGATTCAAAAAGCCTGATGTGTGAAAGCAGCCTAAGCCAAATCTGTTTGACCCACAACCATCTGATCATAGAAATGGCTGCCTCCCTGTGGCTGTTTCCATGTAATTTATATAACAAAAAAATGGGGTGTCACACAGTCACCTGTGTCCCCTTTTATTGTTTAGAAGGATGGGGTCCCTTGAATCCTCTAGAAAGATGTATATGAGTTTTACAGGAGGCCATCTATGCATGGTTGCCAACCATCCAGAAATTCCTGGACAGTTTGTAGAAATAGGACACTTTTTTCACTTGTCTGTAAAAAAAAATTTGATGTGTCAGTGATATTTTTTGTAAGCTGGAGAAACATACAGTACAGTTTTTTCTGACTGTATTTATCACTCCTTTACCATTCACAGTGAATGCAGCTAAAGTCTTCATATGGGATTTATGGTCTGTAGACAAGTACAGTCATGGCCAAAAGTTTTGAGAATGACACAAATATTATATTTTCACATGATCTGCTGCCCTTTGGTTTTTATGTGTGTTTGACAGATGTTTTTATCACAGACAGAAATATAATAATTGCAAACATATGAGTAACAAAAGCTTATATTGACAGAATGAGTTAATGCAGCAAGTCAATATTTGCAGTGTTGACCCTTCTTCTTCAGGACCTCTGCAATTCTCCCTGGCATGCTCTCAATCAACTTCTGGACCAAATCCTGACTGATAGCAGTCCATTCTTGCCCAATCAATGCTTTCATTTTGTCAGAATTTTTAGGTTTTTGTTTGTCCACCGTCTCTTGATGATTGACCACAAGTTCTCAATGGGATTAAGATCTGGGGAGTTTCCAGGCCATGGACCCAAAATCTCTATGTTTTGTTTCCTGAGCCATTTAGTTATCACCTTTGCTTTATGGCAAGGTGCTCCATCATGCTGGAAAAGGCATTGTTGATCGCCAAGCTGCTCTTGGAGGGTTGGGAGAAGTTGCTCTTGGAGGACATTCTGGTACCATTCTTTATTCATGGCCCAAACAATCGAAAAGGGGATTCATCAGAGAAAATAACTTTACCCCCCTCCTCAGCAGTCCACTGCCTGTACCTTTTGCAGAATATCAGTCTGTCCATGATGTTTATTCTGGAGAGAAGTGGCTTCTTTGCTGCCCTCCTTGAGACCAGGCCTTGCTCCAAGAGTCTCCGCCTCACAGTGCGTGCAGATGCACTCACACCTGCCTGCTGCCATTCCTGAGCAAGCTCTGCACTGCTGGTAGCCCGATCCCGCAGCTGAAACACTTTTAAGAGACGGTCCTTGCGCTTGCTGGTCTTTCTTGGGCGCCCTGGAGCCTTTTTGGCAACAATGGAACCTCTCTCCTTGAAGTTCTTGATGATGCGATAGATTGTTGACTGAGGTGCAATCTTTCTAGCTGCGATACTCTTCCCTGTTAGGCCATTTTTGTGCATTGCAATGAAGACTGCACATGTTTCTTTAGAGATAACCATGGTTAACAGAAGAGAAACAATGATGCCAAGCACCAGCCTCCTTTTAAAGTGTCCAGTGGTGTCATTCTTACTTAATCATGACAGATTGATCTCCAGCCATGTCCTCATCAACACCCTCACCTGTGTTAATGGAGTTAGCTGGTTCTTTTAAGGCAGGGCTGCAATGATGTTGAAATGTGTTTTGGGGGATAAAGTTCATTTTCTAGCCAAATATTGACTTTGCAAGTAATTGCTGTTAAGCTGATCACTCTTTATAACATTCTGGAGTATATGCAAATTGCCATTAGAAAAAGTGAAGCAGTAGACTTTGTAAAAATTAATATTTGTGTCATTCTCAAAACTTTTGGCCATGACTGTACACTTATAATCAGAATGATTTATTATGGTCATCCAATTATAGAATTTATTTTTACTCCAATATCTATGAATTAAAATGTACTTTGTTCATAGGAAAATGCCTTTAAGTTTACAATGGGTAGAGCCACATTTATTCATGGCATTTCTCTCTCCTAAGTGCTAACTGTTGGTAAATGGGACCCCGTTTATTCCTATAAGCACAAGTTACATTTTCTGGACTTTTATATATCAGGCTTTTATTGTATATAATTTTGATATACCGTACATGAAAGACTTCAGATGGTAATAACCCTTTAAGCTTTACTGGGCTCTTGGGAGGGATTCAACATGACAATGCAACCCTGGGACCAGGAAAGATTGTGCTGTCCTGCTATAGAGAATCGATAAACTCTGTGTCTGTGTGTGTATATTTATGGAGAGCTCTGTCAAAAATTAAGAGACCACTGCACAGTTTCCATTCCATTCCATTCCATGCCACTCCATTCCAGTGTCAGTTGAATTCCAACCTAAATGTCCAACTGGGGGTCTGTATGTGGGGGAGACCGGGCAAAAACTGAGAACAAGGATGAATTCTCATCGTCACACAATAAGAGAAAAAAGAATGGATCTACCTGTGGCAAAACATTTTTGCTCCCCTGATCATAGCTTGCTAGATATGAAAATACTTGTACTCAGAGGCAATTTCACATCTCTGAGACAAAGAAGAATTTACGAATACAAATTGATGGTGACCTTTGACACTCTTAATGCTGGAATGAACCTATCACATGGATTTATGGCCTACTACATCAATTAAGGAATTTACTCCAAATACCCTGTGAAAACATCACAAAACATTACCAGACCCCAATCAGAGGGTAATAAAACTTTCACACTCCTTATCTATGAACTGTTCCAATATTTATGTTCATCCCTCTGCCATAATGACTATTCTGCTTCACGTCACTTGTCTTACCTATTGCATTTTTTCTGTGCTATTTTGTGTATAAATATGTGATTCTTCAGATGTTGTATTAGTCTTTGCCTGATGAAGAGACCTGAGTAGTCTCGAAAGCTTGCAATTTGTTACCATCTTTTCAGTTTGCCATTAAAAGGTATCAACCACTGAGGACTCTCAACTCTAAATATTTTTCTATCTACTGGCTAACACGGTACAAAGATATACATCTTTACTGTATCAAAATGGAGGATACCAGAATGTACCGCATCTTTATGGAACTAAAACCACTTCTGAAGAAACGCGCACAAATGGACAGCGATATTTTTTTCTTATCTAAATGCAAAAAGGAGAATTTAATTCCCAAAGGACTCTGGATTACAAACCCAATTCTTCACACTTACAATACCCATTATGCAAAAAACCTTTGTCACAGGACGTCTGAGAGACTTAGGAACCATCTTTTGCATGTCTGCTACAGCATAAGGAGTAAAGTCCAAGGGCAATTTGAAAGCCTAAGGAAAACACTTACAGAAACCACAGAACAAAAATTACAACAATACTATAACAAACTACGGACCTTTCTGATTCATAACAAAGAAAAGAAACTACACAGATTGCGTCTCAATTCCGGACTCTATACAAACAGATCCAAAACAAAGCCAAAACCTGACAACTCTGACAACCACTCCATTCCAGACACAAAAGCATCTAACTGTGTCATCAATCTCTCGGATTACAAACCCAACAAGGTGGAATTGGCCATGCTTTCTAGAGGACTCTCATTTTGTCCCACTAAGGCCCTGGATAAAACTGAACTCTGCAGTGATATGGAACATTTTTTCAGGAGACTGCGCCTGAGGGAATACTTCAATGATACAGAAGATTCAGAAAACACTCGGACTGAAGGAAAAGGTATCCCAACAACCAAGAAGAGGTCAGACTGGACACCTCCTCCTGGACGCAACCCTCATTTGGATAAATATATAGACTCATTCAGATATTTGATAAAATCCACCATCATAGACACCAACAGGAGACAAGCATCCAACATCAGTGCCCAGGAGAGAAAGGCTATACAGTCTCTGAAAACCAACAAAGAAATCATCATTAAACCTGCTGACAAGGGAGGTGCAATAGTCATGATGAACACATCAGACTATATGAAGGAAGCAAACAGACAACTTACGGACACACGCTACTACAGAAAACTGGAGTCGGACCCTACACAGGACTATTACAAGGAACTAAGCAAGTTGGTATCTTGTCTGTCTGACAAATCCATAAGAGCCGATGACCTGATACCAGAGAGTCCAAGAACAGGGAAGTTCTACATGCTTCCCAAAATCCACAAAGTCGGAAATCCAGGAGGCCGATTATTTCATGTGTGGACACCCTTACTGAGCTGGTATCTGGATGGGTAGAGGGCATTCTTAAACCCCTGGTAAAGGATACACCCAGCTACATTCAGGACACAACTGACCTACTGAATAAACTAGCAGCAATAGGTCCTCTACCAGAAGGAACCATCCTGGCCACCATGGATGTGGAATCCTTGTACTCTAATATCCCACACCAGGATGGATTAAATGCCTGCAAAGACTTCATGAAAAACACCGGGAATGATGCTGATTCTGTGGTGAAACTCACAAAATTCATCCTCACCCACAATTACTTTGAATTTGACAACAAGATCTATTTACAGGAGACTGGCACAGCTATGGGAAGTAAAATGGCTCCTCAGTATGCAAATCTTTTCATGGCCAAGCTTGAAAGCGACTTTCTGTCCTCATGTCCCATCAGGCCTCAGGCCTACTACCGCTACATTGATGATATCTTAATCATCTGGACGGAGTCTGAGCAACAGCTAAAGACGTTCCATGAACAGTTCAATCAATTTCATCCCACCATCAACTTAACACTCAACTACTCCAGCACTGAAATTAACTTTTTGGACACCATCATTAAGCTAAAGAACAATGAAATAGAGACATCCCTGTATCAGAAGCCAATCGACCGTCCAACATACCTTAAATGGGACAGTTTCCATCCAAAACACATAAAAAACTCTATTGTCTACAGCCAAGCCATCAGATACAACCGTATATGTTCCAACCCCATGGATAGAGATGAACACCTTGGTCGCCTTAGAAAGACCTTTTTAAATCAGGGCTACCATCCAAGAACAATTGAAAACCAAATTACAAGAGCCACCAGAATATCAAGGAATCACCTGCTACATTACAAAGCTAAAGAAGAAAATAACCGGGTGCCTCTAGTGGTCACCTACAATCCAAATCTGGAGGTGCTAAGGGGAGCTGCACGGAAACTACAACCTTTACTACAAAAAGATGCCCGATTACAATCCATATTTCCAGATCCCCCTCTACTGTGTTTTAGGCAGCCCCCAAATCTAAGAAGCATCATTGTCAGAAGTTCCCTGTCCTCCCCAACAGCGGCAGGAACCTCTCCTTGCAACAAGAAGAAATGCAAAACTTGTCCATTTATAATGACCACGGACAAGATAAAGATCCCCAACTCCCATCGGGACTACAAGATACCAGGTACTTTCAGCTGCATCACATCTAATGTGGTGTACCTAATTATATGTACTAAATGTCCAACTGGGGGTCTGTATGTGGGGGAGACCGGGCAAAAACTGAGAACAAGGATGAATTCTCATCGTCACACAATAAGAGAAAAAAGAATGGATCTACCTGTGGCAAAACATTTTTGCTCCCCTGATCATAGCTTGCTAGATATGAAAATACTTGTACTCAGAGGCAATTTCACATCTCTGAGACAAAGAAGAATTTACGAATACAAATTGATGGTGACCTTTGACACTCTTAATGCTGGAATGAACCTATCACATGGATTTATGGCCTACTACATCAATTAAGGAATTTACTCCAAATACCCTGTGAAAACATCACAAAACATTACCAGACCCCAATCAGAGGGTAATAAAACTTTCACACTCCTTATCTATGAACTGTTCCAATATTTATGCTCATCCCTCTGCCATAATGACTATTCTGCTTCACGTCACTTGTCCTACCTATTGCATTTTTTCTGTGCTATTTTGTGTATAAATATGTGATTCTTCAGATGTTGTATTAGTCTATGCCTGATGAAGAGACCTGAGTAGTCTCGAAAGCTTGCAATTTGTTACCATCTTTTCAGTTAGCCATTAAAAGGTATCAACCACTGAGGACTCTCAACTCTAAATATTTTTCAACCAGAGTTCACCTCATTCTACTTAATGTGCTTCTGATTAGGTGATCACCTGAACCAAATCTTATTTAACAAAGGAAAGTATAAAAAACACTGCTGTGGTGTTCACAATCCTCTTGCAATAAGACAAGCTGGATGGCAAAACAAGTGCTAGTAATATCCAAAAAGTAATAGGAATGAAAAAATAACTTTTAACCATGCCAAAGGAGTTGAAAAGAAAAGTCTTGAGTGAGGAAAAGAAGGGCCCAATTCTGGCTTTACTAGCAGAGGGATACAGTGAGCGTCATGTTGCCTCCATTCTTAAAATTTCTAAGACGGCAGTCCATTACAACAAGGTCAAGCAGCAGACATTGGGGACAACAAAGCTACTGAACGGCAGAGGGAGAAAACGACTCTCCACTGACCGGGATGACCGTCATCTTATTCGAATGTCACTCAGCAACCGCAGGATGACATCAAGTGACCTGCAAAAGGAATGTCAAATGGCAGCTGGGGTGAAGCGCACGGCAAGAACAGTTCGTAAGAGGTTCCTAGAGGCAGGGCTCAAGTTATGTAAATTTAAAAAAAAAGCCTTTCATCAATGAGAGGCAAAGGAGAGCGAAGGCTGAAGTTTGCCAAAGACCATAAGGATTGGACCATAGAGGACTGGAGTAAGGTAATCTTCTCTGATGAGTCTAATTTTCAGCTTTGCTCAACACCTGGTCGTCTAATGGTTAGACGGAGACCTGTAGAGCCGTACAAGCCACAGTGTCTTGCACCCACTGTGAAATTTGGTGGAGGATCAGTGATGATCTGCTGATGCTTCAGCAAGGCTGGAATTGGGCAGGTTAACCTTTGCGAAGGACGTATGAATTAAGCCACATACAAGGTTATCCTGGGAAAACAGTTGATTCCTTATGCTCAGGCAATGTTCCCCAACTCTGAGGACTGGTTTTTCCAGCAGGACAATGCGCCATGCCACACAGCTAAGTCAATCAATGTGTGGATGAAGGAGCACCACATCAAATCCCTGTCATGGCTAGCCAAATCTGCAGACCTGAACCCCATTGAAAACCTCTGGAATGTAATCAAGAGGAAGATGGACAGTCACAAGCCATCAAACAAAGAAGAACTGCTTACATTTTTGTACCAGAAGTGGCATAAGGTCACCCAAAAGCAGTGTGAAAGACTAGAGGAAAGCATGCCAAGATGCAGGAAAGCTGTGATTAAAAATCATGGTTATTCCAAAAAATATTGATTTCTGAACTCTTCCTGAGTTAAAACATTAGTATTGTTGTTTCTAAATGATTATGAACTTGTTTTCTTAGCATTATTTGAGGTTTGCAAGCACTGCATTTTTTTTGTTATTTTGACCATTTCTCATTTTCTGAAACTAAATACAAAATGTATTGCTTGGAAATTCGGAGACATGTTGTCAGTAGTTTATAGAATAAAAGAGCAATTTACATTCTACTCAAAAATATACCTATAAAGAGAAAAATCAGACAAACTGAAAATTTTGCCATGGTCTCTTCATTTTTGACAGAGCTTTGTATATATTGTAAGGTTTTACTCACTCGGCTGCTTCAGAGGCAAATCAGGAGACACTTTCTTATGCAAAAAGTCCGTAGGTTTATTACATCATAAACCATAGTACCGTACAATTCATATCTTCAATGTTTCAGCTCCTGCCTGGAGCCTCACTCCTCAGTCACAGAGACCTCTCTGTCATGTCACGCCGGGACATATGGAAGTCTGTCCACACTGGTAGACTCCCACAACACTCTCTAACAGGTGCCAAGCACACTCCATTACATAGGCGTAACTCCGCCCACAGGTGAGGTCAGGATCACATGGTTAGGTCACCTGATCATGACCTCATCACAGGTCCTTCAGATACACACAACCACATACAGGTTTTATCCCTGGTATTCAAACACATACCCCTTGGGTGGGTTTGTAGGTGACTGGACCCACCCAGCTCTCCTAGTCACCTGGAAGCCTCCCAATATATAGTACAACTCTCAGCAATAGATCTGCTGAACCAAAACATATCCAGGCTTCCATCACAGGGCCACCCACCTCTGCAATACATAACATCCATCCATCACATGCCTCCATTCATATCCCGAGGGCCATACACAGTGCCCCCTAGCTGCATCAGGGGTCATTACACCACAATATATATATATATATATATATATATATATATATATATACACACTGCTCAAAAAAATAAAGGGAACACTTAAACAACAAAATATAATTCCAAGTAAATCAAACTTCTGTGAAATCAAACTGTCCACTTAGGAAGGAACACTGATTGACAATCAATTTCACATGCTGTTGTGGTAATGGAATAGACAACAGATGGAAATTATTGTCAATTATCAAGACACACTCAATAAAGGAGTGGTTCTGCAGGTGGGGACCACAGACTACATCTCAGTACCAATGCTTTCTGGCTGATGTTTTGGTCACTTTTGAATGTTGGTTTGCTTTCACACTCGTGGTAGCGTGAGACAGACTCTACAACCCACACAAGTGGCTCAGGTAGTGCAGCTCATCCAGGATGGCACATAAATGTGAACTGTGGTAAGAAGGTTTGCTGTGTCTGTCAGCGTAGTGTCCAGAGGCTGGAGGCGCTACCAGGAAACAGGCCAGTACACCAGGAGACGTGGAGGGGGCCGTAGGAGGGCAACAACCCAGCAGCAGGACCGCTACCTCCGCCTTTGTGCAAGGAGGAACAAGAGGAGCACTGCCAGAGCCCTGCAAAATGACCTCCATTAAGCCACAAATGTGCATATGTCTGCACAAACGGTTAGAAACCGACCCCATGTGTTATGTTCTGCTACAAGTACTAAGGAAAGAAGGGAAATCTGTCCCTACAATAGAACTAAGCTGGATCCCTACGATGTAACGGGGAACCTGATCCTGCGATCAGAACCGCTAAAGTCCTCAGCTAGTCTGTACGAAGACCTATAGATGCGAGGGAGGGATCCCTACAAGAACTAGGGACTGGGAGAAAAGATGGACACCTCCTAACAGAAGTTGTATCAGTAAAAGACAAACAAACAACATAGAACATAGAGGTCCGAAGACCAAGCAAAACTAATTGAGTAAGGTAACAAAGCACCTGGCTAGCTTAAGAGTAGAAATTACAATGAAGTCCAGCAAAGCCAGAAGGGCGGAGCAGGATTAAATAGGCAAAAAAGGTCATGTGACCAGCAAGATAGAAAAAACCTAACAGGAGAGTTCTAACACCATGAGGATGGTCTGAGTGCCCGACATCCACAGATGGGGGTAGTGCTGACAGCCCAACACTGTGCAGGACACTTGACATTTGCAACAGCACACCAGGATTGGCAAATTCGTCACTGGCGCCCTGTGCTCTTCACAGCTGAAAGCAGGTTCACACTGAGCACATGTGACAGATGTGACAGAGTCTGGAGATGCCGTGGAGAGTGATCTGCTGCCTGCAACATATCTTTATACACTTATTTTTTTGAGCAGTGTATATATAGATATGTATATCTATATATAGATATATATATATCTATATATACAGAGTGGTCCAAAAGCAGGTGGACAGTATGTGTAATAGTGTTATGAAGGGGGAGATTTATCAAACATGGTGTAAAGTGAAACTGACTCAGTTGCCCTCAGCAACCAATCAGATTCCACTTTTCATTCTTCAGACTCTTTGGAAGATGAAAGGTGGAATCTGATTGGTTGCTAAGGGCAACTGAGTCAGTTTCACAGATCCAGTTTTCACAGATAAATCTCCCCCAAAATGGAAAATAATTTAAATACAGATCAAAGAAAATGGATTTTAAATGAGTATTAGAAATCTCAAAATGCTGAAACAGAGCAAATTGGGTTGAAACATTTGGTACTCAAGCCCCAAAGAGACGAAACATTTACCGCATTCGTGACAAATTCGATGCCACTGGCTCAATCCTTAATGCTCCAAAAACTGGTCGACTCAAAACAGCCTGTACAGAAAATAATAAACAACTTGTTGCTGAAACATTTATTCAGAGTCCAAAAAAGTCCACCAGAAGAGTCTCTGTAGAATTGGGAATTTCACGAGCTTCCATCATACGAATCCTGAAATCTATTGGGTGGAAAGCTTATCGTCCACGTCTAATTCATGGTTTATTGGAGGATGATCCAGACAGGCGGCTGCAATTTACTGAGATTATGCTTAACGAAATTGAAGAAAATCCAGTAATTTTAGATAACATTATGTGGAGAGATGAAGCTTCTTTCACATTATCTGGCCATATTAACAGACAGAATTGTATTTACTGGTATAATGAGAACATGCATTTAACATTAGAGCAACAACTAAATGAGCTTGGTGTCAGTGTTTGGGGTGATATCTCAAGTTTTGGTGTTTTTGGACCATTTTTTTTTTTTTGATGGAACAGTCACAGGAAATAAGTATCTCGAAATTCTAATGAATCAAGTTGTTCCCCAGTTACAGCAACAGCCTAATTCAAATGACCTTTATTTCCAACAAGATGGGGCCCCTCCACATTATTCAAGAGTAGTCCGCGGGTATCTTGATGAAACATTTCCTAATAAATGATTTGGCCGAAGAGGCCCACTTGATTGGCGGGCACGTTCACCAGACTTGACCCCAATGGATTTTTTCTTTTGGGGAGTACTCAAGGACAAAGTTTATAGTAGAAAACCAAAAATTGTCAGTGATTAGAAAAATTACCTAAGGCCTCTTTCACACATCCGGTGTGCGCCTGACGGCGCCCCCGGCATTTAGCCGCAGCGCCGCATCAGAAAACCTGATGCGCCGCTTGCGCCACATGCGTTTTTTTGCCGGATGGTTTCTGATGCCCGGAGACATCAGGGGAATCCGGCAAAAAAAAAAAACGTTACATGCTGCGTTTTGTCCGGCCGCCGGAATGTACATTTCTGCCGCATCCGGACAAAATCGCATACGATGCATTGACATGCGGCGCCATCCGGCGCTAATGCAAGTCAATGCAAAAAAAAACCGCAAGCGGCGCATCAGGTTTTCTGATGCGGCGCTGCGGCTAAATGCCGGGGGCGCCATCAGGCGCACACCGGATGTGTGTAAGAGGCCTAAGAGATGCATTTCAAGAAATTAATACCCAAAGAGACTTGTGCAAAAATGTTTGTCGAAGAGTAAGAGGCAGACTTCACAGCTGTGCAAATTGTGATGGAAAACAGTTTGAGCACATGCGTTGATAAAATTTAAGGGCTTTTGTATTATTGTTCAGAATAAAATTTAATTGTCAATGTTATGCTTGTGTTAGTAAATATAATTTTTATATATAAATCAAAATAAATGTTATTATTTTCTGATGTGTTTAGTGGGCTTAAATGTCCCTCTATCACAAGACAACCTGACTATTATGAAAGGATATGGTGTGATTTCGGAATAGTGCAGTAACCTGGTGGTATAGTGGTAATCTGCAGCTAAATATTGTTTAAATCACAATAAACCTGAAAGAAGGGATTCCCCATCAATTGCTACTCTGACATAATGAATAATAAAGTCCTATTAGATGAATTCTATCTTTAATCTGGCAGAGATAGACAGACCGAAAAGCAAAAGAGGTTCAATAGAAATATGAAAAGTTCATTATACAACAAATACAATATAATATAGAGCAATATAAGTAATATGGACTAAAAATAGGGACTGACGGAAAAGGGGATGTCCCTAGAAGTCATGAAGATATAAAGTCCTGCGGAGCTCCTGTGAAATGGTATATCACATATAGTCAGAGATACCATTCTAGAATAAGCTGGAGTATACTGAAATAACCTATGTTCGAAATAGTCCAAGGATCATAGGTGGAGACCCAATCAATATATGGATAGCCATCTGGTAAGAAGTGCAATAAATATAAATGACCAGCCATTTACATGAAAAGTCGACTCAACAATAATAAATATGCGTCAATGATGCAGTTTGTAAATAACGAAAGATCTATAGATAAAAAAAATTGCTGGTCTTTGTATAAAGTGCAAAAAATATTTTTATCTAATACACTTATGGCACATATCAGTCATGGCAACAATAAAAAAAAAGTGAAGGAGCACAGCTTATGGGTAAAGACAAGTGCTCATACAATCAGTAGAGCAGTTATCGTCATATCAGCCGATATAATAGAAGATATGTAAAGCCCAAAACATGCCATGCTAATATATGGCAACATTACCTTGGGAAACGGTGTGTAGGGTGACACAAGAGCGCCCAGAAGATGTGCATGGAGAGCCTCGATGCACGTTTCACCAACTGTGGCTTTGTCAGGAGGTGCCGCTGATGGTTTCTGATGCATGTAGTGGGCCTAAATGTCCCTCTACCACAAGAAAACCAGACTATTGTGAAAGGACATGGTGTAATTGCGGAATATTGTAGTAACCTGGTGGTATAGTGGTAATCTGCAGGTAAATATTGTTTAAATCATGCCTGGCGGCTGGTTTACTGGCACAGTGGCTACAGGGAGAACACCTCAAAAATAAACAGTATCCCAGTCCACCAGTGTTGTGCGGTGTACAATACAGGGTACTCACTTCAGGCCGGACACCTCCGCTGCATCCACGTCCTTAGGTCCAGGATCAGCCGCACAAGCAGGGGGCACCCGGTTCTTTATAGCAAATTCAACTTTACTGGACAGTTCAGATACACCAGCTCAGGGTCCGAATGACCCATGGGTACACCAGACAGCAAACTGAAGATGAACTTCTTTGTGTATAATGCTCCAATTAGGAGCTGTAGTTGTCCTTTCAACACTGGACTGTTCATGAGTAGGGTTCGGCAATCACCAAACATCCTCACTGGATTCTGGAGCTGTGGAGCAGGAACCACACACAGACTCCGTCTGGCTTGCAGCTTGAACACATTTGCAGGGCCAAAGCTACCACAAGGCACCGGAACAGTCACAGACTTTAGTGGAAGGGAAGTACTCTCACCAAGGGCAGCCTCTCCTACTGGCCCAAGGTTCAGGAGCTTTAGATCCCCTGGACAGAGACCGTCCAGGTGTTCCTCACAAGCGCAGTGACACCGCCTGCCCTTCTTACTGCTGGTTTTGGGCTTCTGCTTTGCCAACCCACTCTCCTAAGCCTTCTGGGGTTTCTCTCTGGTAGCTGGTTTAACAAGTAGAGGAACTGGAGGGTCACAGACGGTCGCGGTCTGGCGTGGCGTTTTCTTTACAGGTTTCGCCCATCTGGAGCGCCTCTCGGATCTAGACAGGGAAGACTTCGCAGGAGCAGCTGGACGAGGCACATCAAAGACTCTACGGAAGGCCACCAGGAAGGCCCCTAGGTTCATGACGACAGGATCCCCTGCTTCCCAGATGGGACAGATCCATAGTAAAGCATCTCCTGCTAGGTAGGACATGATGTATGCCACTTTGACCCTGTCAGAGGGGAAACAAGCTGTATTCTGCAGGATGTAGCGCAAGCACTTTTCCAGGAACCCTTGGCACTCAATAGGATTCCCATAGAACCTAGGCGGGTCTGCTGGGTCGTGCTCCTCATATGCCCGGAGTTGATTGTAGAGAGAATTGGAGATGATGATGGGGTTTGAAGTCTCAACAATCTGAACCACCCTTGGTGGAATAAATTTTTCAGGCTGCTCATGCGGGCAAGAAAAAAGTTCATCGTGCTCTGCGAGCGGATGGACATGGTACCATGGCCTGTGCAAACTGTCACGCTCACGCCCAGACTGGTGGGCGTGAGCTAGGGGGTTGTGACCCCACTGTGCCACAAACCAGACTACCTTGGAAGGGGCGTGACTAAGACAGCTGCCTTGTCTTTCACTGGAGCCTCTGATGGTGAGGTCAGGCTTGTGCGGCAGGCAGCTGCCAGGTGCCACTCCAGGGTGGTGTCTGGCTGTGGCTGCTGATCCTACTTAGGGAGACGGTGGCATGGCTGAGACACTGGCAGGCAGGCACGGATGAGACACAGGACTGGCAGGCACGGATGAGACACAGGACTGGCAGGCACGGATGAGACACAGGACTGGCAGGCACGGACGAGACACAGGACTGGCAGGCACGGACAGGACACAGGACTGGCAGGCACGGTTGGAACATAGGGCTGGCAGGAACGGATGAGACACTGAGTAGGGTCCTGTTCACAAAGCAAGTGCAGGTACTGATACTGACTGGATGGAATGGTGTATGGAGGAACAGGTAGAGACCTGTTAGCACAGCAGATGCAGATACTAGAACTGACTGGAAGGTATGATGTATGGAGGAACAGGTAGAGACCTGTTCACACAGCAGGTACTGGTACTGGCACAGACAGAAAGGAATGGAGTATGGAGGAACCTGTTCACGCAGGAAGAGAAGCGTAAGGCTGCGGAGAAGGGCTGTAGAGCTGCAAGAGATACTGCAGAGGCAGGAGCGAAGCAGAGAGGAACCGCAAGATATGCGGAGAGGAGCAAGAGATTGCTGCAGCTGCAGTAGTGAAGCAGAGCGGAATCGCAAGATATGTGGAGAGGAGCTGCAGTAAGAGATTGCTGGAGCTGCAGTAGCAAAACAGAGCAGAACCGCAGGAGTGCGGACAAGGGGCAGAGAGAGATACAGAGAGACCACAAGGCAAGACACAGCAGGGAAGAAACCACTAACAAGGAGACCAAGAGACAAAGGTAGGACAGAGTTCAGACAAGGTAATGACATGAGACAAGGTACAGGGACAAAGACATCGGGACCAGGATATTCTGCCTCCTGGAGGGCGGACAAACAGGTACAAGGCAAAGCTAGGAGTGAAGCCTCCCAGATGGAGGAACACAAAGCAAGACCCGGCAGCTCAGCAGCAAGACACTAACTGAGTTAACACATTGCACAGGCAAGATCCACAGGGTGAAGCTGCCCTAAATTCTAGAGGACTAATGGTAATTGGTTAGTCAGGTGCACCCTGACTCCATAAGAACCAGAGAGTTCTGGCACTGCCCCCCTATGGACACAGCCAGGAGACATGCAGAGCACAGATAGAAAGCCAGAGGTACAGAGCCTGGAGCTGGCAGCAGACAGAAATCACAGCATGACCTGGAGCAGTGAGCAAGTAGGTGTGTGAGGGATGGGAGACCATGCAGTGATGCCAGCAGGGTTGTTACAAGTACATTTCTAGCCTTTGCTTATGTTCAGCTCGGATTATCCCTATGCTTCATCCTCTTGTCAGACCCAGGGATTTCCCGTCAGGCCCCACAGCAGTCCCAAGATCCGTTACATTTCTCTCTCGTTGTTCCTCTGTATGGAAGGGATTAAGGCACACTTCTCAGTGCCTAGTTTGGGCTGTAAACCCCAGACATTACAGGCATGTCCACAGGAAATTTGGTACAACTTCATGTTGTTAGAACGATATGTGCTCCATGTGCCTCCAGCCCACTGCAAACTGAACCTGAACTTCACAGAACCTTTCACTAACTCAGACCGACAAAGCCAGGAAATGATTCCCCTTCCTTTTTTTACTTTAACCCCTCCCATGCTGGGCTGGCACCAAACATTTAACTATCCATTCTCTGTCTGCTCTGCCAGTCTGTTGCTCAGCAACCTTAACCTTTCACCTACCTAACTATATCATAAACTTTTCCTATCAGTATGCAATAAGCAAATTACACTTTCAATTTCTATACTATACTTAGCTCTTATACACTAATAGACCCCCCACTGCCTATGTGCCCTAATGTTCCTACCAATGAGCTGTGTGTACCAGGTTACCTTAGGCATCACCAATACAGTACCCACACAGCAGCATCAGTACTTATAACAGTCTAGACTTGAGAGTCCTCAGTGGTTGATACCTTTTAATGGCTAACTGAAAAGATGGTAACAAATTGCAAGCTTTCGAGACTACTCAGGTCTCTTCATCAGGCAAAGACTAAAACAAAAACTGAAGAATCACATATTTATACACAAGAGGACACAGGAATAATGCAATAGGTAAGACATGTGACGTGAAGCAGAACTGTCATTATGGCAGAGGGATGAACATAAATATTGGAACAGTTCATAGATAAGGAGTGAGAGTTTTATTGCCCTCTGATTGGGGTCTGGTATTGTGTTTTGATGCCCCAGGTCAGAGAAGCAGATTATAAGAATATAAACTTATGATGACCTTTGACACTCTTAGTGCTGGAATGAACGTGTCACATGGATTCATGTCTGTGTACATCAATTAAGGAATCTGCTTCTCTGACCTGGGGGCATCAAAACACAATACCAGACCCCAATCAGAGGGCAATAAAACTCTCACTCCTTATCTATGAACTGTTCCAATATTTATGTTCATCCCTCTGCCATAATGACAGTTCTGCTTCACGTCACATGTCTTACCTATTGCATTATTCCTGTGTCCTCTTGTGTATAAATATGTGATTCTTCAGTTTTTGTTTTAGTCTTTGCCTGATGAAGAGACCTGAGTAGTCTGGAAAGCTTGCAATTTGTTACCATCTTTTCAGTTAGCCATTAAAAGGTATCAACCACTGAGGACTCTCAAGTCTAAATATTTTTCTATCTACTGGCTAACACGGTACGAAGATATACATCTTTCCTATATAACAGTCTATGCATTTTACATTACACCATCAAAACACAATACAAAATCATGTTCACACTACAATAGTTGTCTTCAGGGGAAGGTATATCACAGTCTCTGTCACATCCTTATACAGGAAGTGTAAAGTCACGGCTAACTATACAATGAGCACGCTGTAATCACTCCTCCTACTCCTTTATTACCAGCCTAATCTGCAGCATGTGTGTGCAGCATGTGTGTGCAGCTTGTGTGTGTGCAGTATGTGTGTGCAGTATGTGTGTGCAGTTGTGTGCAGTATGTGTATGCAGCTTGTGTGTGCAGCATGTCTGTGCAGCATGTCTGTGCAGCCTGTGTGTGTGCAGCATGTGTGTGCAGACCAGACTGCCAATCAAAATGCCGAGGAGTGATAATAGTTGGGTTTAATTTATAGTTAGCGCTAACTGTAACCTTACTAGAAAAATGTCTACAGGAAGAAAATTACGTTTTATTCTCTCTGCAACCGCTTGCTTCCAGTCATCAGGGTGGTACAGTAAGTGACTGCAGGGAGAATAAAACTTTATTTTCTTGCTGTAGACACTCTTCTAATAAGGCTGCCAGACATTATTTAAACACTATTTTTACCTGCAAATTACCACTACATCTGCACGTAAAAATTGTTTTTTGGAGGTGACACATTCCTTTTAATGGTGAAAGTGTAACAGTGCCCAGGGTGGTAGCAGCGAGCAAGTGACTCATTTTCCACACCCCTGCCCACTACAGAAAAACGAGGTCCTTGAGTGTGTGTGTGATGATAATGCTGTAGACACCTTCACATTCAGCAACACTGGCCTTCACCTCTTTATCTCCATGAGGAAACCAGACAGCTGGTTAAAAACATATTTAACTTTACTAACCAACCAACCGGCATAGAAAAAATAGCAAGGAATAACACGCTGTTCACTTCTGCACCAGACAGAAGCACATGCTTAATGGTTACTGGTGATGACACATTACTTGGGATGGACGTTGCTGAAAGTTCACAGTTTAAGCAGAGGACCTCCATAATACCAGTGTAGCGCCACTAGGGATGACGTCTTTCACTGTGGTACTGTGTGTAGCCCTGGTGGTAGGCACACGCAGTACCCTGGAGAGTGTATGGCGAGACGGCAGCTTAATGCTCAATAATCATTCACTCGACACACACTAGACACACCCCTAGGGTAGTGAAGTATACTCTAGAGGAGTGGTCAAGGTAATAGGTGTTAGAGTGATGAGTCTTGTTCCTGTCTTTGGACAGTGAGGACGTGTGGAGTAGAGCTTAGACATCTGTGAGAAGACGTTGGAGGGAGGAAAGAGTCTAGCCTGCTTCATCCCAGTTCATTTAGTGGAGTCTGGTATAGGTGTTTGGAATACACCTTAGTCTGGTCAGAGCTGTATCACCCTCTCAGCACCCACTGAAGAAAGGAGAAGTAATAGCACGGAAAGTCATCAGCATTCCTGTCTAGAGGACGGTATCAGGTACAGTGACGTGCTCCTGCCTGTGATAACTGAGCATCCGTGGCTAGCTTCATTGGAAGGAAAAGGAAAGAAGTGACTGCTCAACCCTTGGCTAGTAAGAGTGCTTATGTTACCAGCGTGGACAAGGCGAAAGGCAAGTGGATTATAGAATTAGTGCTACAGGATTGCAGAAGTCCAGCACGTTGCTACCGGTCACTGGGGACCGAAGAGTCACTGTTGTTTCAGGCACGGGGACAGGAAAACCAGGAATCTACCGGACCCTAGGTCGCGGCAGACAAGCCCCTTATAGTCAGTACGTAACTGGGGTCAGGGGGAGTGAAGACTTCAGAGTTCTGCAGGACCACGTAAGAATTCAGCTCCTTCATAGGAAGGCCCCTAACACTAAGCTGACTGGGCAGGTACAGCTTTGGATAAGCTGGAGAATTGAGGGAACTACGCTTCATGCTAGTTGCACTCGTCATATTGGAGATAAAGGAGGCCCCTAACTTGTCCAGCTGCCGTCTCAAGATACACTCTCCTTGGATCAGCCTCCCTGGGACCTGCCTTATCATCTTGCAAGTAAAGGTATGGAAAGACGTTGACTGTGTGAGACTGAGTTATTATTGCATGCCTGCACAATCCTCACCTAACTACCGACCTGAGGGAAGAGTCCCACCTGTAGGGGACCCGACATCTAGCTGCATCACCATCCCCTCAGAGATCTACAGCAGCGCTGGTACTAATTACCAGAATACTACAGGTGGCGTCACGAACTGTACATACATCAATCCCCTGTAAATATATCCCCAACATACGCCAGACCGCCAGGGCCACAGACCGAGCCACAGCTACCTGTGACAAAACCCCCATAGACTTCCATGGGCTCGGCTCTGAGTACCCCATTGCCCTGGTAACCCACAATTGTGGTGGCGGGTCGACACAAATACTTGGCGTCACGAACAGGATACGAAACTCGCGAAATTGCGAGCCCTGTGTGCCTAAGGACTTGTTTTTGTAAAAAGGACTGTTTGCACTTTTGGCGCCAAAATCGCCATTTTTGTCGCCATATTCGCGCCCTCAGGCGCTGGAGAAGAAGGTGGGCGTACCTTCGTGGGCGTCTACCCCCCTGTGGCGCGAAGAAAATGCCTGCCCTCTCAAAGTGCTACTACAACATGCGGTCCTGCCCTACAGCAAAGGAGGTCCGCCTCCTCTTCACCTTCCCTGTGAGGAGGAGGAGACGCAAACCCCACCTCCACGGAAGAGACCGGATGTCTCCGCAGAAAGAAAGGATCTTCTGGAAAATGATGGAGGCAGGACGTGTGCAGCCGAGCGGGGCAGCGGAGGAAGGCAGGCCCCGTGCCCCCGCCAAGCTGCCATCGGCATCGGAGACTTATGCAATCCTGCACCTGCAACAGGCGTTGTTAGAGGTTCAGGAGGAGAACTCACGCCTAAAGAAGATGTTCCAACCTGGACTGGAGGAGATAGAGAGACGCCGATGTAACCTGCTGAAGTGGCAAATGACGAACACGGCGTCCTCTCCCCTCAATGAACCCCCACGATTCCAAAAACCGAAAAGTCTGCTGCCCAAGGCGAAGGAGCAACCGGAGGCTGCCCCCGAAAGTACCGTTCCTGACCCCACCGGTGAAGCGGTGGAAGCGGAGGAGGTTGAGGAGGTACAGCCAATCCCGGAACGCCCGCCCGGCCAGGAGGCCGCAGCAGATTATCGGTCCCCGGCAGGGACACCGGAGGGGTCCTGTCCGTCACTACCAGATGTGGACTGGGACGAAATGGCGCGCCTGGATGACGTCGCCTACACCGCCCAGTGGGAGCAAGAATGGCAGAGTCGTGAGGAGACGAAGAGGCGCCAGCAGGAGGAAGAGCGGGAAATCCAGAGGAACCGCCAGCGACAATATGCCGAGCTGATTGCCGACAAGGAGACTGTCCGTCGCGACAAAGGTACCTTACGGGAACCGCGGCGGCGGGGGTGTGTGACTGAGTTCCAGCTCCGGAAGGGCTGGGGCTTTATCCGTGAACCGGGCCTCTACCCAGCGGTCTTTGTCAGCAGGCGTGACGTGGAATCTCACCTGCCGCAAGGTCATCCCGGGAGGGACTTAGTGAACGGAGATATAGTCACCTATACGCGACATTGGGGAATGAAGGGGTGGTATGCCCTGAACGTCGCCATCGTCCGCGACCCCGTCCCAGACGCCGGTACCGTCACCATTGCCGCAGCGTCCCCGTCTCCAGTACAAGCAGCGTCCGGCCGTGCCCCAGCATCGCCCCCTTCAAAGTCATCGCAACATGCGACCCAAAGTGCATCACGAATTAAAGTCACCTCTTCATCGCAGCGTGCGACACAGTCTCGATCGCAATCCCTAACGCGGTCCATATCGCTAACAGTAATTGAGACGCAATCGGTGTCATGTGGAGAGACTGTACCAGTTGCGCCCCTGGAGGTTCGCACCAGAACTGTCGCAACCCAGACCCTGATCGCAGCACATGATTTGCTGGTCTTGGGATCTAGGGCACATTGCATCGTTCCAGCCCCCGGGGTGGAAAATGTAGTGGAAAAAGTATTTGCAGAAAATGAATAAATAGTAAAGAGTTGGTGAGATCCATATTGGGTCTACCATCAGTACTATAGCAGAAAGTTTAAAATGTTTTTGAAAAAGTTTTGCACAAGTATTATATATAGTGAATATATGTTTCTAATTATAGAATGCCCGGCTGGGTAAATAATAATTGATAGATGATAAGCAGTTGCACTTTGATAATGTGGTTTGATATGATATGTCTTCCTTTAGAAATGGACTTTTGAGGTTAAGGACTATGCTAACCCGGAACTTTCTTGTACATAGTTGCGCTTCGGCGCCCTATCTTGGTTTTACAAAAACCATCCATAACTACCTCTGAAAAACAAAACCCGTATGGTGTGGCACTGAGTGAGGTCTGCAATTGGACGTCCTGCAGCCCACCCAGGACCCACGTTGAAGGTTTGGTGCGGGTCCTTCACAAGTATCTTGTATATTTATTGAATGCTGATTGATATTTGTATTTTTCTATAAAAGTTTGTAACGTTCAAGATTTCCTCACCTCCCGGATGGGAAGATGTTATTGTTATTGTTATTGCATAAACAAAATGTCTTTTGTATTTCACAGCCCGGGAGTGCTGTCGTTTACCATGGGGGAATGTGTAGCCCTGGTGGTAGGCACACGCAGTACCCTGGAGAGTGTATGGCGAGACGGCAGCTTAATGCTCAATAATCATTCACTCGACACACACTAGACACACCCCTAGGGTAGTGAAGTATACTCTAGAGGAGTGGTCAAGGTAATAGGTGTTAGAGTGATGAGTCTTGTTCCTGTCTTTGGACAGTGAGGACGTGTGGAGTAGAGCTTAGACATCTGTGAGAAGACGTTGGAGGGAGGAAAGAGTCTAGCCTGCTTCATCCCAGTTCATTTAGTGGAGTCTGGTATAGGTGTTTGGAATACACCTTAGTCTGGTCAGAGCTGTATCACCCTCTCAGCACCCACTGAAGAAAGGAGAAGTAATAGCACGGAAAGTCATCAGCATTCCTGTCTAGAGGACGGTATCAGGTACAGTGACGTGCTCCTGCCTGTGATAACTGAGCATCCGTGGCTAGCTTCATTGGAAGGAAAAGGAAAGAAGTGACTGCTCAACCCTTGGCTAGTAAGAGTGCTTATGTTACCAGCGTGGACAAGGCGAAAGGCAAGTGGATTATAGAATTAGTGCTACAGGATTGCAGAAGTCCAGCACGTTGCTACCGGTCACTGGGGACCGAAGAGTCACTGTTGTTTCAGGCACGGGGACAGGAAAACCAGGAATCTACCGGACCCTAGGTCGCGGCAGACAAGCCCCTTATAGTCAGTACGTAACTGGGGTCAGGGGGAGTGAAGACTTCAGAGTTCTGCAGGACCACGTAAGAATTCAGCTCCTTCATAGGAAGGCCCCTAACACTAAGCTGACTGGGCAGGTACAGCTTTGGATAAGCTGGAGAATTGAGGGAACTACGCTTCATGCTAGTTGCACTCGTCATATTGGAGATAAAGGAGGCCCCTAACTTGTCCAGCTGCCGTCTCAAGATACACTCTCCTTGGATCAGCCTCCCTGGGACCTGCCTTATCATCTTGCAAGTAAAGGTATGGAAAGACGTTGACTGTGTGAGACTGAGTTATTATTGCATGCCTGCACAATCCTCACCTAACTACCGACCTGAGGGAAGAGTCCCACCTGTAGGGGACCCGACATCTAGCTGCATCACCATCCCCTCAGAGATCTACAGCAGCGCTGGTACTAATTACCAGAATACTACAGGTGGCGTCACGAACTGTACATACATCAATCCCCTGTAAATATATCCCCAACATACGCCAGACCGCCAGGGCCACAGACCGAGCCACAGCTACCTGTGACAAAACCCCCATAGACTTCCATGGGCTCGGCTCTGAGTACCCCATTGCCCTGGTAACCCACAATTGTGGTGGCGGGTCGACACAACTGCACTCAGTCTAATCTTTCCCTGGGAACAGACATAGAGGAGATTCTCCCAATGTCTTCTTCCCAATTGTGCCCAAACCCGCTGACACTGTCTCACTGACCGCAACTCTCGGGTCTATCCAACACTAGGACCGTTCCCACTAAGTGTTCTAGTGTTCTAAAGACATTCCTGTATCGTCTCACTGTAGGTTCCCTGACTTCATGTATAAGGGAATCCGCTTCCGCCACTGAAGTGCTGTTGATGACTCTTGCTTCCTTTGCCACTGGTTCCTACACACACCCAAAGATGATTTCCTTTTTCCTGAGGGTGTCCTGATCTCTCTCTCTCCCTCTCTCTCTCTAACCTTAATTGACTTCCTTCTCCTGTAACTACCCAGAGATTCCCAATCCTCCTCCCCATTATGAGAAACCCTACCGTTAACCCTGTAATACCCAACTAATCGGAACTGCAGGCTAACCGTAGGACAACACACATAATGCAGTAACATACAGAGTGGAACGCCTTCCTCACCACCCTCACAAAAGCTCAGGATAGCCTATGCATGATTGATCAGTGGGGGTTCAATCTTTGTATCCCTCAATGATGATCACAAGGTAGTGACACTTTATAGTTTACAGAGGCACAGAAGGGTCAGGCACAATATATGTACTAATGTAAAGGCCTCACATTCGGGCCTTGGGTTAAATAGAAGGTGGACAGCAAAGCTTCGCTACCTTGTAGTTTCCATAGTTTCCCTCCTATATCATTACTATACAATGGGGGGAAAAAGTATTTAGTCAGCCACCAATTGTGCAAGTTCTCCCACTTAAAAAGATGAGAGAGGTCTGTAATTGACATCATATGTAGACCACAACTATGAGAGTCAAAATGAGAAAACAAATCCAGAAAATCACCTTGTCTGCTTTGGCAAGATTTATTTTGCAAATTATGGTGGAAAATAAGTATTTGGTCACTGTAAGCTTTTCAGGGGATTTAGCTCTGGGATCGCCGTCTTGGGGAGACGGAGTGGCATAAAGAGACCATTCACAGACAGTGGTTCTGTTAAAAACTGGCCGCAACCAGTTTTATTAAAGTCCACAGCAAACAGAACATAAATTAAAACAAAATCATAAACATAAAGCCTAGGCGTGTCCCGCCACTAATTACACTTAGATAGATTTTCCCTTTCTATCCGGGTCCAGACTCTAATAGCCTGTGCCCAAAACAACACATATGTTCAGTAGTTACCAGCGTGCAGCTCACATGAGGCTCCAATGGCGTCTGAAGTCAGATCCAGACTGAGAGAGAGCCCCCTCTGAACTTCTCAAGCAGGTATTTATGGCTGCCTAATTAAGCAGCTGTGTTCACTCCGGGTTGCACTGAAAACCTGTCCCAGATAGGAATGGAATGAACACCGCACTGACAACCTATTTTATGCGCCCCAGCTAAGAAACCTGGGCGAGATATACACGCCGTCCAGCACACACCCCTTCACTGTCTCACATATCCCCCCCCTCTTCTCCAGACCGGAGGACTGGTCAGAAATTCCGAAGAGACAGTGAACTCTGGACAAGGCATCAGCATTACCCTGTAATTTCCCAGGTCTATGCTCAACCGAGAAATTGAACTCTTGAAGTGAAAGGAACCACCTTGTCACCCTGGCATTCCTTTCCCTGTTCTGCTTCATCCATGTCAGAGGAGCATGGTCTGATTGCAATTTAAATCTCCTACCCAAGAGGTAATACCGTAGGGAGTCCAGCGCCCATTTGATTGCGAGGCACTCTCGCTCCACAATGGCATAATTTTGTTCAGCCGGTGTCATTTTTCGACTTAGATACAGGACTGGGTGTTCTTCACCCTTCACAACCTGTGATAACACCGCCCCTAACCCCACATTAGAGGCATCAGTTTGAACAAGAAACTCTTCCCTGAAATTAGGGGTGACCAGAACTGGTCTTTGACACAAAGCCATTTTCAACGACAGAAATGCTTTTTCTGCCTCCGGATTCCAATTTATCATTTTGGACTTCCCCCTTTTGTCAGGTCAGTCAATGGGGCAGCAATGGAGGCATAATTTGGTACGAATCTGCGATAGTACCCAGTGATGCCCAGAAATGCTTTGACCTGTCGTTTTGTGAGGGGTACAGGCCAGTTTCGAATTGCCTCTACTTTATCGATTTGTGGCTTGATCAGCCCTCTGCCAATCACATAGCCCAAGTACTTGGCCTCTTCTAGGCCAATTGCACATTTCTCTGGGTTTATGTTCAGCCCAGCTCCGCCTATCGAGTCTAGGACGGCTTGTACCTTAGCGAGGTGGCTCTCCCAATCAGAACTGAAAATTACCACATCATCCAGGTAGGCAGCTGCATAGGCTTGATGCGGGCGTAGGATCTGGTCCATAAGCCTCTGAAAGGTAGCTGGGGCTCCATGCAACCCGAATGGCATCACCAGATACTGAAACAAACCTTCCGGGGTTGCAAAGGCCGTTTTTTCTTTTGCCTCCTCAGATAGGGGTATCTGCCAGTACCCTTTTGTCAGATCGAGGGTTGTAATATAACGGGCACCCCCTAACCTCTCGATTAGCTCATCTACCCGTGGCATCGGGTATGCGTCAAACTTTGACACTTCGTTCAACTTTCTGAAATCATTACAGAACCTCCAGGTTCCATTAGGTTTTGGGATCAGAACAATCGGGCTACACCACTCGCTTTGGGCCTCCTCAATGACCCCGAGGTCTAGCATACGTTTGATTTCAGTAGAGACTATCTTTCTGCGGGCTTCTGGAATTCTGTACGGTTTTATTTTGACCTTAGTACCGGGCTCAGTCTCGACATGGTGTTTTACGAGAGAAGTCCGGCCGGGCAAATCAGAAAACCTCTGCCGATTTTTCTGCAGAAACTCCCGTACCTCCTGTTTTTGGTGCATGGACAATGTCTCACCAATGGTCACAGGAGGTAGAGATGGTTTTACCCCTTTCTCTACTTCACCCGAGGCCAACAATGCCTCTCTGTCCCTCCAGGGCTTGATCAGATTGATATGATATATCTGGTAGGGCTTCCGTCTCCCGGGTTGGTGTACTTTGTAAGTAACCTCGCTCACTTTTTGTACGACCTCGTATGGACCATGCCACTTGGCCAAAAACTTACTTTCCACCGTGGGAATTAGAATTAGGACTCGATCCCCGGGATTGAAAGACCTAATTTTTGCTGACCGATTATAGACTCTGCTTTGAGCTTCTTGGGCTCTCTGCAGATGATTCTTCACCAATGGCATAATTTTAGCCATCCTCTCTTGCATCTGGGCAATATGCTCTATAACACTCTTGTATGGAGTTGTCTCGGTTTCCCAAACCTCCTTGGCTATGTCCAGCAAGCCCGCGGATGCCGACCATACACCAACTCAAAGGGAGAAAATCCCGTAGAGGCCTGGGGAACCTCTCTGACCGAAAACAATAAGTAGGGTAACAGGTAGTCCCAGTCCCTCCCATCTTTCTCTACTGCTTTCTTTAACATATGTTTTAATGTTTTATTAAAACGTTCAACCAACCCATCCGTCTGGGGGTGATACACAGATGTCCGAATGTGCGAGATTTTAAGCAACTTACACAGTTCCTTCATCACTTTGGACATAAAAGGTGTGCCTTGGTCCGTGAGGATCTCTTTAGGAATTCCTGTCCTGGAAAACATATGAAAAAGTTCCCGTGCAATATTTTTAGATGCCATATTTCTTAAAGGGACCGCCTCGGGGTACCGGGTTGCATAATCAAGGACAACTAAGATGTATTGGTGTCCCCTGGCTGATTTTACAATAGGACCTACCAAGTCCATTGCTACCCTTTCAAAGGGGATTTCTATAACCGGCAGCGGGATTAATGGACTCCGGAAGTGAGACACCGGAGCATTTATCTGACACGAGGGGCAGGTTTTACAATAATCCTCCACATCTCGATAAACCCCGGGCCAGTAAAACCTCTGAAGAATTCTTTCCTGGGTTTTGTCCATCCCCAGGTGCCCACCCAGCACGTGGTTATGGGACAAACCTAACACCATACTTCTATATGACTTAGGTACCAGGAGCTGACTCACGGCCTCTCCCTTTACTTTAGTGACCCTATACAGCAGGTCATTGTTCATGGCAAAATGGGGAAATTTTTCATCAGAGCCGGGCTCTTGTGGGATCTCATTCAGAACAGTTATATTCTCCCTGGCATGTTTAAGAGTGGGGTCTTGCAATTGCTCACTCCCAAAATTGCCACGGGACACCGGTAGGTCAGGGACATTCTGTTCTAGAGAAACATCCTCCCCCTCCCCCAACATCACCTGAAATGGAAATTCATCATTTTTTTTACAGTCATCATCATTATCAATATCATTATCATGATTACTATCAGCATCAGCATCATTATCATGGTCATCATCATTATCATGATCATCATCATTATCATGGTCATCACATAAGTTTAACGGCCCACTAGCCTTGTGTTCCGCCCCTCGGGACTGCGCACCCTCAGTAGGAGCTTCATCACACTGTCCAGCAGAAACATTTTTTTTCCAAAGACCCCAAAACAGGGGAAAGTCACGACCCAATATGGCGGGATGCATCAAGTTCTTCACTACCCCCACTTCATATGAGATCTCCCCGAGTTTTGTGACGAAGTCTGAGGAGGTTACTGGGTAGACTTTGACGTCTCCATGTATGCACACCACGCTTAGGTACCTATCTGTGACGAAGTTCCCATCAGCCAGACTAGCATGTATTAGAGTCACTCGACTTCCTGAGTCGAGTAGGGCCTGTACTGGGCACCCATTTATCACGACCTGACACAGCTGTGGGCCAGTCTCCTCGACTAGGGTGGCCACGCACACGGGCTCGGCGAGGAACGAGAGAGACTGTCCAGCGTCACAGTCCATAGGTTCCCCCACTAGTGGACAATTGGCTGAAATATGACCTTGTTCACGGCATCTCCAACACTGTCTCAGGTCAGGGTGTTCAGACGGGGAGACCTTCCTAGGTCTGGGTTCTCCTGGTAGGTAAGTATCACCCTTCCGCTCATACATGTCCCCTCGGGGCTGACCCGGACTATCAACAGCCCCCTTGCCCCACAGCTGGAACCCTCTTACCGGAAGATGACGGAGGCCGGGTATTCCGAACTGATGATCGCTCGGACGGCTGGTCACGTAGATAGTCTTTGGTGGCGAAATACCTTTCTATTAGGCTGACCAGTTGATCGGCATCTTTGGGGTCTCCCTGTCCGACCCAGAGCTGGACCTCAGGGGGAAGGGCCCAGATGTACCGGTCCAGCACTACCTTTTCAACCATTTGGGCAGGGGTGCTGACGTCAGGTTCCAACCACTTTTTTACCAAAGAAATCAAGTCATACATTTGTGAGCGAGCAGGCTTGTCTCGCCTGTATCTCCAGTTATGGACTCTCCTGGCACGGACTGCCCTCGTCACACCCAGGCGGGCAAGAATCTCCGCTTTCAACTTAGTATAGTTTTTGCTGTCCTGCTCGCTGAGGTCAAAATAGGCTTTTTGGGGTTCCCCAGTCAGATAGGGCGCGACCACCATAGCCCATTCAGATTGTGGCAGATTCTCCTTCTCTGCCAGTCTCTCAAATATAGCCAGATATGCCTCCACATCGTCATGAGGCGTCATCTTCTGCAGAGTCTGTTTTACCGCCTTCTTTACAGCGGATAATGCCGGTAACCCGGCGTCTTCATTCGGGGACGAGGTGCTAGGAGTTTTTTTTTAGTGCTGCAACCTGCTCCAGTAACAACCGGTTGGTTTCCTGCTGTTGCTGCTGGCTCCGCTGGGCCTCTAGGTGTTGTTGCTGCATGGCCTGCTGTTGTTGCTGCATGGCCTGCTGATGTTGCTGCTGCATGGCCTGCTGGTTCTGGGCCAGCTGCTTAACGAGCTCCTCCATACTGCCGGACATCTTGGGCTGGCTGACAGCCTTCACCCAAGACATATACACTTCACAGTCTTCTCCACAATAAGTTCAGTTTTGCGGTGCAGACACCTTTTTTTTTTTTTTTCAAAGTCTTCAGCCACTGTGCTGCCCCAGCATTCAAGCACCAATTGTAAGCTTTTCAGGGGATTTAGCTCTGGGATCGCCGTCTTGGGGAGACGGAGTGGCATAAAGAGACCATTCACAGACAGTGGTTCTGTTAAAAACTGGCCGCAACCAGTTTTATTAAAGTCCACAGCAAACAGAACATAAATTAAAACAAAATCATAAACATAAAGCCTAGGCGTGTCCCGCCACTAATTACACTTAGATAGATTTTCCCTTTCTATCCGGGTCCAGACTCTAATAGCCTGTGCCCAAAACAACACATATGTTCAGTAGTTACCAGCGTGCAGCTCACATGAGGCTCCAATGGCGTCTGAAGTCAGATCCAGACTGAGAGAGAGCCCCCTCTGAACTTCTCAAGCAGGTATTTATGGCTGCCTAATTAAGCAGCTGTGTTCACTCCGGGTTGCACTGAAAACCTGTCCCAGATAGGAATGGAATGAACACCGCACTGACAACCTATTTTATGCGCCCCAGCTATGAAACCTGGGCGAGATATACACGCCGTCCAGCACACACCCCTTCACTGTCTCACATCACCTAAAAACATGCAAGATTTCTGGCTCTCATAGACCTGTTTCTTCATCTTTAAGAGGCTCCTCTGTCCTCCACTCATTACCTGTAGTAATGGCACCTGTTTGAACTTGTTATCAGTATAAAAGACACCTGTCCATAACCTCAAACAGTCACACTCCAAACTCCACTATGGTGAAGACCAAAGAGCTGTGGAAGCACACGAGAAACTAAATTGTAGCCCTGCACCAGGCTGGGAAGACTGAAACTGCAATAGGCCTCTCTCATCTTTTTAAGTGGGAAACTTGCACAATTGGTGGCTGACTTAATACTCTTTCTCCACACTGTATATTAATGATATAGGAGGGCAACTATGGGAACTACAAGGTAGCGAAGTTTGTGCCAAAATTAACTAAAGTTTGTGCCAAAATTAACTAAAAAACTGTTTTCTGCTACTGTGTATAGTATGCTGTAGAGTGTTAAGCTATTTTATCAGTTGTCACCAAGAGCCTGAGGCTAGTGATTGCCGTCTCTGAATTCAGCACCACAGGCCTGGGCAGCGCTTTATAATCTTCCTTCAGGGTGCTGCAGTCTATAGGAGATTGTTGGCAGCGGCAATACTGACCGGCCTATTTTATTTCCTGCAGGTCTGACTCCGTGATTTTCTGTTGAGTTTTCATGGTATCAAAACAAACGCTGCGCAGTAGCCCTTTCAACAGCGTTAATTACCCCATTTTATCCTGTTCATGGGGCACACAAGAAATAACTTGTATATGTCTGCTCCTGTGCCGATAGCGATCGCTGTGGGCACTGTGGTCACTTCATACTTCCTCCATCACTGCACCATAATAGGTTACAAGATCCTCCATCCCTCAGCGCTTGCTACAGGTCTGTAGGAAGAAGCACAACTTGAGAACACAACTACAAGGCAAATCAAGCGAAAAATGACAAGGATTTTTGCAAAAGGCCTAACTCCTTAAAAAGAAAGCAGCAACTTCCTTCTCTTACATGATCAATCAGAGGATTATCAGGACCCACAGAGACTGGGGTGATCTCTTGACATTTGGTTGCTCACCTTCCCAATGCATTAATAGCCATGTCCTTCAAGCATGAATTACACAAGCTGAGTTCACATGAGGTGAAGAGGGGTGTCCAAAAATGTTGATTGGCGTGGTTTTAAAAGCTTCTTAGTAGCAGTTTAATGCTCGGTCCTGTTTCCTAGTTCCAATTTTGGTATAATGTCTGCGTGCTAAATGATTTCTGCCCTTCTTAATAAAGTGAATCTGTCAGTAGGATCAACCCTCCTAAGCCATCTATAGGGGCATGCAGAAGGTTGAATAAAATCATACCTTGATATCTGCGATCCAATGTTTTATTCCAGAGAAATCCATGTTTTTCTTAATATGTAAATGAGCTGTTAAGATCTTTGGGCCGGACATAGATCTACCTGAGAATCTGCCTCCAGAGATTATTGTAAATGATAGGTGGACATTACCAGTGTGAAACATGTCTGCTCTCCTGAGCTACGTGTGTCACACTCTGGAGGCAGATTCTCAGGGGGATCTATGTCCGGCCCATAGATCTTAATAGCTCATTTACATATTAAAAAAAGTGGATTTCTCATGAGTAAGGCCGGCTTCGCATTAGCATTCGTCAGAGCTGCGGAGGGCTGTGGACTTCCTCCATGAAGCTGCGCCCACTGCCACACCTCCTCCGGTCAGCTCCGCCTACGTCTGTATGCGGCCTGGGTACCTATCTTTAACATTAGGTACGCAGGCCATGCGGATGTATGCGGATGCCTCCGCATGCGTAGTTTTGGCGATGCGGCGACCCACGTCGAACGCACCGTGTTGAAATTTGTTTTGTTCGCCGCATCGTCAAAACAACGCATGCGGCCGCATCCGAATATATCCGCACGGCCCACGTACCTAATGTTAAAGATAGGTACACAGGCCAAATGCAGACGTAGGCGGAGCTGACTGGAGGAGGTGCGGCAGTGGGCGGAGCTTCACGGAGGAAGTCCGCAGCCCTCCGCAGCTCTGAGGAACGCTAGTGTGAAGCTAGCCTAAGAAGACGTTAGATCGCAGATATCATGGAATCATTTTATTCAGCTTCCTATGTCCTAAATGCCCATATAGACGGCTTACGGGGGTTGATCCTACTGACAGATTGCCTTTAAGGTACACAAAATTGATATTTAATAATTATTTTGTTTCCTATTTTACATTTTAGGACACCCCAAACTAAAACCAACAATTGCAAAGAATGGCTATGCCGCCAAGACAGAAGTACAGACCCGAGACCAAGATCGTCAGACAGTTCAGAGGTTAAAAGAAAAGTGTGAGGATCAAGCTAAGGAACTCTTATTTGTCCGGAAAGAATTAAAAAAAACAAGCTGTGGATTTTTAGTGTTTGCTGTGACCACGCAGTATTTCTTTAGTAAGGTAAGAGACTATCAGACAAGATGAATTTAGATAAAGCAAAAATTAATCAAGATGGGCATTAAAACAACAAGTGTGGTGCACTATGGCGATATTAGAGCACAGCAATGCAGTCGCCTAATGGCCGAGTATAATAAGCTGCTTCATGCTAATAAACATACATGTAAAAGCAGCAACATGGGGAGTTACAGGAGTTAATGGTGAAAGCCCCTAAGACCAGGTCCTTCAATACAATGGGTCTCTTGATCAATGAAGATCATATGGGGCAACCTCATCTAGGGCCATGATTGGCTTTTCTCCTATCAGGAGAGTGCAGTATCTTGCCTTTGGATGACTTATGGCTGCTGCAGGTGTGGTTATGTCATTACCCATCAATATAGTACTTTTCTAGGGAAAACACTGACCTGAGACAATAAATGTGAAGTTCTCATAAAATATAGTACTTTTGCATCTTTTCTAGCAAATGTGTGACTTATATAAAAGGTAAAGGTATTTATTTTTAATTTAATTGATTACAGTACCTTGAAAAAGTATTCATACCCCTTGAACTTTTCCACATTTTTTCATGCTACGCCTACAAACGTAAATGTATTTTATCAAGATTTTATGGGATATAGCAATACAAAGTAGGAAGCATTGGTGAAGTGTAAAGGAAATGATACATGGGTTTTCTAAATATTTTAAAAGTATAAATCTGAAAATAGTGACGGGCATTTGTATTCAGGCCCCCTGATACAATACTTTCAAGGTCCACAGATAGATCACTGCAATCACTGCTGCAAGTCTTTTGGGTATGTCTCTACCAGCTTTGCACATCTAAAGGCTGACATTTTTGCTCTAGCTCAGTGAGATTGGATGGAGATGTCTGTGAACAGCGATTTTCATGTCTTGCCGCAGATTCTCAATGGCATTTATGTCTGGACTGTGACTGGGCTATTCACACACATTAATAAGCTTTGATGTAAACCATTTCATTGTAACTTTGGTAGTATGTTTAGGGTCGTTGTCCTTCTAAAAGGTAAACCTACTCCCCAGTATCAAGTCTTTTGCAGCCTCTTACAGGTATTCTTCCAGGATTGTCCTATATTTAGTTCCATCCATGTTCCCATCAACTCTGACCAGCTACCCTTTTTCTGCTGAAGAAAAGCATCTGCACAGCATGTTGCTGCCACCACCATGTTTGATGGTGGGGATGGTGTTTTCAGCGTTTTGTGCAATTTTAGTGTTCCGCCACACATTGCACTCTGCATTTAGCCCCAATAGTTTTACTTTGGTCTCATCTGACGAGAGCAACATCTTTCACATGCTGTGCCCCCTACATAGCATATGGAAGAAGGCGCTTTAGTCAGTTAAGACCAAAGTAGAACTTTTTGGGCTAAATGCAAAATGCTATGTGTTGCAGAAAACTAACACTGGTCATCACCCTGAAAACACCATCCCCACTGTCAAACATGGTGGTTGCATCATCATGTTGTAGGGATGCTTTTTTACAGCAGGCACAGGGAAGCTGGTCAGAAATTATGGGAAGATGGATGGAACTAATTACAGGGCAATCCTGGAGGAATACTCATTAGAGGCTGCAAAAGACTTGAGACTGGGGTGTAGGTTCACCTTCCAGCAAGACAATGACCCTACACATACTGCCAGAGATACAATGGATGGTTTAGATAAAAGCATATTCATGTGTATGAATGGTCCAGTCACAGTCTAGACCTAAATCCCATTGAGAATCTTTGTCAAGACTTGAAAATTGCTGTTCACAGATGCCTCTGTCCAATCTCACTGAATTAGAGTTGGTTTGCAAAGAAGAATGGCCAAAAATACAGCCTCTAGATGTGCAAAACTGGTAGAGACAGACCTCAAAAGACTTGCAGCAGTAATTGCAGAGAAATGTGGTCCAACAAAGTATCAGACTACAGGGGGCTGAATACAAATGCACATCACAATTTTCATATTTATATTTTTTAAATAATTAGAAAACCATGTATCATTTCTTTACACTTCACAACTTACTACTTTGTGCTGCTATTTCACATTAAATTCAAATAACATACATTTACGTTTGTGGGTGTAACGTGAAAAAATGTGGAAACGTTCACGGGGTATGAATACTTTTTCAAGGTACTGTAGATTTACCCAGAGTCTGTAGAAGAGAAAATTGTGTTTTCATTTGCTGTAGCTATTTATGCTACATTTTTAAAAATCTTCCCCAAAGGCCACCATATTAAAGGTGCCCTTTCTTTCTGTATAGACAGGACAAACAGGGTGTGTATACTTTTTAGCAGCTGAAATAAATGAAGGTGAATTTTTCAGAAAATTATCACAGAATATTACAGTCTTTAGGAAGTAACGGGAAGCAGCACTTTACACCCCAAAACCAGGGAGTGATGAAGTAGATGACTACAGAATGTAGTGCATAGTGTTACCTCGCTCATGCGCTCATATTAATGAGATGACTCTGCACATTCTGTTCCAGCCTGTATAGCAAATCAGGGAAGCTCGATACAATGATATTTCCTGTATGCCTGGCGGTTTGATGATTTTTTTTTTGTTTTCTCATTGTAAGTGCTAAGTGTCTAGTTTCTAGAAAGAGTTTATTAGTGAATGTGACTTCATGGCATCAGATGTATGGTCTGTGGAGTCTCTATTAGGAGACAGTCAAAAACACTGGCGGATAATTTATATGTGAAGTGTGAGGGATATTGAAGCAGACAACGCTGTGGTTCTAGAATCAAAAATCACATGACAGAAAGACAAATGAGTTTCCTGGGCAGATCAACCTTCACGTATTTACAAACCTTCTTGCTGACAGGTATTATTGTGTATGACAAGCTGCAGCTTTGACATCTGCTTGAAAAACAGAAAACATTACAGCAAAAAACTAAATCAGGTTTATCCAAGAGTTTGAGAAATGTTGTAAATACAAATGTGTAAATATAAAGTTGCCTTCTTTGTAGACATAATAGTTATATTCCAGTATTATTTTTTACATTATGTGCAGTTAAAGGGAACCTGTCACCAGGTTTGGCCGATACGAGTCACGGCCACCGCCTTTCAGGGCTGATATACAGCATTCTGTAATGCTGTAGAGAAGCCCCCGATCCGACCTGCAAGAGAAGAAAAATAAGTTTTATTATACTCACCCGGGGGGCGGTCCGGTCTGATGGGTGTCGCAGGTCCGCCTCCCATCTTCTTGCGATGCTGCCCTCCTGCTTCACCGGCTCCCGGCATCGCGCTCCTGCGCAGGCGTACTTATCTGCCCTGTTGAGGGCAGAGCAAATTCCTGCAGTGCGCATGCGCTGGGCCTCTCTGACCATTCCCAGCACCTGTGCACTGTCTTCAGCAGGGCAGATAAGTACGCCTGCACAGGAGCGCGATGCTGGGGAGCCAGTGTGGATGATTCAGGGATGTGTCATCCACATGAAGCAAGCAGGAGGATGGCATAGCAAGAAGATGGAAAGCGCCGGACCAGGACCTGCGACACCCTTCGGACTAGACTTCAATGCATGAGAAATGAAAAGAGGTTGTCCAAGTAGTGAACAACCCCTTTAATTGCTACCTTTGGTGAAAAAATCCGCTTTGGTGTTCTTCTTTAATCAGCATTTGAAGTGTCATGCTCATTAGATTTTGGTGCACAGGGTCTTCTCCTCGCTCTTTGTGATTCCCCGGCCCCTCAGACAGACAGGAGAGGACCCAGTGCACAATCCCCCCTGTGCACCGAAATCTAATGATCAGAAAACTTCAAGTGTTAAAGAACCACAAAGTGAATTTCTTCACCAGAGATATCAATTTCCTCTCTATTACAGCATCATTACAGCCATGTCTTTACTTCACATTACAAATTTACACATTACATTTACAAAATCATACTGACAGGTTCTCTTTAAAACCAATCACGCCTTTATGAAAGCCCTGCACGTGTCTGTAGACTATGTACACTGTAGCCTTCTTCCTTTCTATAATATTGGTAACACGAGGGTCTTCTCTTCCCCCTCGTCTTCCTTAATCCTATTTTGTTTTATGTGCGGTGTATACTGAATGAAAAATAACAAAAACATTTTTCTATGTGTTTTCTACTTTCTCCTCACATTCCTGTGCATGGCTGTAAACAACCAGCTGCAGCAGGAGCCTCCTCCCACTGCTCTGTCCTTTGTCTAAGCCCCATTGCAAATAATTTCTAGATGTATGACTCAAGGACAAGTGATTCTTTGGAAATGCTTTTTCTATTTAAAGGGATTACTCAAGACTTAATATTTTTTAGTATAGGGCTAAGAACTAACGGACGTTTAGTTGCTAACAACCTGCCTATCCTGGCAATCGAGTCACGTCGATGGAGCAGTGTCTTCTTCTCCCCTCTGCTCTGTTTATAGGGCATCTCTGCTGATGTCATGTCGATTGGCAGCTGGCTCCCCACTGACTAACTGCGGGGAGCCAACTGTCAATCAGCATGACGTCTGCAGTCACGTCCCGTAGACAGGGCACACTGGAAGATTAAGAGCTGCTGTGTTGACAAAAGGTAAAATGAAGCAGGGGAATTGCCGGCTGAGTCAAGAGATTATTCGTGTGCAGTTCAGGCAGGTACATAGCAACTACTTGCTTGTTAGTTCTTAGCCCCATACATAAGAATAATAAAAGTCCTGAATCACCTTTTTAAGTTTATCTATAATATAACGGTGGGAGCGTCACTCTGTCTGAAGCCTTTATAGACTGCGCAAGCACGACACGCCTGCGCAGTCTGGCTCCAGACAGAGTGAGGCATCCATAGCGGTGAGTACTATGTATGGCGCCGAAGATCGCGGTATGCGTACTGGATGCATACCGCGATCTCCGGCGCCATACTCACATACTTACCTGACTGGGAGGAGCGTTGCCACGGCGCTTCTCTTCTCCCGGGGCAGGAGACCAGAAGTGCGCGTCAGATCGTGCATGCGCAATAGCGCTATCCGGCGCCATTTTGCTGAAGACACATTTACAGTGTGTCTTCAGCAATATGGCGCCGGACCGCGCGGTATGGGCATGCGCGTACTCCGGCGCCGCTCTCCTCCCCCGGCGTCCAGCTGAACGGAACAGCGCTGGAGCACAGGGATGAAAGGTGAGTATAAATGTTTTTTTTTTTTTGGGGTATCTGTGCAGTTTAATAGCGCTGAGGGGGCCATGCACATCAGGATAGGGGGGGCGTGAGGGGACCATGCACATCAGGATTGGGGGGTGAGGGGACCATGCACATCAGGATAGGGGGTGAGGGGACCATGCATATCAGGATAGGGGGGGTGAGGGGACCATGCAACATCAGGATTGGGGGTGAGCGGACCATGCACATCAGGATAGGGGGCGGTGAGGGGACCATGCACATCAGGATTGGGGGGTGAGGGGACCATGCACATCAGGGTTGGGGGGTGAGGGGACCATGCACATCAGGATTGGGGGGTGAGCGGGCCATGCACATCAGGGTTGGGGGTGAGGGGACCATGCATATCAGGATTGGGGGTGAGGGGACCATGCACATCAGGGTTGGGGGGTGAGCGGACCATGCACATCAGGATTGGGGAGTGAGAGGACCATGCACATCAGGATTGGGGGGTGAGCGGACCATGCACATCAGGGTTGGGGGGTGAGGGGACCATGCACATCAGGATTGGGGGTGAGGGGACCATGCACATCAGGATTGGGGGGTGAGGGGAACATGCACATCAGGATTGGGGGGTGAGGGGACCATGCACATCAGGGTTGAGGGGTGAGGGGACCATGCACATCAGGGTTAGGGGGTGAGGGGACCATGCACATCAGGATTGGGGGTGAGGGGACCATGCACATCAGGGTTGGGGGGTGAGGGGACCATGCACATCAGGATTGGGGGGGTGAGGGGACCATGCACATCAGGATTGGAGGGGTGAGGGGACCATGCACATCAGGATTGGGGGGTGAGGGGACCATGCACATCAGGATTGGGGGTGAGGGGACCATGCACATCAGGATTGGGGGGTGAGGGGACCATGCACATCAGGATTGGGGGGTGAGGGGACCATGCACATCAGGATTGGGGGGTGAGCGGACCATGCACATCAGGGTTGAGGGGTGAGGGGACCATGCACATCAGGGTTGGGGGGTGAGGGGACCATGCACATCAGGATTGGGGGGTGAGGGGACCATGTACATCTGGATTGGGGGGTGAGCGGACCATGCACATCAGGATTGGGGGGGTGAGGGACCATGCACTCAGGATTGGGGGGGGGGACCATGCACATCAGGATTGGGGGGTGAGGGACCATGCACATCAGGATTGGGGGTGAGGGGACCATGCACATCAGGATTGGGGGGTGAGGGGACCATGCACATCAGATTGGGGGTGAGGGGACCATGCACATCAGGTTGGGGGGTGAGGGGACCATGCACATCAGGATTGGGGGGTGAGGGGACCATGCACATCAGGATTGGGGGGTGAGGGGACCATGCACATCAGGGTTGGGGGTGAGGGGACCATGCACATCAGGATTGGGGGTGAGGGGACCATGCACATCAGGATTGGGGGGTGAGGGGACCATGCACATCAGGATTGGGGGGTGAGGGGACCATGCACATCAGGATTGGGGGTGAGGGGACCATGCACATCAGGATTGGGGGGTGAGCGGACCATGCACATCAGGGTTGGGGGGGTGAGGGGACCATGCACATCAGGATTGGGGGGTGAGGGGACCATGCACATCAGGGTTGGGGGTGAGGGGACCATGCACATCAGGATTGGGGGGTGAGCGGACCATGCACATCAGGGTTGGGGGGTGAGGGGACCATGCATACCAGGATTGGGGGGGTGAGGGGGCCATGCACATCAGGATTGGGGATGAGGGGACCATGCACATCAGGATTGGGGGGTGAGAGGACCATGCACATCAGGGTTGGGGGGTGAGGGGACCATGCACATCAGGATTGGGAGATGAGCGAACCATGCACATCAGGGTTGGGGGGGTGAGGGGACCATGCATACCGGGATTGGGGGGGTGAGGGGGCCATGCACATCAAGATTGGGGATGAGGGGACCATGCACATCAGGATTGGGGGAGTAAGGGGGCCACGCACATCAGGATTAGGGATGAGGGGACCATGCACATCAGGATTGGGGATGAGGGGACCATGCACATCAGGATTGGGGGTGAGCGGACCATGCACATCAGGGTTGGGGGGTGAGAGGACCATGCACATCAGGGTTGGGGGGTGAGGGGACCATGCACATCAGGATTGGGGGGTGAGGGGACCATGCACATCAGGATTGGGGGGTGAGGGGACCATGCACATCAGGATTGGAGGGTGAGCGGACCATGCACATCAGGATTGGGCGATGAGGGGACCATTCATACCAGGATTGGGGGGTGAGGGGACCATTCATACCAGGATTGGGGGGTGAGGGGACCATTCTACCAGAATTGGGGGTGACGGGACCATTCATACCAGAATTGGGGGGTGAGGGGACCATGCATTCTAGGATTGGGCAGGAGGTGACCTAGCATACCAGGATGAGGAATGGGGTGCCATGCATAGTAGATTTGGGTGGGGGTGAGGGGACCATACATACCAGGATAGGGATGAGGGGTGCCATGCATACCAGAATAGGGGGGGGAAGCACATACCAGAATGGGAGACCATGTACCTATAAAAATGCTTGCCACCCGGGCGTAGAACGGGTTCATCACTAGTTTAATATAAATGTCTTAGAAAATAATGTAACAGACACATTAATACTTCCAATTGACATAGCAAAAAATGACATAAATTGTGCTAGATTTATGAAAATGGCACTTGCCGATCATGTTGGACAGACCTGTTTACACCGCCCCCTCATGGTATATGTAAAGCGGTATTGGTGCACGCTTTTCAAAAATTTGCTGCATTATAGTAAAATTTAGGAAATCCCTTTGCCTGAAATATGCAGTACATTTTTGGTGCATATCGTCTTCTCTCCCTGTTGTATATTGATTTTTTTTTTCACATTATTCCTTCCGATAAAGTTATTTGTCCACTAACGACTCTTAATGAATTCCATATGCACAGTGCTATTTGCTTAGGGAGACATAAGGCTTCATAGCCACATGAAATGATGGAAGTTGCCATCCCTTCCAGGGCTCCACCATCAAGATGTTTCATCGGCATGGCCAGCCCTGCCTTTATTAAAACACAATTCACTCTAATGATCTCGCTGTATACATCGGAAGCCACGAGTCAATGGCACTTACTATGAAGTGTAATCCAATACAAAGTAATGATTTTTCTATCTAATGACTAAAGATCTAAAGTTGCTATATTAAAGGTCATATACACTGTAAAATCAGTAATTATGTATGCAATTACGCCTTCAGATTGTCATTACATTACACTTTATAAATGTGTGCACTCTATAACTGTTTGCATTGTTCGCAGTCATGTACGCTTGGATTACTCATAAGGAACTCTGCTGGAGAGTGAAGGAGAAATCTCCTGGATTAGAAGAAAGTTTACTTCTTTATTTTTTTTCTTTATTGTTAGTTTAGAAACAGCGCCACCCTTGTTCATGGGCTGGGTCTGGTATTGCAGCAGTTAATTTCAATGGAGCTGAGCTGCAGTATGAGACATGGCCTATCGACGACAATAACTTTGTTGGTGGACAAACATTGGGCTCTTCTTTTCTTCTCGGAAAAGCCTCAATATTTTTTATTAGGGGACTTTATACTTATTACTTACATGAAAGAATGGACATGTCTGAAACTTCTTAGCCATGGGATGAGTGCCACAGTTCGTTTCTCTATATTTGATGTTGTCTATCTCCTGTTGAGCACCACATGTGGAAATGTTATAACTGACTCAGGACTTAAATGCTGATATTTATCTCCATATCTTACTCCATTCATTTGATTGCAATTACTAGTAGTGCCGATGTTACAATTCCTCCTATTTGAGGGTCTGGAAGCTGTGAGTGACAGTTTAGCTGTCCAATGTAAGAAAGAGGTGTGCTGAGCTGTCAGTATGATGATGGACTGCTCAGCCCAGCTGTCCTATTGGAGGTTGGCGGGTGTTGAGCTGTCATCGTGCGTTGTAACAGTTGAGCTGTGCAATCAGGGTTGGTGCCTACCGGGGCTTCCTCCATGTGTCTCCTATCCAAGTGATTACCTGGCTATTTAGCTGGCTCTCTGCCTGAAATTAGTGTCAGTTGTAGGTTAGCTCAAGTTGTGTGCGCTTGCTCTGTGTTCTGTGTTCCTGTATTTGATCTTTATAGCCTGACCTTGAATGTTGCTTTTGACCATCCGTTTTGTCTTGCCCTTTTGTCTTGATTTTCTACCTTCCTGGAATTGTGACCTCGGACTGTAACCTGACTACGCCTTTTTCTTACCCCTTTGTTTATGATGAGCCCCCTTACTATCTGTCCCCAGGCCTCTTGACTACCCAGCCTCACGGCTTGTCTGTTGGTAGACTCCAACTTCCCCATCCCTTACTTTCCATTCTCTTCCTCTGCACCACATCCAATAAAAATCAGACATTTTAGGTTGGATCATGTGGCCACAGCAGCTTTTATTTAACAAATATAATACAATTTTAAACAACTGAATAATATGGTAAACCTGGTAAAGCTACAAAACCTCTTGTGATTACCCAAAATAAAATAACAATCCATGATTATTCACAGCAGTAATCCCACAGGCTCGGGAGTACCATAACCAAAAGGGTTCCTTTTCCAATAACCAGACCCATAGGGACCCTACAGTCCCTTGCTGTAAGTTCCCCCACCAGACCTGCAAATCAGTCTTTCACAGTTGAGGATTCCATATCATGATTAATCTGCTGGACCAATTTAGAGCCAACTTCAAGGATTCCCCCAAGCTCCTTTAGCCACAATGACCCGATAACTGTCAATAATAACACTATGTAACACAATTTTTGTTCCTGGCTCCCAAGTGTAATATTTCAACTGCTTATGTTTAAAGACTATGGAAAAACTACTACATTCAGCACAAACTTTGATTTTATGACCACAGGCCAGAAAATTTTGTATTTATTGTGTCAAAAAAAAGGAAATTATTATATTTTCGTTCATGCGGTCTAATAAAAAACAACACTTGCATGGTAAATAGATAAAGACAATCAAAACTCACTCAAAAAGGTTCAGAAATGAGTAGTTTTTCTAGATTTGTGAGTGTACAGCAAATCGCTTAATCGAAGAAGCCCCAAATGTAGTCCCCCATCATGTTTTCGTTATACTGTCCTTGGTAATGACGTTCAAAGTCCAATATATCTTGATGAAAGCGCTCGCCTTGCTCCTCTGAGTAAGCGTCCATGTTCTCCTTGAACTTGTCAAGATGAGCGTCAAGGATATGGACTTTGAGAGACATTCTGCATCCCATTATGGCGTAATTCTTTATGAGAGTCTGAACCAACTGCACATAGTTTTCAGCCTAGTGATTACCCAGGGAGCCATGAACCACTGCAACGAAACTATTCCAAGCTGTTTTCTCGGTCCTGTTCAGCAGCCTGGCGAACTCGTCACATTCTATGATCTTCTTGATCTGTGGTCCGAAGAAGATACCAGCCTTGACCTTTGCCTCGAACAGCTTTGGAAAGAGATCTTGGAGGTACTTGAAAGCAGCTGATTCCTTGTCAGGAGCCGTGACAAATTGCTTGATGAGGCCTAACTTGATATGCAGTGGTGGCATCAGCACCTTCAGGGTTTTTCCATCAATATGGCCATGTGAGGGCTTACTTTTTGTGGGACGAGTTGTAATTTTGAAAGACTCAATTAGTTTTAGCATGTCTTGTACTCGAAAACAGGAAAAAAATTTCAGGTGCAGTGAAATTTCAAAAAAAGTGCAATCCTACACTTGTTTTTTGTTTGGCTTTTTTGCAAAGTTCACTAAATGCTAAAACTGACCTGCCATTATGATTCTCCAGGTCATTATAAGTTCATAGACACCAAACATGTCTAGGTTCTCTTTTATCTAAGTTTGCTAAAAAAAAATTGCGTGATCTCCGGTTGAGTGAGGGCTTATTTTTTGCGTTACCGAGCTGACGATTTTAATGACACCACTTTTATGCAGATACGTTCTTTTGATCGCCCGTTATTGCATTTTAATGCAATGTCGCAGCGACCAAAAAAAGGTAATACTGGCGTTTTGACTTTTTTTGTCGCTACGCCGTTTAGCGATCAGGTTAATCCTTTTTTTATTGATAGATCAGCCGATTCTAAACACGGTGATATCAAATATGTGTATGTTTGATTTTTTTTTATTGTTTTATTTTGAATGGGGCGAAAATGGGGTGATTTGAACTTTTTTTTTTTTAAAACATTTTTTACTTTTAGTATGCTTCAATCGTCCCCATGGGAGTCTAGAAGATGCCATAGCTCGATCGCCTCTGCTACATAGAGGTGATGCTCAGATCACCTTTATGTAGCAGAATTACTGCATTGCTATGAGCGCAGACAACAGGGTTGTGCTCATAGCAATCCGGCATAACAGCCTTAGAGGTCTCAAGGAGACCTCTGATTGTTATGCCGATGCACCGATGACCCCCGATCACATGACGGGGGTCAGCGGTGTGCATATTCGCGATTCCACTCGTGCCTATTGCGGGCATATGTCAGCTGTTCAAAACAGCTGACATGTCCCGGCTTTGATGCGGGCTCACTGCCGGAGCCCTCATCAAATCTGGGGGATACTGGCCACGGACGTACTATTCCGTCCGCGGGCAGTAAGGGGTTAAACTGTACTCGATCTAAATCATTGAGATTCTACAAAATAAAGCACTGCCATGTAAACGAGCAGCAATTATTCACCTTACCTTCAAGAGTTTTCTTGCAATATTCGCATGTGCAATATTCGCATGTGAAATGAGGTACTTGTATGACTACTATTGAACAGTCTGAGAACGTTCTAGAAAGTTCTAAAAGTTTCTAGACACTTCCAGATAATTCTGGAAAATTGTAGAAACTTCTGCACAATTCTAGCAGTTAAACAATAATCTAGAAGACTACTTCGTATTGAATAAGAATCGAGAATTTTCCCGAAAACAGACAAATTTCAAAATTTCATTGTCCTGATCACAAAAGCAAAGTTTTTGTGGAACAACAACTATTTTCTATTTGTTTTAGGCATAACGGGTTAGGAAAACACACTTTGGACCCAGGAACAAAAAATAAATAAAAATTTGTTACATAGTCAACTGTCAATAAATAATTCCTAGTCCTCTAATAACCCTCCAATATTAGGAAGGACAGGCAGGACTATACTCGTGTCCCCAAGAGCGGGATAATGAAAAACCATGCCCCACAGTGGTCTTATAAACCACTACTATCGAGCCTACTCCTCCCCACCATAATGACCCCAACTTCCCACCAACCCATTGTCATGTCGGCCCCTCACATTTTCAGGGACTAGTGCTCTGATCTTCTCTGTACTGCTGTGTAAAGAAGAGCAGGAATCCATTTCTGTGTGCAGTGTATGAAACACATCATAGCAGCTTGTCTCCTTCCACCAGCTCAGAGGAAATAGTGTAGAGTGGAAATAGGGTGAAAAAAGCAGAAAACAAGGGGCCAAAAATAGTGTTTTTGCTTATCTATACATTAGGGATGAGCCGATGGATTTGTGGAGGAGTTCAAGATGAATTTCCTGAAACTCGAGATTTCATGTGAATTCGAACATTTTGAGATTCAATTCCCCGTTGACAAAAAAACTTTCCCAGACTGCTGAAGCATCAAAGAGCATGGTAGCGCCATTTTGCATTGTCGCGCAGGCTTCCCCATACTGACCTAAAACTATGACATTTAGTGGATTATCTTACCTGGTCAGTACCTGGGACATCACAGATCAGCATTTCCCAGCAGAGCACAATTTTCACCAATGGATAAATCTTTCTCCTGTAGAGTGTAAGCTCTTACGCTCAGCGGGGTCCTCTCTCTACTGTAGAGAGTAAGCTCTTATGGTCATGGGGTCCTCTTTCCTGTAGAGTGTAAGCTCTTATTATCAGCGGGGTCCTCTCTCACCTGTAGAGTGTAAGCTCTTATGGTCAGCAGGGTCCTCTCTCCTGTAGAGTGTAAGCTCTTATGGTCAGCAGGGTCCTCTCTCCTGTAGAGTGTAATCTCTTATGATCAGAGGGTCCTCTCTCTCTCCTGTTGAGTGTAAGCTCTTATGATCAGTGGGGTCCTCTCTCTCTTTTCTGTAGAGTGTAAGCTCTTATGGTCAGCAGAGTCCTCTCTCCTGTAGAGTGTAAGCTCTTATGGTCAGCAGGGTCCTCTCTCTTGTAGAGTGTAAGCTCTTAGGATCAGAGGGGTCCTCTCTCTCCTGTAGAGTGTAAGCTCTTATGATCAGTGGGGTCCTCTCTCTCTTTTCTGTAGAGTGTAAGCTCTTATGGTCAGCAGGTCCTCTCTCTCCTGTAGTGTGTGAGCTCTTATGGTCAGCGGGGTCCTCTCTCTACTGTAGAGTGTAAGCTCTTATGGTCAGTGGGTCCTCTCTCTCTCTCCTGTAGAGTGTAAGCTCTTATGATCAGCGGGGTCTTCTCTCTCTCCTGTAGAGTGTAAGCTCTTATGATCAGCAGGGGCCTCTCTCTCTCCTGTACAGTGTAAGCTCTTACGGTCAGCAGAGTCGTCTCTCTCCTGTAGAGTGTAAGCTCTTATGATCAGCAGGGTCATCTCTCTCCTGAAGAGTGTAAGTTCTTATGGTCAGTGGGGTCCTCTCTCTCCTGTAGAGTGTAAGCTCTTATGATCAGCGGGGTCCTCTCTCCTATAGAGTGTAAGCTCTTACGGTCAGCGGGGTCCTCTCTCTCCTGTAGAGTGTAAGTTCTTATGGTCAGCGGGGTCCTCTCTCTTGTAGAGTGTAAGCTCTTATGGTCAGCAGAGTCCTCTCTCCTGTAGAGTGTAAGCTCTTATGGTCAGCAGGGTCCTCTCTCCTGTAGAGTGTAAGCTCTTAGGATCAGTGGGGTCCTCTCTCTCTTTTCTGTAGAGTGTAAGCTCTTATGGTCAGCAGGGTCCTCTCTCTCCTGTAGTGTGTGAGCTCTTATGGTCAGCGGGTCCTCTCTCTACTGTAGAGTGTAAGCTCTTATGGTCAGTGGGTCCTCTCTCTCTCTCCTGTAGAGTGTAAGCTCTTATGATCAGCGGGGTCCTCTCTCTCTCCTGTAGAGTGTAAGCTCTTATGTTCAGCAGGGTCCTCTCTCTCTCCTGTAGAGTGTAAGCTCTTACGGTCAGCAGAGTCGTCTCTCTCCTGTAGAGTGTAAGCTCTTATGATCAGCAGGGTCATCTCTCTCCTGAAGAGTGTAAGCTCTTATGGTCAGTGGGGTCCTCTCTCTCCTGTAGAGTGTAAGCTCTTATGATCAGCGGGGTCCTCTCTCTCTCCTGTAGAGTGTAAGCTCTTACGGTCAGCGGGGTCCTCTCTCTCCTGTGGAGTGTAAGCTCTTATGGTCAGCGGGGTCCTCTCTCTTGTAGAGTGTAAGCTCTTATGGTCAGCTGGGCCCTCTCTCCTGTAGAGTGTAAGCTCTTAAGGTCAGTGGGGTTCTCTCTCTCTCCTGTAGAGTGTAAGCTCTTACGGTCAGCGGGGTCCTCTCTCTCCTGTAGAGTGTAAGCTCTTATGGTCAGCGGGGTCCTCTCTCTTGTAGAGTGTAAGCTCTTATGGTCAGCAGGGTCCTCTCTGTTTCTCCTGTAGAGTGTAAGCTCTTATGATCAGCAGGGTCCTCTCTCTCTCCTGTAGAGTGTAAGCTCTTATGATCAGTGGGGTCCTCTCTCTCCTGTAGAGTGTAAGCTCTTATGATCAGTGGGGTCCTCTCTCTCCTGTAGAGTGTAAGCTCTTATGATCAGCGGGATCCTCTCTCTCTCCTGTAGAGTGTAAGCTCTTACGGTCAGCGGGGTCCTCTCTCTCTTGTAGAGTGTAAGCTCTTATGGTCAGCAGGATCCTCTCTGTTTCTCCTGTAGAGTGGAAGCTCTTATGATCAGCAGGGTCCTCTCTCTCTCCTGTAGAGTGTAAGCTCTTATGATCAGTGGGGTCCTCTCTCTCCTGTAGAGTGTAAGCTCTTATGGTCAGCGGGGTCCTCTCTCTCTCCTGTAGAGTGTAAGCTCTTATGGTCAGTGGGGTCCTCTCTCTCCTGTAGAGTGTAAGCTCTTATGATCAGCGGGGTCCTCTCTCTCTCCTGTAGAGTGTAAGCTCTTACGGTCAGCGGGGTCCTCTCTCTCCTGTAGAGTGTAAGCTCTTTTGGTCAGCGGGGTCCTCTCTCTTGTAGAGTGTAAGCTCTTATGGTCAGCAGGGTCCTCTCTCTCCTGTAGAGTGTAAGCTCTTAAGGTCAGTGGGGTTCTCTCTCTCTCCTGTAGAGTGTAAGCTCTTATGGTCAGCGGGTCCTCTCTGTTTCTCCTGTAGAGTGTAAGCTCTTATAATCAGCAGGGTTCTCTCTCTCTCCTGTAGAGTGTAAGCTCTTATGATGAGTGGGGTCCTCTCTCTCCTGTAGAGTGTAAGCTCTTATGATCAGCAGGGTCCTCTCTCTCTCCTGTAGAGTGTAAGCTCTTATGATCAGCAGGGTCCTCTCTCTCTCTGTAGAGTGTAAGCTCTTATGATCAGTGGGTCCTCTCTCTCTCTCCTGTAGAGTGTAAGCTCTTATGGTCAGTGGGACCTCTCTCTCCTGTAGAGTGTAAGCTCTTATGGTCAGTGGGGTCCCTCTCTCTCTCCTGTAGAGTGTAAGCTCTTATGGTCAGCGGGTCTCTCTCTCCTGTAGAGTGTAAGCTCTTATGATCAGCGGGGTCCTCTCTCACCTGTAGAGTGTAACTCTAATGGTCAGCGGGGTCCTCTCTCTCCTGTAGAGTGTAAGCTCTTATGGTCAGTGGGTCCTCTCTCTCCTGTAGAGTGTAAGCTCTTATGGTCAGTGGGTCCTCTCTCTCCTGTAGAGTGTAAGCTCTTATGGTCAGGGGGTCCTCTCTCTCCTGTAGAGTGTAAGCTCTTATGGTCATGGGTTCTCTCTCTCCTGTAGAGTGTAAGCTCTTATGATCAGCGGGGTCCCCTCTCACCTGTAGAGTGTAAACTCTTATGGTCAGTGGGGTCCTCTCTCCTGTAGAGTGTAAGCTCTTATGATCAGCGGGGTCCCTCTCACTGTAGAGTGTAAACTCTTATGGTCAGGGGTCTCTCTCCTGTAGAGTGTAAGCTCTTATGTCAGCGGGGTCCCTCTCACCTGTAGAGTGTAAGCTCTTATGGTCAGCGGGTCCTCTCTCCTGTAGAGGTAAGCTCTTATGGTCAGAGGGTCCTCTCTCTCCTGTAGAGTGTAAGCTCTTAGGTCAGCGGGTCCTCTCTCCTGTAGAGTGTAAGCTCTTATTGTCAGCGGGGTCCTTCTCTCCTGTAGAGTGTAAGCTCTTATGGTCAGCAGGGGTCCTCTCTCTCCTGTAGAGTGTAAGCTCTTATGATCAGCGAGGTCCTCTCTCTCCTGTAGAGTGTAAGCTCTTAGTCAGTGGGGTCTCTCTCTCTCCTGTAGAGTGTAAGCTCTTATGGTCAGCAGGGTCCTCTCTCTTCTGTAGAGTGTAAGCTCTTATGGTCAGTGGGGTCCTCTCTCTCCTGTAGAGTGTAAGCTCTATGGTCAGCGGGGTCCTCTTTCCTGTGAGTGTAAGCTCTTGTGTCAGTGGGGTCCTCTCTCATCCTGTAGAGTGTAAGCTCTTATGGTCAGTGGGGTCTCTCTCTCTGTAGAGTGTAAGCTCTTATGATCAGAGGGTCCTCTCTCTCTCCGTAGAGTGTAAGCTCTTAAGTCAGCGGGGTCCTCTCTCCTGTAGAGTGTAAGCTCTTATGGTCAGCGGGGTCCTCTCTCCTTAGAGGTAATTATACTCTGTATGAAGCTTTATGGTCAGAGGGTCCTCTCTGTCTCCTGTAGAGTGTAAGCTCTTATGGTCAGCGGGGTCCTCTCTCCTGTAGAGTGTAAGCTCTTATGTCAGCGGGTCCTCTCTCTCCTGTAGAGTGTAAGCCTTATGATCAGTGGGTCCTCTCTCTCTCTCCTGTAGAGTGTAAGCTCTTATGATCAGCGGGTCCTCTCTCTCTCCTAGTGTAAGTCGTTAAGTCGGTCCTTAAGTCGTAGAGTGAGCTCTCATCGTCCTCTCTCCTGTAGAGTGTAAGCTCTTATGGTCAGCGGGGTCCTCTCTCTACTCTGTTAGAGTGTAAGCCTCTTCTTATGGTACAGTGGGGTCCTCTCTCTCCTGTAGAGTGTAAGCTCTTATGGTCAGCGGGGTCCTCTCTCTCCTGTAGAGTGTAAGCTCTTGTGGTCAGTGGGGTCCCTCTCTCTCCTGTTAAGAGTCGAGAGCTCTTATGGTCAGCGGGGTCCTCTCTCTCCTGTAGAGTGTAAGCTCTTATGGTCAGCGGGGTCCTCTCTCTCCTGTAGAGTGTAAAGCTCTTATGGTCAGTCAGGGGGTCCTCTCTCTCCTGTAGAGTGTAAGCTCTTATGGTCAGCAGGGTCCTCTCTCTCTCCTGTAGAGTGTAAGCTCTTATGGTCAGTGGGGTCCTCTCTCTCCTGTAGAGTGTAAGCTCTTATGGTCATGGGGTCCTCTCTCTCCTGTAGAGTGTAAGCTCTTATGGTCAGCGGGGTCCCTCTCTCTCCCTGTAGAGTGTAAGCTCTTATGGTCAGTGGGTCCTCTCTCCCTGTAGAGTGTAAGCTCTTACAGTCAGCGGGGTCCTCTCTCTCCTGTAGAGTGTAAGCTCTTATGGTCAGGGGGTCCTCTCTCCTGTAGAGTGTAAGCTCTTACGGTCAGCGGGGTCCGCTCTCTCCTGTAGCGTGTAATTGGAAAATGGGTCCTCTCCCTCACATGCATTTTCCTGAGGAATTACAAGTTTCCATATTGAAAATTGGACACACTAATACCCCGCAAGTCTGAGAATTCATGTGTACATACACATAACAGCTTATTCTAAATAGTTACTTTGAAAGCACAGTTAGGGGATATACTAAGGTCTGTTCAGACAGTGTAATTTCAGGTCGTGGCTTGTCTACGTAAAGGACCAATGTGGAAAACATTGCAGCATGCAGTAGTCTCTGTCATTTTGCATTACAGGACTGCTGGTCTGAGTTGTAGAAATAACATAATGGCGATGTGGAAGAGGTCACTGAGATGCACAATGACTGGACACGGACTCAGATTTACAAATGTGACTGGTCCGAGAATTCACACATGAATTTAGCCATGTGGCTGCAATTCCTGACTCACCGGGAATCTCATGACCTGGAATAATAACATTATAGATCCACACAACGATATGGAGATCGAGTCACATGCCAACGTTCATCTAATGATTTGCAATGCTCATGTTGGAACCCATGATGGAACCACTACATCACCATCAAAAGAATCCAAAACTGTTGGGTATTTGATCACAAGTTGCCCAAGTCCTTCAGCGTAATTGGATGTAACCTGTCTATAATTTCCAATTGCTTGGACAACAAGTCACTTATGTTTTTCAGTGTTTGCATTCAGTTTTTGCTGGTTGTATGGCATAAGCACCTGGAGGTCTCATCCAACTTCAGCCAAAATGTATTACCAGACTCCCAAAACTGCGCCTGTGTTCTTCTGGTGACACTTTTTCATTGATACCACTTAAGGTTTGCCACATCCTTCTGTATTTCCTCACTTTTAAGTGACCCAGTTACAGCTGAGATCCCTGTATAGCCATTTATTTTGGTAGAATCGGGAAGTACTAAAGCAATGTTTGTAGATTCCACTTCAGTAAGAATTGCACAGTTCTCTCCCAACGCTCAAAGTATAAAAAATTGATTATTAATTATTTGCCTCCCATCAAATACTCACATAAGAAATAAATGCTTTTGTAATGCATATCAACATACCAGCACTGCATCCAGAGTTTCTGCTTTTCTTATTGCCCAGAGCTTTGTTTGCTAGAAAAGAACTTTGGTGACATCTGCTGGTCATTAGTCAGTATTGCATCTCACTATATTAAAAGGAGCATGTCCATAACTCACAACAGCATTTAATGTGAAGTGTTAAGTGATGATCATTAAATTATAAGGGTCAGGTTAAGAAGTCTGCAGACACTGTTATTCCCAAAACAAGACTAGAGTGATTTCCAGAGAGGACTCCATCTGCTACAATTAATCATGAATGTATCCTACTGTAGCTATTTTAGACAATAGCAAAAAGTTTACTATCATACAGACAGTATATACATTTCTGATAGTGAACAGCTGAAGTTTAATACTCCTGAGACTCTGTATAAAGGGATGGACAGACCATTGGTGGAAGCTAGGCAGCTGCACAGGGGTCCAAGTGATGCGAGGACCCACTTACACCTCTACAAGCACATCTACTCTCCCATATTACCATAAAGGGTTAATCTCATGATTAAGTGTTACCTTACTCTGTTCTTATGTCTACATATTGTGGTTTTATACTTGATATTGAGTCCCATAGTGCACTATTGATTTTTCTAAGGCTTCGTTCACACCAGCATTTCAGCCTAATCTAGGATACAGTTTTGCAGGTTTCATCATTTTCACCTAAAGAAAAATTGCACGATGCTGAGCCTTTTATATCCTGTAAAAATGACACCCTAAGGGTGTTACATAGTTTGGTCGCAGAAGAAACTTGAGAGTAGATAATATGGGGTAATTCAGCTTTTTTCTTCACAGAACATGAGGTACATGCATCAGCTTCTTAATACAGCATAAGGCTCTTTCACACATCAGCGTCTCCAGTACGTGTGGTGACAGTTTTCACACGCACCAGAGACACTGACACATGTAGACCCACTCAAATGAACGGGTCTGTGCACCTATCTGTGTTTTCTCACGGACCGTGTGTCCATGTACTCCACACGCCGACATGTCCGTTTTTGTGCATCTGCATGTATCACACGGACCCATGCAAGTCAATGGGTCCGTGTAAACACGTACTACACATGGATGGCGTCCGTATGTCGTCCGTGTGCATTTTTAAAGTCATAGGGTTAACATTGTAACAAATAGTTTCAATACTAGGCAGGTGTCTAGACATTGATTGTCAACAACTTTTTTAATGAAAGACACAGCCAGAATAAAGTCCTTTATTATAAATAAAACTAAACACAGTTTTCCATTTTTATTTAAATGCCTAATTCCAGTAAAGCCCTCGTTCTCCTGTACTAAAAGTAAAATAATTAACCTACAATATACCATACCTGTCTGTTCTTCTGTCCCATATCCGGGGGAGAAATACATTTCAACCTGGATGGTGCCAAGATGCGGCTGTCCACACTGAGAAGCACTGGGGAATGAGCTGCTGCGAGTGCAGGCTCGGTGACATCACCGCTAGTCACTGAGGCTGAGCTCGCAGTTCGTTCCCCAGTGCTTCTCAGCGTGGACGGCCGCATCTTGGCACTGTCATAGTGGCTATTAAATTGGGGGACCAATTATTCTTTATGGATGACTATGTGCTATGCATTATACTTTATGGAGGACTATACTACATAGACTACTATGTTCTGTTCATTAATATATTTATCTTGCTGATTTTGTAAGTTTGCCCACTGACAAAGACATGAACAGTCTATAATTTTAAGGGTAGGATAATTTTAACATTGAGAGACAGAATATCAAAAATAAAATCCAGAAAATCACATTGTATAAATTATATAAATTTATTTGCATTTTGCAATGAGAAATAAGTATTTGATTCCCTACCAACCATTAAGAGTTCTGGCTCCTACAGACCAGTTAGACGTTCCTAATCCACTCGTTACCTGGATTAAAGACAGCTGTCTTACATAGTCACCTTTATAAAAGACTCCTGTGCACCGACTCAATCAGTCAGACTCTAACCTCTACAACATGGGCAAGACCAAAGAGCTTTATAAGGATGTCAGGGACAAGATCATAGACCTTCACAAAGCTGGAATGGGCTACAAAACCATAAGTAAGACGCTGTGTGAGAAGGAGACAACTGTTGGTGCAATAGTAAGAAAATGGAAGAAATACAAAATGACTGTCAATCGACGTCAATCTGGGGCACCATGCAACATCTCACCTCATGGGGTATCCTTGATGATGAGGAAGGTGAGAGATCAGCCTAAAACTACACGGTGGGAACTTGTTAATGATCTCAAGGCAGCTGGGACCACAGTCTCCTAGAAAACCATTGGTAACACATTACGCAGTAAAGGTTTAAAATCCTGCAGTGCCTGCAAGGTCCCCCTGCTCAAGAAAGCACATGTGCAGGCCCGTCTGAAGTTTGCCAATGAACACCTGGATGATTCTGTGAGTGACTGGGAGAAGGTGCTGTGGTCAGATGAGACAAAAATTGAGCTGTTTGTCATTAACTCAACTCGCCGTGTTTGGAGGAAGAGAAATGCTGCCTATGACCCAAAGAACACTGTTCCCACTGTCAAGCATGGAGCTGGAAACATTATGTTTTTGGGGGGGTGTTTCTCTGCTTAGGGCACAGGATTACTTCACCACATCAATGGGAGAATGGATGGAGCCATGTACCGTAAAATCCTGAGTGACAATTTTCTTCCCTCCACCACGACATTAAAGATGGGTCGTGGCTGGGTCTTCCAGCAAGACAATGGCCCAAAACATAAAGCCAAGGCAACAAAGGAGTGGCTCAAAAAGAAGCACATTAAGGTCATGGAGTGGCCTAGCCAGTCTCCAGACCTTTAGCCTATAGAAAACTTATGGAGGGAGATGAAGCATGAAGCTCTGAGTTGCCAAGTGACAGCCCCAAAATCTTTATGATTTAGAGAGGATCTGCAAAGAGGAGTGGACCAAAATTCCTCCTGACATGTCCGCAAACCTCATCATCAACTACAAAAAACGTCTGACTGCTGTGCTTTCCAACAAGGATTTTGCCACCAAGTATTAAGTCTTGTTTGCCAGAAGCAGGGCCGCCATCAGGGCATTACTGCCCTGACTGGCGTATGGGGCCCGATCAGCAGAGGTGGCCCGCATCGGGCCCCGTGTCTTCTGCTCATTGAGCCCCAGCGGCAGGATTCTGCCGGTGCAGTAACTGAACCTGCGTCCAAGATGCAGGTTCAGTTACTCTATTGCCGTGTGGGCCCGCATGCCAATGGTTAAAGCTGCCAGCCAATCAGAGGCTGGCAGCTGACGTCAGCGCACAGGAGTTCTCCTATTCTGCACCGAGACCCAGAGGAGGCGCCCGGTGTGTGCGGCCGGAGAGCGGCTTCCAATGGCCGAGGATGCTGGAGAACATGCTGGCCTTCCTCGACTGCTCGGCCTGAACTGCGCCAGTCAGCGGCTTCATAGAACGCAAATGCTCAGTATTTGATGACGAAAAAGAGAATAAGTTGTCGTACACAGAGATCCATGATGAATACAAGGATCTGGTGGAGAAGCTCATACAGGAACATCTGACTGAAATGGGGATTAGTGAGGAGCAGTTTCAGCAAGCGTGGATATCTCCTCTCACTCAGACTCCGGACATTAAGAACATGTTGCAGATATATATATATATATATATATATGTATATATATACAGTATATATATAATGGATGGGGGAGCCTGGTCCTAATCTTGCACCATCAGACTTTGATTACGCCACTGAGAACAGCTACAGAAAGTATATTGGAAAGTTGTGTAACTTTTTTATTACAGAAAGAGTATTATTTATGTAATAAAACCAGAATAGCCCTCATTTATCAAATGAATACATTTTATTTTAATAACATTTATGGTTCAAATATTCGTTACATCCAATACCAAGGAGTTTCTTTCTGATCACTGTGTTTTTTCCTTCAGCAGTGCTTCCATGCATCTCGGTTGTCAGTAGTGTTCCATTAATGATAGATAGTGTCATTAGAGATTTTTATTTCTTGAGTTCACGGATACTTTTAGAAAATTAATTCTGGCTAATACCTCATATAACCCCTCGCCTCACATCCTCCCTATAAACACCTCTATTTCTTCATAGTAAATGAGATTGGACAGGACAGGCAGTATTTCTGATGTCCTGAGCTCCCGAGGGTATCACTCATGTCATGAAGAGGACAATGTGACAAGGATCCTGCACAATTACGGAGAAGCACCGTGCAGCGGATACTTTATTGGCCTCTAATCTGGTGAAAGGGCTTTTCTGTTCTACAGTATATCGCCTGAGACACAAAATAACCCATATAGGCTGTGATTTATTTTCAGTACTTAAAGAGAATCTGTCAACAGGTTTCTGTTGCCTTAACAAAGATCAAATTAAACTAGTGACAGATACCCTAATTCCTGCGGTGTAACATTTTACTTTTACTGCACTATGAAAAAAATCACTGATCACATGCTACAATGCGAGCTGAATCTTGCAGTAATAATAGTTCTGGTGATGTTTTTATATACTAGTAGTTGTAGTGCATTTATGTATTAGTATATTGGTTATAGTTCTGTATTCATGTACTGATGATTGTTCCAGTGCTGTATTTTTGTACCAATGGTGGTTCTAGTGCTGTGCTGCATTCCTGTGTTGATGATGGTTCTGCTGCTGTATTTGTGTACACCATTTGTAATGGTGGTACTAATGGTGGTTCTGGTGATGTATCCATGTACTGATGGTGGTTCAGGTGATAAGTTTCTGTAGTAATGGTCATTCCTGTGCTGTATTTGTGTACTGGTGGGTGGTTCTGAACCTGTAATAATGTAGATGTAGTAATCCTAAGTTTGTCAGACTTTAAAATATATCATTACAGGGTCATTGTGCTGTCAGTTGTACACATGGACAACACAAAGACTGGAAATACAGACATCTAAACAAGGCCATATATGTCAGCCAAACAAGTATTTGCACTATGACTGTATAAGCACACTCACATGGGTCACATAGAAGCCAGGAGAGAAAAACACCTGAACCCGACAGGTCCCTGTTCAGACTAGGATAGTCCCTAATCTAACCCTGTTTGTCCCTGCCTGACCACGGAAGTTGGCACCCTAGGTATATGCAATGGCACCCCCACTCAATATCGATTTACCCTGAATGTCCTTAACTGAATCCTCTGTATAAGCAATATGCAACACGAAAGTAATAACAAATATATAGAGAAATACGGAAAAACTGAGGAAAAGACAAAGGTCTATGAACGTGTTCACACAGATACACAGGAAAGACAGAAGAAAATAAGAAGCATACAACAAACAGAATATGTGGAAAACCTCCCAGACCTAAATGTAAAAGAAAGGAAAATCATAGCAAAAGCAACAGAGATTAACCAGGTAACATAATCCCTAGTTGAGGAGCTGAATCTCCAAACATCATGTGTCTTGAGATATAGCCAGCAAAGACGGCAGGTGCAAGGTGAGAATAAACAGCCCCTCCAAAGAAGGGATAGAACAGAACCAAACTGGAGAAAAGGGAAACCGACCATGCAGCAAGAGGTCACAGGATCGAGTCATGAAACTGAGGCATGACAATTTGACTAAAGACCCATGCACTTTAATCAGCCGTGAGCAGAATGGTGGTTTAGTCAAATGTTCAGCCTACAAATATCTTTCCCAACTGTCCTGTACATACAGGTCCTTCTCAAAAAATTAGCATATAGTGCTAAATTTCATTATTTTCCATAATGTAATGATTACAATTAAACTTTCATATATTTTAGATTCATTACATACCAACTGAAATTTGTCAGGTCTTTTATTGTTTTAATACTGATGATTTTGGCATACAACTCCTGATAACCCAAAAAAACCTGTCTCAAAAAATTAACATATTTCAACCATCCAATAAAATAAAAGTGTTTTTTAAAAACAAACAAAAAAACCATCAAATAATAAAGTTCAGTTATGCACTCAATACTTGGTCGGGAATCCTTTTGCAGAAATGACTGCTTCAATGCGGCGTGGCATGGAGGCAATCAGTCTGTGACACTGCTGAGGTGTTATGGAGGCCCAGGATGCTTCGATAGCGGCCTTAAGCTCATCCAGAGTGTTGGGTCTTGCGTCTCTCAACTTTCTCTTCACAATATCCCACAGATTCTCTATGGGGTTCAGGTCAGGAGAGTTGGCAGGCCAATTGAGCACAGTAATACCATGGTCAGTAAACCATTTACCAGTGGTTTTGGCACTGTGAGCAGGTGCCAGGTCATGCTGAAAAATGAAATCTTCATCTCCATAAAGCATTTCAGCCGATGGAAGCATGAAGTGCTCCAAAATCTCCTGATAGCTAGCTGCATTGACCCTGCCCTTGATGAAACACAGTGGACCAACACCAGCAGCTGACATGGCACCCCACACCATCACTGACTGTGGGTACTTGACACTGGACTTCAGGCATTTTGGCATTTCCTTCTCCCCAGTCTTCCTCCAGACTCTGGCACCTTGATTTCCGAATGACATGCAAAATTTGCTTTCATCAGAAAAAAGTACTTGGGACCACTTAGCAACAGTCCAGTGCTGCTTCTCTGTAGCCCAGGTCAGGCGCTTCTACCGCTGTTTATGGTTCAAAAGTGGCTTTACCTGGGGAATGCGGCACCTGTAGCCCATTTCCTGCACACGCCTGTGCACGGTGGCTCTGGATGTTTCTACACCAGACTCAGTCCACTGCTTCCTCAGGTCCCCCAAGGTCTGGAATCGGTCCTTCTCCACAATCTTCCTCAGGGTCCGGTCACCTCTTCTCGTTGTACAGCGTTTTCTGCCACATTGTTTCCTTCCAACAGACTTCCCATTGAGGTGCCTTGATACAGCACTCTGGGAACAGCCTATTTGTTGAGAAATTTCTTTCTGGGTCTTACCCTCTTGCTTGAGGGTGTCAATGATGGCCTTCTTGACATCAGTCAGGTCGCTAGTCTTACCCATGATGGGGGTTTTGAGTAATGAACCAGGCAGGGAGTTTTTAAAAGCCTCAGGAATCTTTTGCATGTGTTTAGAGTTAATTAGTTGATTCAGAAGATTAGGGTAATAGGTCGTTTAGAGAACCTTTTCTTGATATGCTAATTTTTTGAGACAGGTTTTTTTGGGTTATCAGGAGTTGTATGCCAAAATCATCAGTATTAAAACAATAAAAGACCTGACAAATTTCAGTTGGTGTGTAATGAATCTAAAATATATGAAAGTTTAATTGTAATCATTACATTATGGAAAATAATGAAATTTAGCACTATATGCTAATTTTTTGAGAAGGACCTGTAGTATCACTTGCTCTGCCAAGTACCACTACCAGACATCTCTGGAGGTGGCTAATCTCTTAGAAAACAAAAGAATCAGACATGCCAGAACCTTATCTCCTTCAGCATCATCTGTCAGGAGTCATCATACATATTATACTATATAGCATCGACTTCCATGCGCTATTTCCATCCTCCTCTCCCCCGGCAGGGACGCTGACTCACTCATCGCCCTGGCCCTTGTCCTGCATTCCCTCCTGTGGTCTGTGCACATCTGGCAGATCTCTCAGGCTCTGCACTTGAGGCGCACTCATGCGTGCTCCCGGTCTTTTAAAGAGACAGTGCGCACCGTCCTAAAGTGTGCCCAGCCAATGGCACAGAGACTTTTATTATATAAGGCACCTCCACCTGTTAGGAGGTGCCTGAGCAATGTGTTCACTCTTTTTGTCTGCATGCTTGCTAATGCTCAGATCCCCTTTCCTAGTATACCTGCCTGCATCTGCCGTGCCTGCCTGTATACCAGTCGTACCTGCCAGCACCTGCCTGTATACCAGCTGTACCTACGATGCCTGCCTGTATACCAGCCGAACCTGCCTGCACTTGCTATGTCTCCCTGTATACCAACCGTGCTTTCTAGTACCTGCCGAGCCTGCCAGCACATGCCACTCCTGTATACTTGCCATGCCTGCCTGTACTAACTGAGCCTTCCCATTCCTGGCCATTCCAGCTTCTTGCCCCTTTGGGGGTCAGCTGCCTATTGTCCAAGGGTTGCCCTGGAGAAACACCTGGCGCCCTTCTGGAGCCAAGTCTAACCACACCATCAGGGGCTCTAGTGAAGATTCACGTGTTCACCTAGTCACGCCCTTACAGCCTCGGTCCTCAGCACTGTGGTTCCACTACCACGTACATTACAGACTATTTGCCGAACCCGTTGATATCAGAGGGTTCAGACAACATTAGTCTAATGTATATGGGGGACTTAACCACTTTCTAAAGGGTAATTTTAGCCAAATCATACCAGTAAAGGTGTGACCCATGAAAGGGTCTAAGGCAGATGAATGCCAAATACAGCCCTGCCCATGGGAAAAAGTTTTCTGAAAGGAGACAACACTTAAAATTATAAAAATGAGCCCACCTGAAGCTCTCACAAGTTGGAGCTCACTAAATACATATTTCTACATACTGTGGCCAATGAGAGGAAATATACCATCACCTGCAGCAATCTGCTTCGAGTGGGAATTGCCACAAGTCTAGGTTCTTCATAATTTTGGGACCGATTTACCAAAAATCTGTTATAGATAGAATTATTGTGCTTAACTTCTCTCTAAAATGGGAAGCGCATCCGGAGGTGATAAAACAGCCATTATAGTTAAACATTTTGCAAATATGAAAAAATATGGTAATAATAATAAAGAAGAGAAATTTTAAAAGGACTCCTACTAATGATTTACCGATATGTGGCCATTTCTAAATATTTAGGCAAAGGAAGTATATATTTTCCATCTGAAAAAAGGGCAGTGGAATTCACCGCATGACTCATGCTGTATAGATGTACAGTAGGTTAAGTCATTATATGAGGTTAGTCATGGACACATTTTCTATCTTCTTTCGCGAAATGTTTTTGAACAAGTTTCTGTAAATTGGTTTTGTCATTGTCCCTTGAGTCGTGTAGTAATAAGTGTAGAAGAGAGATAACATGACTCACAATAATGTCACCTAGTAATGAGATGCCTCTGGCCATATACAAGCCGCACGTACAAGAGATGGAATCTGATTTACACTGTTTCTAAACCATAGCACCTCCTATTCATGGCATTATTATGTTAAAATGATGTGCCTCCCCCGCTCTATCTCCCTGTGGCTGTATTGCTACCCTAGTAAAACGCCATAAGGTCCAGTGTAAGGAACTCAAGGAGATGGGTATCTGTCTGTTATCCTACAAAGAGTGCCGCCAAAATCAGGAGCTGTACCGCTCCAGTCTTGTCCTTGGGAGCCATTAGGGATGGGCGGACCGTGGAAGTTTGGGTTCCGGTACCTGACCCGAACTTTTTAGCAAGTTTGGTTCGGGTACCAGAACAATACCCGAAGTTCTACCAGAACCCAAACCCCATTGAAAAGAAGAAAAGTTCTCTCTCTCTCTGTGGAGCCAGAACCCTGACTGTCCGGTAAGAACGCTGAACATTTGTGTTCGGGTTCTACTGAGTCGCCCGCCAGGGCCGTGGGGTACTCGGCACCAAGCCCGTTCACTTCTATGGGGGATGTCACGGCGACACAGCTTGGTCTGTGGCCCTGGGCGCTCACTGAAAAGGGGGATATTTATAGGGGATTAAAGTGTTTGTAGGATATTCGTGACGCCACCTGTGGCACCTGGTCAGGGTGACCAGCGCTGCTATACAGATCCGCTGAAGGGTTGGTGTTGGGCAGCAAGGTGTTAAGCCTTCCACAGGCAAGGCTGGGGTCCTTCAGGGTAAACGGAGTGTAGGGGTGCAGGATGGAGGAGGGGAGTTCAGCAGCGGGAGTAATAAGGTAGACACACACAAAAGTCTCTTTCTGTACCTTTACTGATGAAATGGCAGGCACGTCCCAGGGTGCTGGCAGGGTGAAGGATGCACGTCCAGCTCTTCCCACTGAGTAGGTGTAGGGCCTCCTCTCTCCTGTAATGTGAGTCTCTGACCTGTATGAAACGAGGTCTAACTCTGTCTTCAACTTTACACCCGGCTGATTTTGTATAGGGCTTTCTATTGGAAGAACACAGTCTCTAATGGCTGTTCCTGCCAGACTCCTGTCTTCCTAACCCAGCCACGTATCAACACCTATGGGCTCCTGCGACTTGTAGTCCCGCAGGGTCTCCGGTATCTCCTGCTAGTTTTGAAGGATCCAGCAAGCTCGGACCCGGCGTCCGGTTAATCAGAGTAGAGGTAAGCTATCAATGCTATTTCCACCTCTGTCACTCCCCTCTTATCCACTCGCCTTTCGTCCTACTCGACGCTCACATAAGCACACTCTGGTAGTAGGTAGCTGCTTCTTCTCTTTCTTCACCGCTCTCAAAGCGTCGGCACGCTTGCTCACTGAACTGAACTCAGTTGACTCAGTTCTGACTAGGCTGGAGTGGATACCTTTCCACTTGTACTAGCCTCCACACGTTTGAACTAAACTAGAAGCTGCGGATTTCAGGTTCTTTCAACAACTGCTGTTCTCAGACTGATCTACTCTCCACGTAGTCTCAGACTAGACTGTCTGTGAGCTCTCTGAGGTGACTACTGACTGCAGCCCTCAGACTAACTAACTTCCTGTGGCTTCACCATCCTTATATACACTAGAAAGGCTCCCTCTGGTGGCTCTAGGGATTGGTGAAGATGTGTGTATGTATATTGGGTCCTCTAGTGGTCATTACCTTCGGTGCATCCCTCTGAGAAATAAGAATCCAGGCACAGCTGGGTTCTACACTACCATGTCTGTTATGGACACCATTGGCACAGTCTTAAGGTCTGAACTTGATTTCAAGGGGTTCTCCTTTACCTTTTACTCCAATTGATTACATTGTGTCAGAAAATGCCTTCCAGGATGAACACTGGTTCTAGTCTACGTTAAAGTGCTCAGCATAAATGAGTACACCCCTTTCAACTATAAGTATCCAAAATTTTGACAAAAAAGTTTCTTAGCACATTTTTTTCACCCATAACATGAAAGTAAGGTTAATAATATAAGTCTCATTACAAAATATCCAGTTTTACTCAAATTAGTTGATCTGAAAATTAATACACCCCACATCAGAACTAAAGAAACTAAACATAAAAAGAAGCTAAAGGTTTTCTGACCAGTCTGTTGGGGTGTACTTATTTATGTTGAGCATTGTATGTTTGCCCTGGGGTCTAAGTAAGTGTTTCAAATACTAATACAGTATGTGAAACTTCCTGGTTGCGTAAGTATAATGAGGCAGCATTAAATGCAAAAGTCTAAGAAGAAAAGATGGATATTGGAAGCCCTTGGTCCTTTGTCTAAGGACCCACATTGGCATAACAGACTCCGCTCTGTCTACAAAAGCATATTTTTCTATTTTAACATTATTGTAACTTGTTTTGCTCGCAGTGGGTTGTCTTTTGGTTTTGTTTTATGCTTGATGCCCATTTTATTTAATGTCTTCTTCTTATTAGACGGAACAGCAGAAGACATATTGCATTTTCAGCCAGTAATTTATACATGAAGTCTGCATTCCCTTAGGCTCTTGTATGTCGTTTCTAGTTAATGAGTGATAATGGAAGCATCAGTCGGACTTACGCAGGAGTATATGAGTGGGCTCTGCGCATCGACTACAGATATACAGCCGTGCAGTTAAATGTCAATTACGATTATTAATGAGAAGCGGTGTCATGTTTTCGTTATTAATCTACAGTTTCATAAATCCTAGAGATGCTATCCATGGAGAGGAGAACATTATCTATTGTGTATATCACGCTAATATCAATCAAAGAAATATGGAACATGGGAGGCAGCAGAATAACAAATGGGCAAGAAGCTGCTGGAGAGCGCACCACGTTGTCATATTTATCGACAATAGCCCAAAAAACGGGCAAACTGTGGATGAAGAGACAAAAATGCCACGTCACCCTCTTCCCCCAATATCTATTCCCCATTTCCGTCCACCCCATCCCCAGTTCTCAGTGATGTACTGTCTACCCCATTCAGTTTGTGTTGCTGCAGGGTCCGCCGCCTCCTGCATGTCCATTATACAGTATTTTTGTACACTGCTCACTTTCTCCATCTAAGCAGATTTTCTCCACTGGGAGTTTCTGATTGGATAAAAGGGCACTTAGGGGGAATCTATCAAGTCCTTTAGGCCAAAAAAAAGTCAAACATTTTGGCACACATCCCAATATTTACACCTGTCTTACTACTTGATTTCAAAATTATAATCTGCTTTAATAAACCTTTTACAGACATTACATAATCATAGCAAAAATATCGAAAAAACATTGCATTTTTTGCCTAAATAAAGAAATTAAAGGGACAATGTCAGTACAGGATGACTGTTCAAACCAAGCACAGGCGCTCAGTGCTTCATGGCGGCAACCATCATTTATATACACCTTCCCACCCTTTTGGTTTCCTTCCATCTCCACCCTTCTCTGGCTCTGTGAAGCCTGAGCTGTCAATCAAAGAAGAGGGGGATGGAGATAGATAGAAAACATGCAGATGGGAAGGTGTATATAAATGATTGAAGCACCAAGTGGCGAGGCTTAGTTTGAACAGTCATTCTGTGCTGACAGAGGCCCCTTAGCCATTTTTTTATGCATCTTGACATCTCAGTCTTACAGAAGTTGAATTAAGATCGCAAACCCACTCATATGCCCTAATAGTAGCCCCTCCCCCACCTCGGTGTGGAAAGTCTGTCAGGCACAAAATGACTGTTCAAACCAAGCTCAGGTGCTCAGTGCTTGGCATTAACAGACAGTTCAGTATGTTCGCACCTGCTTATTTCCAAAAATTTCTGACCCCATCATCTTTAATTGTCAATTATCTGGCATCACAGGAATGTAGTAAGTCACAGTGAACTGTTTGGCTATTTCAAGGCTGCATTGAGTACCTGAGCTTGGTTTGGACAACCATTTTGTGCTGAAAGACTTCTTTTAAGAGCAGCTCCCTTTCTGGCATACCTGATTGCCAAACCATAGATACCATAGATGCCAATGCAGAGGTTTGCCAAAAATTGCACCTGACAGCAACCAAAAAATATCCAACACAGCAGAAGAACTGTCACACAAATACCAACGCTAAGGCCTCAGGCGCCTGTTTTTCATGCACATGCTTATTACGTGTCATTCACAGGTAATGCACATACCAACTATAATTCACCTATTTTTTGTGGACCAAATGTCCAGAAAAAAATTGAGACATGTCCGTTACTGATCTGAGTCACGGATCAAACTCGCCCATTCACATCAATGGTTCAAAAAAAGATTGCACACAAATGTGGTCAATGTGCTCCTTTTTTTTTTTTTTTTTTAAATTCCTTTTTATTTGGATTTTCAAAACAAAAGTGCCACAGTAGGCGGTACACATCTCGGTCGCAGCCGATATGGTCATAAAACAAACATTGTAAATATCTGAGCAACATTGGAACAGAAAACCGGAACTCGCAAATATTGTAGGGAGAACCCTATCTTCCAGGAAGCCTCCTGTCATCTTCCTTCGTTGACCTTGCCGCGACCCTGATTAAACTACCCCTCCCCCCACCCTCCTCTGGCGTATAGTTTTCCAACTTCTCGCCACCTCTACATTCTTTTCTCTGAGCATGTTAAAATATAAGGCCCTCCTCAGTACAGGCAGAATCCAACTCAACACAATAGTACAAGGCAAGACCTACCTCTCTCCCATTATAATTGTAGATCCCCCAAAGTCCCTCCCACCTCTCCCCGCAGGTACCAGGTTGTGTAATTGAACGGCCTTACAAGCTGGACGATCTCCTCCCTAGAATAATGCGTCAGCACAAATGGCCTCCATTTGCCAAAAAAAATTTTTGCGGACGATTCTTTGGCCCGCTCCACCAGTATGCGATCCAGACACAGCACATCTCTCATTATCGATGTCAACTCCGTCATGCTAGGAATTACGTCTGTCAACCAATGGTTAAGAATAAGTCGTTTCGCCGCTAGCAGTAGAGTGTGCATCAGTGGTATCTTACCTCTCAGGTTCTCGTCATCAGGAAGGTCATGAAAGAGCAATGTCTGCATGGTATACGGGAGTGTCACGCTCCATTTCCTGAAGACATACGTCTGAAGGGAACGCCAATATGATTTAATCTTTTCACATTCCCATATTCCATGCAGAAAGTCAGTGTTAGATACTTTACAGTTGGGGCAGTGTGTGATCCTGTTGGGAAAGGTCGGCGTCATCGGAATATTAAAACCATATATTGCTCCATACATTAATTTGAAGTATGTCTCCCTCCATACCTCACTGAGTACATGCTTCCGGACTGATAACCATCCCAATAGTATTTTCTCTCCTATGTCCTCGTCCCGGGTCGCCCTTTTCCACAATGGGAAAACCATCCCCTGAGATGAGTTCAACAGGTTAGAATTAATTTCCTTCTGGATGTGTGACAACGTCAGTTTCACTTCGGGGATTAAGTACGACTTGTCAAATGAATTGTCCGCCACCTCCCCTCTAATGTTGCGCAGGCGATTTCTACAGAAGGACAGGACTTGTAGGGTTTGGAGAAAGTGAGAAGGGGGCAAATCGAATTTTTCCATTAGCTCCTTGGATGTCAGCCACCTACGCTCTTCTAGGTGCATGAGATGGTATACTGTATGTATACCTTTAGTACGCCACGTCTCAAATACGCGGTCCGTCAATCCCACTGGGAATTCCGGGTGACCCCATAGAGGCATGTGTTTAGATAACTGAGAAGATAGCCCATGCGCTCGTCTGGTCACCTTCCAGGCAATTACTGTATCGCGCAATAGCGCTGATTTTTTCACAGTGTCTGGGAGTTTAGAAATCACCGTGTGAAGACATGCCGCCAAACTCCATCCCTCTGTCATTCCCGACTCCAGCAATACATCTGAGTAGGACGAAGTCCCCTTAACCCAATCTCTCCCCACTCGGATCAAGCAAGCCAGGTTATAACTCCTAACGTTAGGCACGGCCAGGCCCCCATCTGTTACTGCACGCATTAATTTGCGAAGTGCAATTCTGGGCCGTTTACCCCTCCAGATGAATCTGGAGAACGCCTTTTGTACCCGTGAGTAGTGTTGAGCATTCCGATACCGCAAGTATCGGGTATCGGCCGATATTCGCGTTATCGGAATTCCGATACTTAATTCCGATACTTTTTCAATATCGTATACCGGAATCGGAAGTTCCCATAATTCTTTGAGAGGCAATGTGATGTTAGTCAGCCAATGATGAATCTTATGAAGTGTGGGCACATCCTGTAATGCTGCGGTCATCTTAACTAATGGCATGGCTGTGATTGGCTGCTGAAATGATGTCAGAATGCACTATAAAAGGCGCCGCAGCCATTTTAGCGTCACTGTGCTGTGAACTCAGTTAGGGACAGAACGCTACTCTGCTCACTCTGAGGGACAGTTAGATATTGCGATTTTGTGTACTACTGTGCTTGAGGCAGGCTAGTTTACCAACAGGTCCTGCCCACATCCTTCTTCCTAGTGAGGATTCAACATCATCAGCCGGCGTTCCTGATCTGGCCACGGAGGCCAGAGATCACCGGCTTTCATCAACGGATGTAAGTTTCGTCTGCGGGCCATAGGAGGCTGAAGTCGGACTTTCTACTGCAAGTGACCCATCGGGGTTGTCAGGTAAAACCTGTGCAAACAGGACTATTTTCTCCACAGTGCACCACTAATACTCATTCATCTGAGCTGTCACCGGCCGGGACAGTGTCAATTTCTTCTGACCTTTCTGCATAAAAGGTTTTTTAGGATTTCTGCAGCGTTTTTCTGCTCCATCGTTAAAAGAGGACCTCTTTTACTTTTTCAGGGTTTGTCCATGTTAATACCCATATGAATAAATACCTTATGCGTATTATGACTATTTAGTCCTTTGGTTTGGGGTTTACTACATAATAGACTACAGGCTTTTCTCATCACCTTTTTCTCTCACGGGTCTTAGTGCAATATTTATTTATTACTGTATTATTACATCTGCATCTCAAACTGTTCTACAGAGTGCGTCTGAATTTATGTATTGTTTTCCATTTGACACATGCATATTCCTATTTTTCTACAGATCCTTTTGTGTCTTGTAGTTTTTATGTGCGCAAACTATTTTTATTTTCAATTATAGAGGGCCATGTTATTGACTTTGCATTGACGTGTAAAAGATTTATGTTGTGCCACTGGCTATATGTATTCTAAAGGTGTACCCAGTCTCAACAGATCATTAGTCTGATTGTTCTTTGATTCTCCTAAATGTGAATTTGTCTGATTTGGTGTCAAACTTGACTTTGTCCCTATTTTTGTTTTGCCATGTGACCCAATGATTATACAAATCTATATAGGGTTTGGCATCATCAAAAGTAACAGAATATTAGCATGCATGCATATTTAGGATATAAAAGAGAAGTATCTTGTTGTGCCAGAGTGTTCCTAACTCCTGAATGGATATAAAACAATATGGTCTACGGATCAGGTAAAATCGAGGGTCCGCATGTCTATATTTTATACAATTTGAGTGGGCAAGGGTGGGATTTAGAGATTAGCCCATTCATGAAAGTTTTGGGAGCTGAGAACCTTCAGGAGTTGTTAACCATGCTTTGAGGTCGATTGAATGCCATGTCACTCAGGCAGCCAATCACTGCTGTCAAGCGCAATGGAAAGCAACACACGGTTGGTCCTGTGGCCAGCAGCACAGGAGGGGTAAGGGTAAAACATGAATATATTAGATTATGTTTTACTATTTGGAGCAAGTTTGAAGTTTTCTTTAAGGATTGGAAAACCACCTTCAGTTAGGAATCGGATCAATCAAACAGGGCACAATATGGAATAATGTGCGTTGTTATACACAGTAACTTACAAACGTGGTTCTCTCTGGCATCTATGTACATGGGCAAGTATTACTCTAATTTGGGTCTAATGTGTAGTTTATTGGGTGCAATATAGGCTCATTGTAGGACTGCAAACACACAATTTGGTTCTTTGCAGGTAGAATATGGTACTTTATGCAAAGTATATGGCTGTGTGCAGGCACAGAATCGCACTGTCCTATGAAAACAAACTATGGGACTATTGTGGCATGGTATGGCGGTCTCTGGCCACTGTTTAGCATAATATAGTACTATATGGACATTGGACAACAACAACTTTTTAATGTGCTGGTATTGTTGTGGTTACAATTAAAGAAATATTCTCAATTTGTCTCTGGAGCAGGTCAGAGCTATGTTGCTCTTTACTTCTTTGTTTCTGATAGGATAGGCTGAGTTATAGTATTAGTAGAACTATAAAGTTCTGCTGTAACACATTCAGCTATTAGTGATTTGTTTTATAATGTACACTGCTATCACTGTATTTACGGTACATATAGAGATAATGGCACTTGAACAAGCACATAGCTCAGGATAGTCAGAGCTGTGATTAGGAGAACTGCTCTTGGAGAAGCTAGTGCTATAGATTGGTGATTTTGCAAGTAGAGATGGGCGAACCCGAACAGTAAAGTTCGGCATCCAGACCGAACACCTATGACCTATGACCTATGACCCGACATGAAATGACACTTGGTGTACATAGGGTTAACCATGTCTTTTCATGTCCTTTGCTATCTAATTTGCACAAACAATTAAATCAGACTATGTGTGCAAAATTTCACACCTGTAGGGGTTAATTAAAGGTGTAAATTCGTAGCAAAAAAGTCCGTTTTTTTTACAACGAATTTACACCTTTAATTAACCCCTACAGGTGTGAAATTTTGCACACATAGACTGATTTAATTGTTTGTGCAAATCAGATAGCAAACGACATGAAAAGACATGGTTAACCCTATGTACACCAAGTGTCATTTCATGTCGGGTGCTTCTGTCTTTTCACTGAAGCCGGCTTTACCCGGCAATTGAATCAGAGGATATTTTACTATGTAGAAGTGTATAAACTATACATATATGTATATATATATGTCACAATGACATGTATATATATATATATGTATTCTATGTGTGTATATTTAGTGTTCACAAGGAAAGAATGGGGTTTTTTTAGTTGCGATATTTTGTTCCCATAGACTTACATGGGACTTCCGGTATCGGTATCGGGTATCGCCGATATTTTAGTGATATCGGCGATACCATTCCGATTCCGATACTTTAGGATATCGGAAAGTATCGCTCAACTCTACCCGTGAGACATCAGCATGGCGTAACAGGAGTGGAATAGTCTGAAGCGGGTATAATAGCCTACCGAAACTAATCATCTTAAGAAGGTGACAACGGCCCAGAAGAGACAGGGGCAAATCATGCCACGCTCCAATTCCCGTACAACTTTGTCAAATAAGGGATCATAGTTAAGTTTGTACAGAGAGCTAGATTCCCATCCTATTTTGATTCCCAGTTATGTTATAAAGGGTTTAACCCCTTCCCGACCTTTGACACAGCGTATGCGTCATGAAAGTCGGTGCCAATCCAACCTATGACGCATACCCTGTGTCATGAAAGGATCGCGTTCCTGCGGGCCGGGAGACCGGGGTCACTCAAAGGTCACCCGACCCGCAGTTACAGGACCCTTTGTGCTTCACCACAGGGGGGTTGGCTTAACCCCCCGTGGCCACGATCGCTCTGATTGGCTGTTAAAAGTGAAACAGCCAATCAGAGCAATCTGTAATATTTCACCAATTTAATTGGTGAAATATTACAATCCAGCCATGGCCGATGCTGCAATAGCATCTGCCATGGCTGGACACCGAGCCCTGACCCCCCCACACGGATTCACGGCGGCGATCGGCCGCCGCCACCGAAAGATGGCAGCGATCGGTCACCGCCGTCACTAACAGCTCCCCTCCTCCTTTGCTCCGGTGCCCCCACCTTCCGATCCCCCCCCTAACCTTCCGACCACCCTACTCACCTCTCCCGATCCACCGATGTCCCTGTATCGGTCCCGGCGTCCGCCCGGGCCTCTTCATGGGCGCCGCCATCTTGGAAAATGGCGGCGCATTGCAGTGCGCCGCCGGCCGCGCATGCGCAGTGCGCCCCCCAGTGTCCAAAAATTTATTTTGATCACTGTGATAAACTGTCACAGTGATCAAAATAAAAAAAAGTAAATGAACCCCCCTTTATCATAGGTAGGGACAAATAAAAAAAATAAAGATTTTTTTTTTTTCTTCCTTTTTTTTTTCCTATTAGGCCCTGTGCACACTTGCTGATTTTGCTGCGGATCCACGGTGTATTTTGCTGCAGATCCGCAGCGAATCGCAGCAAATCGCGTGATCGAGCAAAATCACGCGGATGCGCAGCGATATCCGCGCAGATCAGCATCGAAATCCGCGCAGATTTCGCTGCGGATCCGCGCGATTTGCGCTATCGGCTGATTTCGCTGGATCCGCGCGGATTTCGCTGCGATCCGCGGCGATTTCGCTGCGGATCCGGCGGATTTCGCTGCTGATCCGCGCTGATTTCGCTGCTGATCCGCGGCGGATTTCGCTGCGGATCCGCGGCGGATTTCGCTGCGGATCGCGCTGATTTCGCTGCGGATCCGCGACTGATTTCGCTGCGATCCGCGCTGATTTCGCTGCGATCCGCAGGGATTTCGCTGCTGATCGCTGCGGATCCGCGGCTGATTTCGCTGCTGATCCGCGACTGATTTCGCTGCTGATCCGCGACGATTTCGCTGCGGATCCGCGACTGATTTCGCTGCGGATCCGCGAGCGGATTTCGCTGCGGATCCGCGCGGATTTCGCTGCTGATCCGCGGCTGATTTCGCTGCTGGATTCGCGGCAGACTGATTTCGCTGCTGATTCGCGGCGGATTTCGCTGCTGATCACGGCGGATTTCGCTGCTGATCCGCTGCGGATTTCGCTGCGGATCCGCTGCGGATTTCGCTGCGATCCACGCTGATTTTGCGTGCGATTCGCTGCGGATCCGCGCGGATTTCGCTGCTGATCCGCGACTGATTTTGCTGCTGATTCCGCTGCGGATTCCGCAGCGGATTTCGCTGCTGATCCGCGGCTGATTTCGCTGCATGATCCGCGGCTGATTTCGCTGCTGATCCGCGGCGGATTTCGCTGCTGATCCGCGGCGGATTTCGCTGCTGATTCCGCGGACGATTTGCTGCTGATTCGCTGCGGATCCGCAGCGGATTTCGCTGCTGATCGCGGCTGATTTCGCTGCTGATCCGCGGCTGATTTCGCTGCTGATCCGCGGCGGATTTCGCTGCTGATCGCGACTGATTTCGCTGCTGAGACTGCGGATCCGGTTTCGCTGCTGATTGCGGTGATCCGCGGGCTGATTGTGCGATCGAATGCTGCGGATTCCGCGACTGATTTCGCTGCGGATCCGCGGCGGATTTCGCTGCTGATCTGCGGCGGATTTCGCTGCTGATCCGCGGCGGATTTTGCTGCGGATCCGCGGCTGATTATCTGCTGATTCATCTGCGCTAGCGGGTATAGCATAACGCGATTGCGTTATGCTATACCGTCACCAGCCGGTCAACGCTACGTGTTGAACGGGCTGGTAAAACGCAATATGAACCCAGCCTTAGGGTTAGAACTAGGGTTAGGGTTAGCATTAGGGTTAAGGTTAGAATTACGGTTAGGGTTGGAATTTGGGTTAGGGTTGGAATTAGGGTTAGGGTTGGAATTAGGGTTAGGCTTGTAGTTAGGTTTATGGTTAGAGTTGGGATTAGGGTTAGGGGTGTGTTGGGGTTAGGGTTATGATTAGGGTTTGTATTAGGGTTAGGTGTGTGTATAGGTTAGGGTTGGGGTTAGGGTGTGTTGGGGTTAGGGTTGGAGTTAGAATTGAGGGGTTTCCACTATTTAGGCACATCAGGGGGTCTCCATACGCGACATGGCGCCACCATTGATTCCTGCAAATTTTGCGTTCAAAAGTCAAACAGTGCTCCCTTTATTCCAAGCCCCGACGTATGCCCAAACAGTGGTTTATCCCCACATATGAGGTATCAGCGTACTCGGGAAAAAGTGCACAACAACTTTGGGGGTTCTAATTTCTCCTGTTAACATTGGGAAAAAAAATTGGGGACTAAAAATTATTTTTGTGGAAAAAAAATGATTTTATATTTTCACGGCTCTGCGTTATAAACTTCTGTGAAGGACTTGGAGATTCAAAGTGCTTATCACACATCTATAGGAGTTCCTTGGGGGATCTAGTTTCCAAAATGGGGTCACTTGTGGGGAGTTTCTACTGTTTAGGCACATCAGGGACTCTGCAAACGTAACATGACGCCCGAAGACCATTCCATCAAGTCGGCATTTCAAAACGTCACTACTTCCCATCCGAGCCCCGACGTGTGCCCATACAGTAGTTTTCTCCCACATATGGGATATCAGCATACTCAGGACAAATTGGACAACAACTTTTGGGGTCTAATTTCTCATGTTACCCTTGGGAAAATAAAATAATTGGGGACTAAAAGATCCTGATTGTGGAAAAAATATGATTTTTTTATTTTCATGCCCGGGCGTTATAAACTTCTGTGTAGCCCTTGGGGGTTCAAAGTGCTCACCACACATCTAGATAAGTTCTTTGCCGGGTCTAGTTTCCAAAATGGGGTCACTTGTGGGGAGTTTCTACTGTTTAGGCACATGAGGGGCTCTGCAAACGTAACAAGATGCCCGCAGACCATTCCATCAAGTCGGCATTTCAAAGCGTCACTACATCCCTTCCGAGCCCTGACGTGTGCCCAAACAGTGGTTCCCCCCCACATATGGGGTACTAGCGTACTCAGGAGAAACTGGACAACAACTTTTGGGGTCCAATTTCTCCTGTAACCATTGTGAAAATAAAAAACAGTGGGCTAAAAAATAATTTTTTGAGAAAAAAAAAATGATTTTTTATTTTCACGGCTCTGCGTTATAAACTTCTGTGAAGCACCTGGGGTTCAAAGTGCTCACTATGCATCTAGATAAGTTCCTTAGGGCGTCTAGTTTCCAAAATGGGGTCACTTGTGGGGGAGCTCCAATGTTTAGGCACACAGGAACTCTCCAAATGCGACGTGGCAACCGCTAAATATTCCAGCATATTTTCCATTCAAAAAGTCAAATGGCGCTCCTTCCCTTCTGAGCCCTGCAGTGCGCCCAAACAGTGGTTTATGACCACATATGAGGTATCTGTGTACTCAGGAGAAATTGCCCAACAAATTTTAGGATCCAATTTATACTGTTGCCCATGTGAAAATGAAAAAAACTGAGGCTAAAAGAAAATTTTTGTGAAAAAAAAGTACTTTCTTTTATTTACAGATCAATTTGTGAAGCACCTGGGGGTTCAAAGTGCTCACTATGCATCTAGATAAGTTCCTTAGGGGGTCTAGTTTCCAAAATGGGGTCACTTGTGGGGGAGCTCCAATGTTTAGGCACACAGGGACTCTCCAAATGCGACATAGCAACCGCTAAATATTCCAGCATATTTTCCATTCAAAAAGTCAAATGGCGCTCCTTCCCTTCTGAGCCCTGCCGTGCGCCCAAACAGTGGTTTATGACCACATATGAGGTATCTGTGTACTCAGGAGAAATTGCCCAACAAATTTTAGGATCCAATTTATACTGTTGCCCATGTGAAAATGAAAAAAACTGAGGCTAAAAGAAAATTTTTGTGAAAAAAAAGTACTTTCTTTTATTTACGGATCAATTTGTGAAGCACCTTGGGGTTCAAAGTGCTCACTATGCATCTAGATAAGTTCCTTAGGGGGTCTAGTTTCCAAAATGGGGTCACTTGTGGGGGAGCTCCAATGTTTAGGCACACAGGGACTCTCCAAATGCGACATGGCAACCGCTAAATATTCCAGCATATTTTCTATTCAAAAAGTCAAATGGCGCTCCTTCCCTTCTGAGCCCTGCCGTGCGCCCAAACAGTGGTTTATGACCACATATGAGGTATCTGTGTACTCAGGAGAAATTGCCCAACAAATTTTAGGATCCAATTTATACTGTTGCCCATGTGAAAATGAAAAAACTGAGGCTAAAAGAAAATTTTTGTGAAAAAAAAGTACTTTCTTTTTTTTACAGATCAATTTGTGAAGCACCTGGGGGTTCAAAGTGATCACTATGCATCTAGATAAGTTCCTTAGGGGGTCTAGTTTCCAAAATGGGGTCACTTGTTGGGGAGCTCCAATGTTTAGGCACACAGGAACTCTCCAAATGCGACATGGCAACCGCTAAATATTCCAGCATATTTTCCATTCAAAAAGTCAAATGGCGCTCCTTCCCTTCTGAGCCCTGCCGTGCGCCCATACAGTGGTTTCTGACCACATATGAGGTATCTGTGTACTCAGGAGAAATTGCCCAACAAATTTTAGGATCCATTTTATCCTGATGCCCATGTAAAAATGAAAAAATTGATGCTAAAAGAAAATTTTTGTTGGAAAAATTAAAATGTCCATTTTTTCCTTCCACTTTGCTTTAGTTCCTGTGAAGCACCTGAAGGGTTAATAATCTTCTTGAATGTAGATTTGAGTAGCTTGAGGGGTGCAGTTTTTATAAAGGTGTCACTTTTGGGTATTTTCTGCCATATAGACCCCTCAAAGTGACTTCAAATGTGAGGTGGTCCCTAAAAAAAATGGTTTTGTAAATTTTGCTCTAAAAATGAGAAATCGCTGGTCAACTTTTAACCCTTATAACTTCCTAACAAAAAAAAATGTTGTTCCCAAAATTGTGCTGATGTAAAGTAGACATGTGGGAAATGTAATTTAGTAACTATTTTGTGCCACATAACTCTCTGGTTTAACAGAATAAAAATTAAAAATTTGAAAATTACAAAATTTTCAGAATTTTCGCCAAATTTCCATTTTTTTCACAAATAAACGCAAAAATTATCGACCTAAATTTACCACTATCATGAAGCCCAATATGTCACGAAAAAACAATCTCAGAATCGCTAGGATCCGTTGAAGCGTTCCTGAGTTATTACCTCATAAAGGGACACTGGTCAGAATTGCAAAAAATGGCAAGGTCTTTAAGGTCAAAATAGGCTGGGTCTTGAAGGGGTTAAGTACGTCTGACCCCCATCCGTGAGCACACCAGAGCTCACGAGGGTTAGGCTTTCCCAATTCCAAAATTTCACTCTTGGACGCGTTGATGCGGTACCCCGATATTCGTTCAAAAAGTTTTAGGCAGTCTAATAGCCCAGTGAGATGCTCTTGGGGATGTGCCATATAAATGAGTATATCGTCTGCAAACAATGTCAGTTTGATCTCCCGTCCCCCTACCTTTATACCGTCGTATACTGTGTTATCCTCCAGGTGTCTAACTAATGGCTCAAGGGCTATATCAAAGAGCAAGGGTGACAATGGGCACCCCTGACGAGTTCCCCTCTGTAGTGTCAAAGGAGCCGACAGGTGGCCTGGAATGTGTATTCGTGCCTGTGGATTGGCGTAGAGTCCTGTCAGGAAAGTCCTAAACGTGCCTCTCACGCCAATTTTGTCCAAGACCATGGCCAACCAACTCCAGCTCACCCTGTCGAATGCCTTCTCGGCATCTAGGGACAGCAAAACAGGGCTCGATGCTGTCAGACCACGGTATTTATCCAGAACTGCTATTGCTTTTCTAATATTAGTCATGGCCGATCGGTGGCGAACAAAGCCTACCTGTGATGGCCCTATCAGTGTAGGAAGAATGCTACTCAAGCGATCAGCCATGATCCTGGATAAAAGCTTGATATCCTGGTCAATGAGTAAGATTGGACGATAGGAGCCAGCCAGGTGTGAAGGTTTGTTGGGTTTTAGTAACACCTTGATGTGTGCCATGTTCGAGTGGATGGGCAACCCTCCTGTCTCCAATATATGATTGAATGTGCCTACCAACGTGGGTGAGATATCCTCACTCAATAATTTGAAGAATTCGGCTGTAAACCTGTCAGGTCCTGGTGCCTTCCCCGATTTCAGGTCTTTTATCGCCGCTGTCACTTCCGTCACCTCAATTGGTTTGTTTAAAAGGAGAAGCTGATCAGGTGTGATGGATGGTAACTGTATTCCGTCTAGAAAGGTCTGTCCCTCCGCCCTGTCCGTGTGCTCCTCCTTATATAAGTCTGAGTAATATTCTTGTAGGATCGTGTTTATGTTTCGAGGGTCTGTGTTCATGGTCCCGTGTATATTCGTTAACGCTGTAATATGTTGAGGAGTGTAATGTCCTTTCGCCAGTCGCGCTAACAGTCTCCCTGATTTGCTACCATAACGAAATAGTTCGGCTCTATAATTCATATTACTGATTCTCTCGCGTCGGTCGACCCAAAGGTCAAAATCAGCCTTAGCCTGCTTCCATCTATTTTTATCCTGAATCGAGGAAGTTGTCAAGTATGACGTATAGCTATTGCGTAGTGTCCTGCTAGCCTGCGAGTAATTTGTCGCTATCTTCTTTTTTAGGGATGTCAGATAAGCTATTAGTTTCCCGCGCATTACTGCCTTCCCTGCTGCCCATAAAAGTTCCGGTCTATCCCTGCTATCTCCATTATCTCTTACATATTCCAGCCACCACTGCTTCACCTGATCTCGAAACTTCTCATCCGTTAACAAATAGGAAGGGAAACGCCAAATGCGGTCCGGCCCCATCTGGACCATGTCGGGCAGGGTCACTGAGACGGGCGCGTGGTCAGATATAGCTACGTTGTGTACGTCCGCCTCTTCCACTCCCCTTACTAGCTCCTGTGATAGCAGTATATAATCTATTCTGGACCATGAGTCATGTGGCGCCGAATAGAAGGAGTATTCCCTACCATCTGGGTTCAAGTGTCTCCAAATGTCTACTAAGTTAGTCGTGTCTAGCAGAGGTTGTAAGCGCGTGTCATGTGATCGTACAGTCGTTTGCATCGGCCTGCGATCTTCACTGGGTCGATTCACCGTATTTAAGTCACCACTTACTATTTTCAGGGAAATTGTGTCCTGAAGTATACGGGCCTCCATGTCTCTAAAGAACGGTCCATTGTCTTCTGTGGGTCCGTATTTGTTATAAATGCTATAGGTTTTTGTTGTCAAGTGATACTGATATTCTCACCCAGCAACCGTCTGTGTCATTTTCGGAGTCTATCACCTTACCCTTGAAGTGCTTGCTGATTAATGTCAATACCCCTGTCTTGTGTTCAGTGCCCCGTGACCCGTAGCTGTCCCCCACCCAAAATTTGTGCATGCGAGGAAAGTCAATCACCTTCAGGTGTGTCTCTTGGAGAAGTGCTATGTCCGGCTTCCACCGACGGAGGTACCTCAGAATCTTTGTACGCTTCTCAGGCGCCCGCAAGCCTTTGACATTCCAGGAGATGATCTTCATGTTGAATGGGCGGCAGAAGAGGTTAGAGTGTGCTGGAGGAGACGGTGTACCCTCTTATGGCCGTCGTTGGCAACAACCTGCGAGGAGAGGAGGAAGCAGCACCACAGTATCAAATACCAAATCAAGATATATTGACAATTTGAGGATTAACTATTGAAGAGAGGTCCCACGCTACTCTAAAAAGGGTTCCTGAGCTTCCTTGAGATATTGTTGTTGGATCCGCTTATATGTACCTCTCCCTTTGTCCTAAGTGATTGTCGAACTATCCCTTTTCTAGTAACTCTTGTTTACCAATAGACCGCTGTATGCGGCCGTAGTCTCTCCACCACTACCTCTGTTTATGTGACCTCCTTTTTTCTAACATGTGAGGTGATTGCCCCGATCCTCCCAGGCAATACAGTGTACCCCCCCCATGTGCCCAAAGCATGGACTCCACTAGCCTGCTTCACTTATTGTCCCCCCATATGTGATGTTTAACTCATTTGTCCCACGTGTGTCTAGATCCCCTCCCCTAGGAGAGACCTCCAACAAACAATACCAATTAACTGAGCCATTTAAAATTGCAGCAGAGCGTCCATGCTTCAACATAGGGATCATGTGACTCCAACAGAAACGGCTTGAACAGCAAGCAGATCCCATATGACATTTAACGTGGGGAGAATCCCTTTCAGCTTTCCTGTCCCCCTTCACGGACTGTCATCTTGTCGTCGCCGGCATGGGGAGAACCTGGCTCTGCGTCGCTGTCCTTCCCTATCACTTTGTGGGATTCGTTCCAAGGCTGCTTCGGCTTGTTCTGGTGTGTCATAAATGGCATAAGTCCCATCAGATCTTTGCAGCCGCAGACGCACAGGGAACAATAGCTGGAAGCGAACATCTCGCTCGAACAGCGTAGTGCAAATGGAACTGAACGCCCGCCGCCTCCTGGAGACCGATACTGAGAAGTCCTCAAAGAGCAGAATCTCGTAGCCATGAAGTAGCACAGGACGCCTCGCTTCTCTAAATGCCCGTAACAATGAAACTTTGTCGTTATAATCTAGCAACTTCATTATTACTTGCCGTGGCCTGTACGTCGTTGGTTTCGGCGCCTCCCCTCGCCTGTTGTTGTTTTGCGGCGGTCCCACGCGGTGCGCACGTTCCACACGGCAGTAGTAGTTAAGTCCCAATATTTTCGGTAGGTCTTTCTCGCAGATGGATTGCAAGTCTGCTGGTTTAAACGATTCAGGCAGCCCAACGAGACGCAAATTGCTCCGTCTCGAGCGATTTTCCAAGTCCTCCGTTTTGTCCATCAAACTTTGTAAGTTCTGCTGAAGGTTCTGTTCTCTGTCTTGGGCAAGTTGCTTCTCCTGTTGTAACAGCGCCACATCCTGCTGCAGCTTGGTAATTGCAGTGGTATTCAGCTCCACAGACTTTTGTATGGAAGACAAGGATGATTGCAATGCCGTCTCCAGCAGCTTCTGAATGTCTGGTAAGAGAAGGGCTGTGACCTCTCCAGCCATTCTCTGGGAGTCAAATTCCTGAGGAACTCTCAGGCCAGATGGTGCTTCTGATAAGAGCTCTTGCTGCGTGTCCGTGGCAGCGCTCAGCACCGCGTCTCTCTCCCCCTTCTCTCCTCCAGGCGCCATCTTGCCCTTCTGCTTCAGCTGGTTAGGGATGCCGTTTGGGGTCTGTTGTGAACTCCGGAGCAAGTAACGCTCCATAAATTATGTCCCCACGGGTGCAGAAGGTGACAGTGCTCCCGGGGGAGGTTTTTCTGCGCTCCTATCAGCCCGTTATGCGTGGTTGCCTGGGAGGAATTCAGGAGCTCCACCAAACTCCCTCCTCACATGTCAGCGCAGGAACCGGAAGTCAATGTGCTCCTATTTTTACCGTTTAATGGGTAAAACGGAAATTTTTTTGCTTTTGCATACCAGAAACATGATATCCGCCACATTGATGAGAAAACAGTCTATTTCTATAAGGCTGGAGTCACACACACACCGTCTAAAAAATCGGACCGTTTTTGACGGTCGATAATCGCACAAATATTTCCTGAACACTGATCCGTCTGTCATCTGATTTGAATGCGATGACGCGATTTTGTCGCATCTGAGCGTACGTTTCACATCCGTTTGACATCCGTCTGGTGAGATTTTGTTGGTGGCTAGCAAAACCGACATATAATGGATCCAAATGATAGTTTTTAAATCACAAAAGAAAGAATAGATATATACACATAGAATACACATATATATATATATATATATATATACATGTCATTGAGACATACTGTATATATATATACATATATTTATAGTTCATACACTTCTACATAGTATAATAGCCGCTAATTCAATTGCCGGCTTTTGTGAAATTACAGAACCCGACATGAAATGACTCATGGTTTACATACAGTTAACCATGTCATTTCATGTAGTTTGATATATGGTTTTCACTAACAATTACATGAGTGTATGTTGGCAAAATTTCATACATGTAGGGGTTAATTAAATGTGTAAATTCGTTGAAAAAAAATGCGTGGGCTCCCGCGGTATTTTCTCCACCAGACAGGGAAAGCCAGCGACCGAAGACAGATATTCGTAGCCCTGAGAGGGACAATTTTTTTGTGCCCCCCTGGCTACTAACATCTGCCCCAAGCCATCCCAGAAAAGGCACATCTATTTTTAGATGCGACTTTTCAGGCACTTAGCCTGTCTATTCCCATTGTCCTGTAGCGGTGGCTAATGGGTTAATAATCGGTTAAGGCCACCTTGCTATTGGAAGGGGATTTTAACCCCTTAACGACCGCCGATATGCCTTTTAACGGCGGTCATTAAGGGTACTTAAACCACAGTGGAAAAAGTGAATAGCGCCCCCCACAGTCAGATTTTCTCCGGGGTCTCGGCTACCGGGGGTAGCCGGGACCCCAGAGAACATGAATCGGGTTGGTTTTTACCGACCCCGGTGTTGCGATTGCCATTATTAACCCTATAACGGCGATCGTAACAAAAAAAAAAATGATGTGCCATTTAATTTCTCTCTCCTCTGATGTGATCGGTAGTGTTGAGCATTCCGATACTGCAAATATCGGGTATCGGCCGATATTAGCTGTATCGGAATTCCGATTCCGAGTTCCGATATTTTCGTCTTATCGGATACCGGAATCGGGATTGTCACTGTCACTGTCAGTGTCCGTCGGTCGGGTCTGTCAGGAGTCAGCGGCACTTACCCGGCAGAAGATCTCCGGCGGTCACGTCCTGCACTGCTTCATGGCCGCCATCTTCTTTCCCCGGCGGTCACATGCAGTTTCTCGCGATAACTGCAGTGACTGCTGGGTAATCCCGGCCGTAAAGCAGTCAGTCCGATGACGTCACCGCCGGGGAAGCAGGTAATCAGCTGTGCTGCGTTGCAATGACAGGCTCTGCCTGTCATTGCGATGTAGCAGAGCTGGATCGTCGTGGGACTATCGTTATGGACTGCGTCGGACAGGTGGTATACTGTTGGTTTGTTTTTTTTCTTTTTTTACAGGAGATCGATGGCGTCGCAGGAATGAGAGAGTAATAAAAGAAATGAAAACTGTGTTGTCTCTTTTATTTCATTAAAAGACTTTTTTCTTGCTGTGTCTTTTTTTTATACATTTAATAACTTTCGGATTAATAATGGATCGGTGTCTTATTGACGCCTATCCATTATTAACCGGGCTTATTGTCACCGTGCAATCAACGGTGACAATAACCCCTTATTACCCCGCTTGCCACCGCTACAGGGCAAGTGGGAAGAGCCGGGTAAAGTGCCACAATTGGCACATCTTTTGATGCGCCAAATGTGGGGCTGCTGTAGCCTGGTATTATCAGGCTGTTGAGGGCCAAAATCCATGGGCCTTGACAGTCTTTTAATACCAGGCCGCAGCAGTCTGCATTTTACTTGGCTGGTTAACAAAAATAGGGGGGATCCCCACGCCGTTTTTTTTTTCGAGGGGATCCCCTATTTTTGTTAACCAGCCAAGCTAAGCAGACTGCTGTGGCCTGGTATTATCAGGCTTGCAAGGTCCATGGATATTGGATCCTTACCAGCCTGAAAAACCAGGCCTCAGCGGTCTGCTTCATCTGGCTGGTTAACAAAAATAGGGGGGACCCCACGCCAATTTTTTTCAAGGGGATCCCCTATTTTTGTTAATCAGCCAAGATATGCAGACTGCTGTGGCCTGGTATTATCAGGCTGGCAAGGTCCATGGATCTTGGCTCCTTAACAGCCTGAAAATCCAGGCCTCAGCGGTCTGCTTCATCTGGCTGGTTAACAAAAATAGGGGGGACCCCACGCCAATTTTTTTCGAGGGGATCCCCTATTTTTGTTAATCAGCCAAGATATGCAGACTGCTGTGGCCTGGTATTATCAGGCTGGCAAGGTCCATGGATCTTGACTCCTTAACAGCCTGAAAATCCAGGCCTCAGCGGTTTTCTTCATCTGGCTGGTTAACAAAAATAGGGGGGACCCCACGCCAATTTTTTTCGAGGGGATCCCCTATTTTTGTTAATCAGCCAAGATATACAGACTGCTGTGGCCTGGTATTATCAGGCTGGCAAGGTCCATGGATCTTGGCTCCTTAACAGCCTGAAAATCCAGGCCTCAGCGGTTTTCTTCATCTGGCTGGTTAACAAAAATAGGGGGGACCCCACGCCAATTTTTTTCGAGGGGATCCCCTATTTTTGTTAATCAGCCAAGATATACAGACTGCTGTGGCCTGGTATTATCAGGCTGGCAAGGTCCATGGATCTTGGCTCCTTAACAGCCTGAAAATCCAGGCCTCAGCGGTCTGCTTCATCTGGCTGGTTAACAAAAATAGGGGGGACCCCACGCCATTTTTTTTTCGAAGGGAACCCCTATTTTTGTTAATCAGTTCCCTCTGACGTCACTGATTGTGTCCCTGGCTGACCTGAAGTGAAAGTGGAAAGCAATCAATTAAGCTTTCCACTTAAGGGCCCGTCTCACATAGCGATATCGCTACCGAGATCGCTGCTGAGTCACTAGTTTTGTGACGCAGCAGCAAGCTCACCAGCGATATCGCTGTGTGTGACATTCAGCGACGATCAGCCCCCCTGCCGGGTATCGCTGATCGTCGCTGAAATGTCAGGACCTTTGATCGCTGGTTTCCCGCTGACAGGCACACATCGCTGCGTGTGACAGGCGGGAGACCAGCGATCCGCTGGTAACCAAGGTACACAGCGGGTTTCCAGGCGCGGGGCTGTGCCTAGAAACCCGCTGTGTACCTTGGATACCAGCGCCCTGATGCAGGGAGCTGGTATCCAAGGTACACAGCGGGTTTCCAAGCGCTGCGCGGTGCCTGGAAACCCGCTGTGTACCTTGGTTACCAGCGGATCGCTGGTCTCCCGCCTGTCACACGCAGCGATGCGTGCCTGTCAGAGGGAAACCAGCGATCAAAAAAAGGTCCTGACATTTCTGCGACGATCAGCGATACCCGGCAGGGGGCTGATCGTCGCTGAATGTCACACACAGCGATATCGCTGGTGAGCTCGCTGCTGCGTCACAAAACTAGTGACTCAGCAGCGATCTCGGTAGCGATATCGCTATGTGAGACGGGCCCTTAAGCGATGTTACCCGCAGTGTCGCTGTCCCAGATCGCTGCCTGTTTGGCAGCTCAGCAGCGATCATGTAGCGATACACCAGCGATCCTGACAAGTGCATATCGTTGTCGGGATCGCTGGTGTATCGTTATGTGACACCCAGCCTTTACTCTCCTGTCAGGCAGGAGAGGAACTCATTCATTTGGGGTTTACTGTGAGGCTGCAGCATTAGCTGCGGTCCCTGCAGTAAACATTAACCCTTTCTGAAGGATTACACCGTGGGACCTGACTGTGCATGGGATAGGTAAGAATAATTTTGCTTTTTTATTTTATTTTTATTACAGGAAATGGTTTTTGCAGTAAAATAAAAGATGGTCAAAAACATGTGTCTTTATTTCATTAAAATGATTTTTAATTAAAGTGTGTGTGTTTTATTTTTATTTCATGCAATAGGATTAATAATTGATAGTTGTCTAATTGACAGCTCTCAATTATTAACCTGGCTTAAGGTCACCTTTCAATAGCAAGGTGGCTTTAACCCCATATTAACCCATTCGCCACCGCTACAGGGCAATGGGAATAGACGGGCAAAGTGCCAGAAAGGGCGAATCTAATTATAGATTTGTCTTTCCTGGGGTGTCTGGGGGCAGATGTTAGTAGCCGGGGGGGGCAAAAATAATGGTCCCTCTCTGGGCTATTATTATCTGCCCCCACTCACTGGCTTTGTCTGTCTGGTTGCGAAAATAGGGCGGGAGCCCACGCATTTTTTTTCAGCAATTTTACACCTCATATATATATATACATGTCATTGAATTTGTGACACATATATATATATATTTATATTTGTAGTTCATACACTTCTACATAGTATAATAGCCGCTAATTCAATTGCCGGCTTTTGTGAAAATGCAGAACCCGACATGAAATGACACTTGGTGTACATAGGGTTAACCATGTCTTTTCATGTCCTTTGCTATCTAATTTGCACAAACAATTAAATCAGACTATGTGTGCAAAATTTCACACCTGTAGGGGTTAATTAAAGGTGTAAATTCGTAGCAAAAAAGTCCGTTTTTTTTACAACGAATTTACACCTTTAATTAACCCCTACAGGTGTGAAATTTTGCACACATAGTCTGATTTAATTGTTTGTGCAAATTAGATAGCAAAGGACATGAAAAGACATGGTTAACCCTATGTACACCAAGTGTCATTTCATGTCGGGTGACATGAAATGACACTTGGTGTACATAGGGTTAACCATGTCTTTTCATGTCCTTTGCTATCTAAGGCCGGAGTCACACTGGCGACAAAATCGGACGACTGCAATGCGATGAAATATCGCATTGCAGTCGGACCTATGTTAATCTATGGAGCAGCTCCCAGTATCAGATTTTTTGTGGTCCGTTTTAAACGTCCGTGTACAATCGCAGCATGCTGCGATTGTCACCGATTGTCGGTCGACAATCGCCAATGCAAGTCTATGGGAGCGATGAAAAATCTGATTACAAACGGACCACACTGTGTGACTTGCGATGAAATCGCATCGGTGTCCTTTAGAAAAGCCGGCAATTCATCCCCGCCTATACTGTAAAATCACACTGACAGCTTTAATAAAGACTAGAAAGAATAGATATATACACATAGAACACATACATATATATATACATGTCATTGTGACATGTATATATACATATATTTATAGTTCCTAGACTTCTACATACTGTAATAGCCGCTAATTCAATTGCCGGGTTTTGTGAAATCACAGAAGCCGACATGAAATGATACATTGTTTCCACACATTTAACCATGTAATTTCATGTATTTTTTATATATGTTTGAAACATACAATTACATGAGTGTATTTGTGCAAAATTTCAGACATGTAGGGGTTAATTAAAGGTGTAATTTCGTTGAAAAAAAATGCGTGGGCTCCCGCTGTATTTTCTCCACCAGACAGACAAAGCAAAGCGAGTGGGGGCAGATAATAATAGCCCAGGGAGGGTGCATTTTTTTGTGCCCCCCTGGCTACTAACATCTGCCCCCAGACACCCCAGAAAGGGCAAATCTATAATTAGATTCGCCCTTTCTGGCACTTTGCCCGTCTATTCCCATTGCCCTGTAGCGGTGGCGAATGGGTTAATCTCACCTTACTGTCACCTTGCAATTGAAAGGTGACCTTAAGGCAGGTTAATGATTGATAGCTGTCAATTAGACAACTATCAATTATTAATCCTATTGAAGTAAATAAAAAAACACACACACTTTAAGAATAAATAATTTTAATGAAATAAAAACACATTTTTTTGACCATATTTTATTTTACACTAAATCCGTGCGAAGCCATTGATCTCCTAAAATAAAGAAAAAGAAATAAAACAACATTATTCTTACCTATTCCGCCGATCTGTCACGTCCCACGCTGTAATCCTTCACAAAGGGTTAACTAGCTTTGAGCCAAGCAGTGCAAGTAATCCTGCATGCTCAGCTCAAAGCTCATGAATGAATAAGTTCCTCTCCTGGCGACAGGAGAGGATGTGTTTCATGAATGAAGCTTAATTGATTGTGTCCACTTTCCCTTTAGGTCAGGTCACTACAGTTAAATTGGCAAGAAATCAATTAAGCTCCATTCATGAATCTATTCCTCTACTTTCGCTGGGAGAGGAAGTTATTCATTCAGGGGAATACAGGTCTGAGACAGCATTATTAGCTCTCTGCGACCTGTAACCTGTTAACCCTTTCTGATGGATTACACCGTGGGACCTGACTGTACATCGGATTGGTAAGTATAATTTTGCTTTTTTATTTTATTTTTATTACAGGAAATGGTTTTAGCAGGAAAATAAAATATGGTCAAAAACTGTGTGATTATTTAATTAAACTTATTTTTTATTAAAGTGTGTGTGTTTGATTTTTCTTTCATACAATAGGATTAATAATTGATAGTTGCCTAATTGACAGCTATCAATTATTAACCTGGCTTAAAGTGACCTTTCAATTGCAAGGTCATTTTAACCCCTTATTAACCCATTCGCCACCGCTACAGGGCAATGGGAATAGACGGGCAAAGTGCCAGAAAGGGCGAATCTAATTATAGATTTGCCCTTTCTGGGGTGTCTGGGGGCAGATGTTAGTAGCCAGGGGGGGGCACAAAAAAAATGTACCCTCCCTAGGCTATTATTATCTGCCCCCACTCGCTTGCTTTGTCTGTCTGGTGGAGAAAATACAGCGGGAGCCCACGCATTTTTTTTTAACGAATTTACACCTTTAATTAACCCCTACATGTCTGAAATTTAGCACACATATACTCATGTAATTGTATGTTTCAAACATATATAAAAATACATGAAATTACATGGTTAAATGTGTGGAAACAATGTATCATTTCATGTCGGCTTCTGTGATTTCACTGAAGCCGGCAATTGAATTAGCGGCTATAACAGTATGTAGAAGTGTAAGAACTATAAATATATGTATATATATATATGTCACAATGACATAATATATATATAATATATATATATATGTGTATATATCTATTCTTTCTTTTGGCATTTAAATACTATTCTTTTGGATCCATTATATGTCAGTTTTGCAAGCCTGCGAGAAAATCTCGCAAGTCGGATGAAAATCGGATGTTACAAGGTACACACACATGCGATTAAATCGCATCTTTGAAGGAAAATCGGATGCCAGAAGGATGTGTGATGTTTTTATTTTGATCCGATTGTTGACCGTCTAAAACGGACCGATTTTTTGTGGTTGTGTGTGTGACTCCAGCCTAATTTGCACAAACAATTAAATCAGACTATGTGTGCAAAATTTCACACCTGTAGGGGTTAATTAAAGGTGTAAATTCGTAGCAAAAAAAGTCCGTTTTTTTTACAACGAATTTACACCTTTAATTAACCCCTACATGTCTGAAATTTAGCACACATATACTCATGTAATTGTATGTTTCAAACATATATAAAAATACATGAAATTACATGGTTAAATGTGTGGAAACAATGTATCATTTCATGTCGGCTTCTGTGATTTCACTGAAGCCGGCAATTGAATTAGCGGCTATAACAGTATGTAGAAGTGTAAGAACTATAAATATATGTATATATATATATGTCACAATGACATATATATATATATATATATATATATGTGTATATATCTATTCTTTCTTTTGGCATTTAAATACTATTCTTTTGGATCCATTATATGTCAGTTTTGCAAGCCTGCGAGAAAATCTCGCAAGTCGGATGAAAATCGGATGTTACAAGGTACACACACATGCGATTAAATCGCATCTTTGAAGGAAAATCGGATGCCAGAAGGATGTGTGATGTTTTTATTTTGATCCGATTGTCGACCGTCTAAAACGGACCGATTTTTTGTGGTTGTGTGTGACTCCAGCCTAATTTGCACAAACAATTAAATCAGACTATGTGTGCAAAATTTCACACCTGTAGGGGTTAATTAAAGGTGTAAATTCGTAGCAAAAAAAGTCCGTTTTTTTTACAACGAATTTACACCTTTAATTAACCCCTACAGGTGTGAAATTTTGCACACATAGTCTGATTTAATTGTTTGTGCAAATCAGATAGCAAACGACATGAAAAGACATGGTTAACCCTATGTACACCAAGTGTCATTTCATGTCGGGTGCTTCTGTCTTTTCACTGAAGCCGGCTTTACCCGGCAATTGAATGAGAGGATATTTTACTATGTAGAAGTGTATAAACTATACATATATGTATATATATATGTCACAATGACATGTATATATATATATATATGTATTCTATGTGTGTATATTTAGTGTTTACAAGGAAAGAATGAGTTTTTTTTAGTTGCGATATTTTGTTCCCATAGACTTACATGGGACTTCCGGTATCGGTATCGGGTATCGCCGATATTTTAGTGATATCGGCGATACCATTCCGATTCCGATACTTTAGGATATCGGAAAGTATCACTCAACTCTAGTGATCGGACATCAGAGGAGAGAGAAATAGGGTCCACAATCCCCCCTTTGTGGCCCCTGGTGGACTTAGGGCACTTCTGTGTCTCCCGGAGCCGCCGCAATGATCCAAAATTGCGGGCGCATGCGTAGTGCGCCCGCCGCGAGCTGCAGGGGAGGGTTGGGCGATTTTCTCTGGGGTCTCGGCTGCCTGGGGAAGCTGAGACCCCAGAGAACATAATAAGGGTCCCCGCAGTCACCACTCTTTTGCCATCGCCATATAACGGCGATCGCAAAAGAAAAATCACAGCCGCGATCCTGCCTGTAATTTCTCTCCCCTCTGATGTGATCGCACATCAGAGGGGAGAGAAATAGGGTCCCCGGGACCCCCGATACCCCCCTGTAACTTCTGGTGTCCCCTCTGTGTCCTCCGATCCTCCCCCTGTCCTCCGATCCTCCCCCTGTCCTCCGATCCTCGGCCTCTTCTTCCTGTAAAAAAAAAATGACGGGCGCATGCGCAGTGCGCCCGCCGAATATTCAAAAAATCATTCATTCATTCTCTAAAAGTACATTTTGATCACTGTGATAAACTATCACAGTGATCAAAATAAAAAAACAGTACATAAACCCCCCCCTTTATCACCCCCTTAGTTAGGGACATATAATAAAATAAAGAAATTTTATTTATTTTCATTTTTCCATTAGGGTTAGGGTTATATTTAGGGTTAGGGTTAGGCTGGGTTCATACTGCATTATGGCAGTCGTTAGACGGACTGCGTTACACCGCGGTATAACGCGATGTAACGCAGTCAGTCAGCGCTGCCATTCACCCCTATTTGAGGGCGCATCGCGACGCATGCCGTAAGCAGCATGCGTTCGCGACATGCCGTTTACAGTGACGGAGCCTCGGACGCGGCCTGCAGTGTCTGGGCTCCTTCACCGCTAGCGCAGATGATTCATCTGTGCTAGCACACTGCGCTAGCGGGTATAGCATAACGCAATCGCGTTATGCTATACCGTTACCAGCCCGTCAACGCATGTGTTGAACGGGCTGGTAAAACGCAATATGAACCTAGCCTTAGGGTTAGGGTTATAATTAGTGTTAGGGTTGGAATTAGGGTTACGGTTACAATTAGGGTTAGGGTTGGGATTAGGGTTAGGATTAGGGTTAGGGTTGGGATTAGGGTTAGGGGTGTGTTGGGGTTAGGGTTGGAGCTAGAATTTAGGGGTTTCCACTATTTAGGCACATCAGGGGGTCTCCAAACACGACGTGACATTCAAAAAGTCAAATGACGCTCCCTCCCTTCTGAGCCCTGCCGTGCGCCCAAACAGTGGTTTACCCCAACATATGGGGTATTAGTGTACTCAGGACAAATTGCACACCAATTTTGGGGTTCTAATTTCTCCTGTTACCCTTGGGAAATTAAAAAATAGCTGGCTAAAAATATCATTTTTGAGGAAAAAAATGATTTTTTATTTTCACGGCTCTGCGTTTATAAATTTCTGTGAAGCACTTGGGGGTTCAAAGTGCTCACCACATATCTAGATAAGCTCCTTGGGGGTCTAGTTTCCAAAATGGTGTCACTTGCAGGGGGTTTCTACTGTTTAGGCACATCAAGGGCTCTGCAAATACAACATGACGCCCGCAGAACATTCCATCAAAGTCTGCATTACAAAATGGCGCTCCTTCCCTTCCAAGCTCTCCCATGCACCCAAATAGTGGTTCCACCCCACATATGGGGTATCACCGTACTCAGGAAAAATTGTACAACAACTTTTGGGGTCCAATTTCTCCTGTTACCTTGGGAAAATAAAAAAATAGCAGGCTAAAGGATCATTTTTGAGGAAACAAATGATTTTTTATTTTCACGGCTCTACGTTATAAACTTCTGTGAAGCACTTGGGGGTTCAAAATGCTTACCACACATCTAGATAAGTTCCTTAAGGGGTCTAGTTTCCAAAATGTGTCATTTGGGGGGGTTTCCACTGTTTAGGCGTATAAGGGGCTCTCCAAACGCGACATCGCGTCCAATTTCAATTCCAGCCAATTTTGGTTTGAAAAAGTCAAATGGCGCTCCTTCCCTTCCAAGCCCTGCCGTACGCCCAAACAGTGGTCCCCCCACATATGGGGTATCAGCATACTCAGGACAAATTGGACAACAACTTTTGTGGTCTAATTTCTCCTGTTACCCTTGGGAAAATAAAAAATTGGGGACTAAACGATCAGGTTTGTGGAAAAAATATGATTTTTTATTTTCATGCCCGGGCGTTATAAACTTCTGTGAAGCACTTGGGGATTCAAAGTGCTCACCACACATCTAGATTAGTTCCTTAGGCGGTCTAGTTTCCAAAATGGGGTCACTTGTGGGGGGTTTCCACTGTTTAGACACATCAGGGCCTCTACAAACGCGACATGGCGTCCAGCCAATTCTGCGTTGAAAAAAGTCAAACGGCGCTCCTTCCCTTCCAAGCTCTGCCATGCACCCAAACAGTGGTTTACCCCCACATATGGGGTATCAGCATGCTCAGGACAAATTACACAAAAACTTTTTGGGTCTTGTTAACCTTGGGAAAATAAAAATTGGGGTGAAAAGATCGTTTTTGTGGAAAAAAATATGATTTTTTATTTTCACGGCTCTACGTTATAAACTTCTGTGAAGCACTTGGAGGTTCAAAGTGCTCACCACACATCAAGATAAGTTCCTTAAGGGGCCTAGTTTCCAAAATGGGGTCACTTGTTGGGGGTTTCCACTGTTTAGGCACATCAGGGGCTCTCTAAACTCGACATGGCGTCCAGCCAATTCAAAGTAAACGCCGCTCCTTCCCTTGCGACCTCTGCCGTGCGCCCAAAAAGTGGTTTACCCCGATATATGGGGTATCGGCGTATTCAGGAGAAATTGCACAACAAATTTTGTTGTTCAGTTTTTATTTTAACACTTGTGAAAATAAAAAAATTGGTTCTGAAGTAAAGTTTTTGCAAAAAAAGTAAATTGTTAATTTTTTCCTTCCACATTGCTTCAGTTCCTGTGAAGCACGTAAAGGGTTAATAAACTTCTTGAATGTGGTTTTGAGCACCTTGAGGGGTGCAGTTTTTATAATGGTGTCACTTTTGGGTATTTTCTATCATATAGACCCCTCAAAGTGACTTCAAATGTGATGTGGTCCCTAAAAAAAAATGGTGTTGTAAAAATGAGAAATTGCTGGTCAACTTTTAACCCTTAAAACTTCGTAACAAAAAAAATTTTGTTCCCAAAATTGTGCTGATGTAAAGTAGACATGTGGGAAATGTTACTTATTAAGAGATTTGTGTGACATACCTCTCTGATTTAAGGGCATAAGAATTTAATTTTGAAAAATGCTAAATTTTCAAAATTTTCGCCACATTTCAGTTTTTTTCATAAATAAAAGCAAGTCGTATAAAAATTTTTTTACCACTAACGTGAAGTACAATATGTCACGAAAAAACAATCTCAGAATCAGTAGGATCCGTTACAGCGTTCCAGAGTTATAACCTCATAAAATGACAGTGGTCAGAATTGTAAAAATTGGCCCGATCATTAAGCTGCAAATTGGCTCTGTCACTAAGGGGTTAAGCCAGGTTAATAATTGAGAGTTGTCAATTAGACAACTCTCAATTATTAATCCTATTGTATGAAATGGTTAAAAAAACACACACACATTAATTAAAAATCATTTTAATGAAATAAATACACAGTTTTTGACCATATTTTATTGTACTGGTAATCCTTGCGAAGCCCTTGTTCTCCTGTAATAAAAAAAAATAATAAAACGACATTATTCTTACCTCTCCGGCGCTGAGTCAGGTCCCATGCTGAAATCCATCTGAAAGGATTAACAGTTTTACAGCGAGGACCGGAGCTAATGCTGCAGCCTCAAAGTAAACTCCTGAATGAATGAGCTCATCTCTGCTTACAGGAGAGGAAGTGATTAGCTGGGAAGCTTAATTGATTGTTTCCCACAGTAATCAGTTCACTTCAGGTCAGCCGGGGTCTCCCTCTGACGTCACTGATGCTGTGCGGAGTCCCCGGCTAACCTGAAGTGAACTGATTACCGTGGGAAGCAATCAATTAAGCTTCCCAGCTAAGCACTTCCTCTCCTGTCAGCCGGGGAGATGAGCTCATTCATTCGGGGGTTTACATCGAGGCTGGCAGCATTAGCTCAGGTCCTCGCTGTAAAACTGTTAACCCTTTCAGATGGATTGCAGCGTGGGACCTGACTGAGCACCGGAGAGGTAAGAATAATGTTGTTATATTATTTTTATTTTATTACAGGAGAACAAGGGCTTCGCAAGGATTACCAGTACAATAAAAGATGGTCAAAAAGTGTGTGTTTATTTCATTAAAATGATTTTTAATTCATGGTGTGTGTGTTTTTTTTTTTATTTCATACAATAGGATTAATAATTGATAGTTGGCTAATTGACAACTCTCAATTATTAACCTGGCTTAAAGTCACCTTTCAATAGCAAGGTGGCCTTAACCCATTATTAACCCATTAGCAACCGCTATAGGGCAATGGGAATAGACGGGCTAAGTGCCAGAAAAGGCGCATCTAATCATAGATGTGCTTTTTCTGGGGTGGCTGGGGGCAGATGTTAGTAGCCAGGGGGGGCACAAAATAAATGCACCCTCCCTAGGCTATTATTATCTGCCCCCACTCACTGGCTTTCCCTGTCTGGTGGAGAAAATACCGCGGGAGTCCACGCATTTTTTTACAACGAATTTACACATTTAATTGACCCCTACATGTATGAAATTTTGCACGCATACACTCATGTAATTGTTAGTGAAAACCATATATCAAACTACATGAGATGACATGGTTAGCTGTATGTAAACCATGTGTCATTTCATGTCGGGTTCTGTAATTTCACAGAAGCCGGCAATTGAATTAGCGGCTATTACAGTATGTAGAAGTGTATGAACTATAAATATATATATGTCACAATGACATGTGTGTATATATATATATATATATATATATATAAATATATATGTATTCTGTGTATATATCTATTCTTTCTATTCTTTATTAAAGCTGTCAGTGTGATTCCAAAGTATAGCCGGGGATGAATTGCCGGCTTTTCTAAAGGACACCGGTGCGATTTTCTCGCCGCAAGTCACACGTGTGGTCCGTTTGTAATCCGATTTTTCATCGTACCCATAGACTTGCATTGGCGATTCTCGACCGATAATCGGTGACAATCGCAGCATGCTGCGATTGTCTCAGTCCAAGGAAAACGGCTGAGAAAAATCGAATGCTGGGAGCTGCTCCATAGATTAACATTGGTCCGAGTGCAATGCGATATTTCATCGCATTGCACTCGTCCGTTTTTATCACCAGTGTGACCCCAGCCTTAGGCAAAAGAAAGCTCAGATGTCTAATGGCTGCAGTGTATAATCATCTCTTAGGCTGGGGGTAACACAAGCGGTCGATCGATCGATAATCTAAATAACACTCTGGTCACCCTCTGATCACAGATTGATCAGTGTCAGCATAGCGTGATCCTATTCTCTCTTAATAAAGAACCGTTGCACATTGTCAGGATAAGATGGAAAACAGAATTTCCACATATTCTCCGTTCTGTGAGTCAGCGGAAAGCGGACTGCACTCAGATGTCATCCGAGTGCAGTCAGATGTTTTCCATCCATAACCTTTAATGAGTGGTGAGTGTCATCCGATTTCAAAAACAACTCAGAGAACCCTGACATTTATTTCTCATGCTGGATTGGAATGAGAAAAAAAAAACCCACAGATCTGCATTGCCCTATAGGATAACATTGGTCCGAGTACTATGTGATAAAACATTGGATAGCACTCGTCCGCTGTATACGCAGGTATGCTGGGACTAAAACATTGATGGCAGATTCTCCGTGCACTTCGCCTTTAGTTCTTAACTAGGCTGGGTGGATTATTTGCTCTGGATCTGCAGCTCAGCCCTGGCCTATTCCTGGCTCAGTGGCCCCTTTAACAGTATTGATGTAGCTTTCCTGCGGTCACTTTGACATAAGTCTGTATTCTGCGTACAGCACATGTCATCTCTAGATAGTCTCGGGTCATGGGCTGGGTCAGCTCAGTGCCAAGTATGCAGAGATAACACACTGCTGGCTGTAGAAACAGAAAATGTCTTATCCTGAAGGTAAAGCTTTTTTTTTTGTGCTGGGGACCAAGAAGAAAAGACACCACCATTTTTTTTTTTGTGGTCGCAGACAGGTTTCACCAACCATATTTACTGACTTATCAAGAACCCTGGATTTATTATTCAATAGGTTGAAAAAAACACAGATCCATCAAGTTCATCCTTTCTCCACTAGTTATACATTCTCTGTCTAGACTATTTCCAGCCCACAATGCCATTTGTTGTGAGAAAAGTTCCCAGCTATTTTATAAATGCCGGTATAGTGTCTGCCATTACTAGCTCTTGTGGTCGGCGTTCCACAGTCTGACTGCTCTAACTGTAAAGAACCCTTTCCCCAACATAATAAATGTCTATTGGTCCTTAGTACGGTCATTGGAAGGAACAAGTCATGAGCCAGTCCTTTGTATTGTCCACACATGTATTTATACATGTAATTCACATCTCCTCTGAGTTGTCTTTTTTCCAAGCTAAACAAGCCCAACATTTTTAGGGTATGTGCACACGTTGCGGATCTGCCTGTGGAATTTTTTACGCAGATTCTTCCTCTCTTGGTAGAAAACGCAGGTAATAATCCACGCGGGTTTGATGCGGATTTTCATGCGGATTTGTATGCGTTTTTGTAAGCTAAATAAAGATATATTTTTTAACACAAAAAAAAGAATTGTGATGTCATTTCTTTGTCCAACCTCTTCTTTTACATACTCCATTGAATGCCATAATATCATCACATACCATGTTCTAAAGTAATGTTTACACACACAAAACAAATATAAGTGAATATTTATATATCTATAGATAGATGTATCTATACATAGATAGATAGATAAATAGATAAATAGAATATATCTATCTATAATACATTTGGATCCAAGGTGGCCTTATTCCACTGCGCCGTTAAAAAGCGACGGCGGCAGTTCGCACGGATGTCAGCTGTACATGACAGCTGACACCCTGCAGTATCAGCCCCGTCCAGTTTTGAAGCTGATCGGGGACGATTAACCCCTTAAATCCCACTGTCACTCGCGACAGCTGTATTTAATTGGTTACAAGAGCCCTTTAGGAACCATCGGACCCCCGTGTTGAGAATCACGGGTCCCGATGGTTACCATGCTACCCTGAGGTCATATGATGACCCTATGGTACGGTGTCCTGTGAGATCCAGCTATAACCTCGGTCTCACTTGCTGGGTCAGTGAGACACTGACCGTCTCATTCACTGCAGTACATGAGTACTGCAGCGTATGAGACCGATGATCAAACTGGAAATTATACATGTTCCACAGTGGGACTAAGTAAAAAAGTGAAAAAAATGAAATAAAATATGTAAAAAAAATACGCAAAAAAGGGCACACAAATCACTAAAATCCGTTTTGCAGCATTTGTGATAAAGCAAAAAAGTACACATAATTGGCATCGCTGCATCTGGAACGACCCGCTCTATAAAACTGGCATGTTATTTATTCCATATGGCAAACACCATAAAAAAATTAAAAACGTGACAAGAATGTCAATTTTTCATCATACTGACTTATGAAAAAGTGAATAGAAACGATCAAAAGTCGCATGTTAAAAAAATGGTAAAAAACGAAAATGCCAAACCATCCCACAAAAAAACAAGTCATAATATGGCTCATTCAGCAAAAATATAAAAAACGTTACAGCTCTCAGAATTATAGATGAGCAAACCTTTCAAGGTTCAGTTCGTTTCGGATCGGCGAATGTCCGAAACCCCATTGACTTCAATGGGAGGCAAAACCAAATGCATAGACAACACCTTCAGGGGGGCAAAAAGCTAAAATTAGGGGAAAGCATCAAGAAAAGTGGCATCAATTGAACCATCAATTACGCTATAAATTAATAATTTTAAAAAAAAATTCACGTGGCTTCCCTGTATTTTTGATAACCAACCAGGCAAAACTGACAGCTGCAGGCTGCAACCCTCAGCTTTCAGCGTTAGCAAGGCTGGTTATCAAAAATATAAGGGTTCACAAGCTATTTTTTTAATTATTTAAATGAATAATTTTTAAAAAATGGGAGTGGGGTCCCACCATTTTTGACAACCAGCCAAGCTATAGCATACAGTTGGGGACTGGTATTCTCAGGCTGGTAAGGAAGCATGGATAGTGCCACCCCACCTAAAAATAGCAGCCCACAGCTGCCCCTGAAAAAGGTGAATGTGTTAAATGCACCAATTCTGGTGCTTTGGCTGGCTCTTCCCACTTGCCCTGTGGCAGTGGCAAGTGGGGTTCATATTTGTGGAGTTGATGTCAACTTTGCATTGTCCGGTGATATTAAGCCCATGGGTTAGTAATGGAGAGGCATATATAAGACATCTATCTATTACAAATCCTATAGTTGTATTGTAAATAAACACACAGCCAGAATAAAGTCCTTTAATTGAAAGAATAACACAGACTCCTTTAATGAATCTAAATTAAACCATACTCACATCATTGCCCATTCCATTGAAGCCATGGTCTCCTGTAATAGGGTTAGAGTTGGGGCTAAAGTTAGGGTTAGTGTTGGGATTAGGGTTAGGGGTGTGTTGGGGTTAGGGTTGGAGTTAGAATTGGGGGCTTTCCACTGTTTAGGCACATCAGGGACTCTCCAAACGTGACATGGCGTCTGATCTCAATTCCAGCCAATTTGGCGTTGAAAAAGTCAAACGGTGCTCCTTCACTTCTGAGCTCTGCCATGCGCCCAAAGAGTAGTTTACCCCCACATATGGGTTATCAGTGTACTCAGGACAAATTGCACAATAACTCTTGGGGTCCAATTTCTTCTGTTACCCTAGGGGAAATAAAAAATTGGGGGCGAAAATATCATTTTTGTGGAAAAAAATATGATTTTTTATTTTTATGGCTCTACATTATAAACTTCTGGAAAGCACTTGGGGGTTCAAAGTTCTCACCCCACATCTAGGTAAGTTCTTTTGGGGGTCTAGTTTCCAAACTGGTGTCACTTTTGGGGGTTTCCACTGTTTAGGCACATCAGGTGCTCTCCAAACGCGACATGACGCCCGCAGACTATTCCATCAAAGTCTGCAATGCAAAACATCACTACTTCCCTTCCGAGCCCCGACGTGTGCCCATACAGTAGTTTTCTCCACATATACGGTATCAGAGTACTCAGGACAAATTGAACAACTTTTTGGGTCCAATTTCTCCTGTTACCCTTGGGAAAATAAAAAACTGGGGACTAAAAGATCATGTTTGTGGAAAAAATATGATTTTTTTATTTTCACGCCCGGGCGTTATAAACTTCTGTGAAGCACTTGGGGTTCAAAGTGCTCACCACACATCTAGATAAGTTCCTTTGGGGGTCTAGTTTCCAAAATGGGGTCACTTGTGCGGGGTTTCCACTGTTTAGGCACATCAGGGGCTCTCCAAACGCGACATGACAACTACAGATCATTACATCAAAGTCTGCATTAATAAACGTCACTACTTCTATTCCGAGCCCCGACGTGTGCCCACACAGTAGTTTTCTCCCACATATGGGGTACCAGCGTACTCAGGACAAATTGGACAACAACTTTTTGGGTCCAATTTCTGCTGTTACCCTTGGGAAAATAAAAATTGGTGACTAAAAGATAATTTATGTGGGAAAAAAATAGGCTTTTTTATTTTCATGCCCGGGCATTATAAACTTGTGTGAAGCACTTGGAGGTTCAAAATGCTCACCACAGATCTAGATAAGTTCCTTAAGGCCTCTTTCACACATCCGGCGGGCGCCTGGCGGCGCCCCGGCATTTTGCCGCAGCGCCGCATGTGAAAAGCTTTCACACTTCCGGCGCCCAAAATGCGGTTTTTTGCCGGATGGTTGCTGATGCTTGGAGAGATAAGCAACCATCCGGCAAAAAAAAAAAAACGTTACATGCAGCGTTTTTTCCGGACGCCGCAACGTACATTTGCGCCGCATCCGGACAAAACCGCATGCAACGCATTGACATGCGGCGCCATCCGGCGCTAATGCATGTCAATGCGAAAAAAAGCCGCATGCGGCGCATCAGATTTTCAGATGCGGCGCTGCAGGAAAATGCCGGGGGCGCCGCAAGGCGCCCGCCGGATGTGTGAAGCCAGCCTAAGGGGTCTAGTTTCCAAAATGGGGTCGCTTGTGGGGGTTTACACTGCTTAGGCACATCAGGGGCTCTGCAAACTGAACATGACACCCATCAAAGTCTGCATTCCAAAATGTCATTACTTCCTTTCTGAGCCCTGCTGTGCTCCCAAACAGTATTCCCCCCCCCACACATGGGGTATCAGCGTACTCAGGAAAAATTGGACAACAACTTTTGGGCTTCCATAACACCTCAGCAGTGCCACAGTCTGATCGACAGTAATTGATATGAAATCAACCCCAACCAAGCATTGAGTGCATTTACTGAACATACATTACAGTAGGCCAACATTTCGGATTTTAAAATCATTTTTCAAGCTGGTGTTATAAAGTATTCTAATTTACTGAGCTAATGACTTTCGGGTTTTTATTGGCTGTAAGCCATAATCATCAACATTAACAGAAATAAACACTTGAAATAGATCACTCTGTTTTTAATGACTCTATATAATATGAGTTTCACTTTTTGCATTGAAGAACTGAATTAAATTAAATTTTTGATAATATTCTAATTTTTTGAGACGCACCTGTAAGTTTTTGACACATATAGGGTATCATCACAGTTAGAAGAATTTAAGTAACAAATTTTGGGGTCCTTTTCTCCTATTACAGTATCTATTATGAAAATTACAAATTTGTTGCTAAACAATATTTACGTGATGTAAGCTTTTCAGGGGATATAGCTCTAGGATCGCTGTCTGGGTAGACAGAGTGACACGAAAACAGTCCATTCAGACAGCAGTTCTGGTGAAAACTGGCCGCAACCAGCTTTATTAAAGTCCACAGCAAACAGATAAAAATAAAGCATAAACAGAAAACCTAGGCTTGTCTAGCCACTAATTACACATAGATCGATTTCCCTATCTATCCGGGTCCAGACTCTACCAGTCTGTGCCCAAAACAACACATATGATCAGTAGTTACCAGTATGGAGTTTCACAGATACTCCTCCTTGTGTCTGAAGGCACCTTCAATGTCCAGACTTGAGAGAGATCCACTCCTATTCAGCCGCTATTCGCACGGATTCTCACTGAGACTACTCCTGTGTCCGGGGTACTTCCTGCACCCAGACTGAGATAGCTCAAACTCCTGGAAACTGCTTCTTGTGCCGGGACACCTTCCTGTGTCCAGACTAAGCCAGCTCCAACACTCCTGGAGACTGCTTCTTGTGCTGGGACACCTTCCTGTGTCCAGACTAAACCAGCTCCAACACTCCTGGAGACTGCTTCTTGTGCCGGGACACCTTCCTGTGTCCAGACTAAGCCAGCTCTCTGACTGTGTTTGCAGACACCTACTTCTGGTCTCCTAATTAACAGCTGAATGGTTTCAGGCCTGAGCTGCAAGTGTGTGCTGAATGTGAGGTGTAGTGACCTTTCTCTACCACTAGGTTTACAAAGCCACACATTTCCCTTATACCATACAGCACAGTACCTAGGTAAATGTACACCCCATTCAACACATATTCCTTCACTGTCTCACATATCCCCTCCCTCTTCTCCAGACCGGAGGGCTGGTCATCCAGACCGGAGGGCTGGTCAACAATCCTAAAGAGACAGCGAACTCTGGACCAGTCATGGCCTTCATCAGCTTCATCTTCACTACTGTCATCTGTATCTTCACCTGAGCCATCCGCACTACCCTGTACCCTCCCGGGCCTATGCTCTCTGCGGGCCTCAGGTGACCTGCACGGATTCAGCTTGACCTTAGTTCCAGCCTCAGTCTTGGTATAGTGCCTCACCAGAGAAGTACGACCAGGCACGTCAGAACACCTCTGCTGATTCTTCCTCAGAACCTCTCGTACCTCCTGTCCTTGGTGCACTGACCCTGTGTCACCAACTATCCCAGGAGGTAAAGGGGGTTTTGCACCTTTCTTCTCAGGACTCTCAACCTCCTCTGTTACCATGCCTTCCTCATCTGCACTGGTTGTTTCATTGTCATCAGATGATTCACTATCACTATCCCTGTCTGACCCCTTTTTCTCAGCCACATCTGGCTCACTGTCAGGGCTATACACTTCATTTTCATTCACATCCTGCTCACTGTCAGAGCTATACAATTCATTTTCATTCACATCCTGCTCACTGTCAGGGTTATACAATTCATTTTCATTCACATCCTGCTTACTGTCAGGGTTATACAATTCATTTTCATTCACATCCTGATCTGGAACCTTAGTTAACATGTCATCCACAACATTAACTTCACCATCTGGTCCCTCAAGTATGTGACTATGTGACAACCCCAGCACTATACTTCCATATAGCTCAGGTACTAGGAGCTGACCCACGACCTCTCCCTGGACTTCAGTGTCCCTATACAATAGGTTATTGTTCATGGCAGCATGAGGAAACCTCTCCTCAGAGCCAGGCTCTTGGGAAACCTCATTTAGAACATTTATATTTTCCTGGGCCGTTTTAAGAGAGGGGTCTCGCCACTGCTCACTCTCAAAATTGTCACAGGACACAGGTAAGTCAGGGACACTCGGTTTCCGAGAACCACCATCCTCGTCTCCCAACATCACCTGCAAAGGAATTTCATCACTATCACAGTCATCATTATTATCAATATCATTATCATGACTATGATCAGTATCATCATCACTATCATGATCATCATCACTATCATTATCAGCATCAGCATCATTATCATGGTCATCATCATTATCATGATCATCATCATCATTATCATGGTCATCATCATTATCATGATCATCATCATCATTATCATTATCATCATCATTGAAGTTTAACGGCCCACTAGCATTGTGTTCCGCCCCTCGGGACTGCGCACCCTCAATAGGAGCTTCATCACACTGTCCATCAGAAACATTTTTTCCCCAGAGACCCTCAGATCAGGGAAAGCCACCACCCAATATGACGGGGTGCACCAGGTTCTTCACTACCCCCACTTCACATGAAACCTCCCCGAGTTTGGGGACCAAGTCCACGGCAGTCTCTGGGTAGACTTTGGTGTCTCCATGGATGTACACCACACTCAGGTGCTTATCAGGGATGAAGTCCCTATCAATCAGGCTGTCACATACGGAAGTCACTGGACTCTCTGAGTCCAAGAGGGCCTGTGCTGGGCAGTCATTTACAACCACCGGGGACACCTGTGGTCCAGCCTCTTCGGCTGCGGTGGTCACACACACAGGTTCTGCGCAGAGAGAGAGGGACCTGCCAACATCACGGCACATAGACTCCCCTTCTAGTGAACAGCCGGCTGCAATTTCACGACATCTCCAACACTGTCCACCACAATCACCCTCCCATATGTCCCCTCGGGCCTGAACCCGCTTATCAGCATACCCCATGTCCCCCACAGCTGGAACGCTCTTACCGCGAGAGTTCAGCGTCCGGGAACTCCGAAGTGACGACCTCTCAGACGGCTGTACCTCAGGAGGACATGCTCGGGTGTAGCGGTTCACTATCACCTTTTCAACTCCATAATCAGGCCTGCTGACTGCAGACTCCCAACTGTATCTCCAGTCATGAACTCCCCTGGCACGGGCTGTCACCGTAACACCCATCCGGGTACGAATCTCCGCTTTCAGCTTGGCATAGTCTTGGCTGTCCTGCTCGCTCAGGTCAGCATAGGCCACCTGGGGCACTCCAATCAGATAGGGTGCGACCATCATGGCCCATTCAGATAGGGGCAGATTCTCCTTCTCTGCCAGTCCCTCAAACCTAGTGAGATATACCTCCACATCATCACGAGGTGTCATCTTTTTCAGGGACCGTCTTACCGCCTTCTTTACTGCAGGCAACGCAGGTGCCTTTACAACATTACTCGGGGACGAGGCGCTGAGAGGTTTTTCTAGTGCTGCAATCTGCTCAAGAAACAACCTCCTGCTGCTGCTGCCGCCAGCTCTGCATGCTCTGCCGGACCTGCTGCATGCTCTGCAGGTATTTCTTAACAAGCTCCTCCATACTGCTGGACTTATCTGTCTCAACCACGGCAGTCTTATGTTGCACATTAACTTGCGCCATTTGTTCAAACAGCGCCTCCATGCTGTCATCCATGCTGTCAGACTTCTCTGTCTCAACAACGGCAGTCTTCACTCAAGACATACACACTCCACAGTCTTTTGCATAGAAAAATTCAGCTCTGCTGTGCAGACACTTTTTTTTTTTTTTTCTTTGCAAAGTCTATTAGGGCTACTGTCTCTTTAAGACTGCTCCAATCAGACGTTTCTCTTGACACACTTTTTTTTTTCTCTGCTGCTATTTCAACAGACTTCACCTTTATTGCTGTCTCTAAGCCACTGTGCTGCATGCACACTCCAGCACCAACTGTATCAGCCACTGCGCTGCCCCAGCATTCTCCGCCAATTGTAAGCTTTTCAGGGGATATAGCTCTAGGATCGCTGTCTGGGTAGACAGAGTGACACGAAAACAGTCCATTCAGACAGCAGTTCTGGTGAAAACTGGCCGCAACCAGCTTTATTAAAGTCCACAGCAAACAGATAAAAATAAAGCATAAACAGAAAACCTAGGCTTGTCTAGCCACTAATTACACATAGATCGATTTCCCTATCTATCCGGGTCCAGACTCTACCAGTCTGTGCCCAAAACAACACATATGATCAGTAGTTACCAGTATGGAGTTTCACAGATACTCCTCCTTGTGTCTGAAGGCACCTTCAATGTCCAGACTTGAGAGAGATCCACTCCTATTCAGCCGCTATTCGCACGGATTCTCACTGAGACTACTCCTGTGTCCGGGGTACTTCCTGCACCCAGACTGAGATAGCTCAAACTCCTGGAGACTGCTTCTTGTGCCGGGACACCTTCCTGTGTCCAGACTAAGCCAGCTCCAACACTCCTGGAGACTGCTTCTTGTGCCGGGACACCTTCCTGTGTCCAGACTAAGCCAGCTCCAACACTCCTGGAGACTGCTTCTTGTGCCGGGACACCTTCCTGTGTCCAGACTAAGCCAGCTCTCTGACTGTGTTTGCAGACACCTACTTCTGGTCTCCTAATTAACAGCTGAATGGTTTCAGGCCTGAGCTGCAAGTGTGTGCTGAATGTGAGGTGTAGTGACCTTTCTCTACCACTAGGTTTACAAAGCCACACATTTCCCTTATACCATACAGCACAGTACCTAGGTGAAATGTACACCCCATTCAACACATATTCCTTCACTGTCTCACAGTGAAAAAAAATACAATTTTCAATATTTCTACCGAATGTTATCAAATTTTGTGTAGTACCTGTGGGTTCAAAATGCTCACTATACCCCTGATTAAAATCCTTGAGGGGTGACGTTTCAAAAATGGCATAACTTGTGTTGTTTATTTACTATTTAGGTACATCAGGGTCTCTCCAAACGCGACATAACGACCGCAGACCATGCTATCAAAGTCTTCATTCCAAAACGTCACTCCTTCCCTTCTGAACCCTGGCATTCGCCAAAATAGTACTTTTCCCCACATATGGAGTATGCGCATACTCAGTAGAAATTGCACAACAAAATTTTAGGGTCCAATTTCTACTGTTACCCTTGTGAAATTAAAAATTTGGGGGCAAATAGTGCATTTTTGTAGGAAAAAAATAGATTTTTTAAAAAATTTTCACGGCTCTGTATTATAAACTGCTGTGAAACACCTGGGTGTTAAAGGTGCTCACCACACATCTAGATACATTGATTGAGGGGTCTAGTTTTTAAAATGTGGTCCCTTGTTGGGGGTTTCCACTGTTTCGACACATCAGGGGCTCTCCAAACACGACATGCGCTCTCGATTCCAGCTATTTTTGTGCTTAAAAAGTCAAACGGTTCTTCTTCCTTTCCGAGCACTGTCATACGCCCAAACACTAGTTTTTGCCCACATATGGGGTATCGTCGTAGTCATGAGAAATTTTTGTGTCCATTTTCTTCTGTTACCATTATGAAAATAAAAAATTGGGGGCTGAAGTAAAATTGTTGTAAAAAACAAGTAAAATGTTCATTTTTACTTCCACATTGCTTTAGTTCCTGTGTAGGACCTGAAGAGTTAATAAAATTCTTGAATGTGGTTTTGAGCACTTTGAGGGGCACAGTCTTTAGAATGGTGTCATTTTTGGGTATCTTCTTTCATATAGGCCCCCAAAGCCACTTCAAATGTGATTTGGTCCATAAAAATGGTTTTGTACATTTTGTTGGAAAAATTAGAAATTGTTTAAATCCTTCTAACTTCCTAACAACAAAAACTATATGTCGAAAATTATGCAGATATAATGTAGACATGCGGGAAATATTATTTATTAACTATTTTGTGTGACAAAGTTCTCTGTTTTAAGTGCATAAAAATTAAAAGTTTTAAAATTGAGTAATTTTCAAAAATTTTGCCAAATTTCCAAGATTTTCACAAATAAATGCAAGTCATATCGAACATATTTTACCACTATTATGAATTACACTATGTCACAAAAAACAATGTCAGAATCAGTGGGATCCATTGAAGCGTTCCAGAGTTATTACCACCTAAAGTGACACTGGTCAGATTTAAAAAATTTCACCTAGTCATTAAGGTCAAAATTGACTCTGTCACTAAGGGGTTAAATCTTTGATTTTGCAGCTGCTGACTGACACTGAGTGGTGCTGTTCAGCTTACCTGTAATCAGAATCACCAAATCCTTCTCCTGTTCTGTAATCTCTAGAATATTTCCATGTAATGTAGATGCAGCAACACAATTAATAAGGCCGTGGTGCATTACTCTATCTGCCATGTGTTTGCATAGACGTGCACTGTACATAGAAACCATAGGGCCATATAGAAAAAGTTCATATCGGATACCCCATCTGTCGAAAAAAAAATGTGATAAATCTGCGCAGAATGCTGGGTCACTGTCACACTGTGACGGTCTTTAGTAAAGAATAGGGGCTTCAAACTGTCCTTGGAACTGGGATCCTAACTATCCCTGTCCCGGGGTACTCTTGAAGGTAGAGAGGCCCGGGACTCTGACCTTACTATGCTCTTGTTAAACCCTGATATGTCCCCTCCCCCATCCCATAAGGCATGGGACAGAAATGTAAGATAAACAAGACACAAAGACAAAACCAGGATTTCAGAAAACCACTGTCATACAAAAGCACTCGCCAACAATAGAAAGGAGGGTAGGGACAGGATGGAATAAACTAAATAGGAATAGGGACCAGAGATAAACTCTCATGTACAACAGCAAACAACAGATCACTACTACTACAACTCCAAACCAACAACTCAGCTTTAGCACTTAGCACAGAAAGACAAATTTTTCACTGGCAAGGACTACACACCCAGAGCCAGTATATATAGAGGGAGTAAAAGATTCAATTCAATTCAATTCAAAGAAGCTTTATTGGCAGGACTAAATACACATTAGATTTGCCAAAGCAAGTGTACAAAAGGGGGATAGGGATAGGGATGTTGAGTAGGGGCAGATCCAGGGTGGGGGCTATGGAAGTCCATGGCATAGGGAGGGGTGATGGGGGCGCAGGTCCAGGGTGGGGGCTATAAAAGTCCATGGCATAGGGAGGGGTGATGGGGGCAGATCCGGGGTGGGGGCTATAGAAGTCCATGGCATATCATAGTTCTCTTTCTCGCAGTCTATGACATTCGCTCACATACCGCGCTGCTATCTCCGCTGCTCTCTCTTCTTCCCCCAGCAAGATATATGTTTTCTCTTCCTCCTTCATGGTGATGAAATCCGGGAAGAGATGTGAGAGTCTCCTGAAGTGAGTGTCCCTCACTGCTGAGTATTTGGAGCAGTGTAGCAGGAAATGTGTTTCGTCCTCTATGGCCTCCTGGTCACAGTGTTGGCATAGTCTTTCCTCCCTGGGCTTGTAGCTCTGCCTGTGTCGGCCGGATTCGATGGCCAGACTGTGGGCGCTGAGTCTATACCGGCTCAGGATCTGGCGGTCTCTGGGGTCCGGGAGTTTCTCCAGGTATGGGGCCAGACTGTAGTCTCTCTGTAGACTCCGGTACATGGTCAGTTTCTGGGAGCTGATGATGTCGTTCTTCCAGTCACTGACATACCTCTCCTGGCCTTCGTCTACCATCTTCCTGATTTCGGCTTTTGTCAGGTTGTTGTGATTGGTGTTCTGGTCAGGTTGGGTTTGGGTGAGCTGTTCCGAGGGTCCTAGTTTTTCTGTTTCACCTACGTGTGTCAGGGCTTTATGGTGATGGGAGCTTGGATTGCTCCTACGTAGGTGAGCCCGGAATGACAGTGCCCTTTCTAGAACTGTTAGGTGTAGAGGGAATCTGCCCAGCTCGGCCCGGCAGGCACTGTTGGAGGTGCTCCGATGGACTTGGAGAAGGTGCTTGCAGAATTCCAGGTGGAATATTTCTGTTGGGCTGGAATCCCATCTTGACCAGTCTGGGTAGGTGTGAGGACCCCAGACTTCACTGCCATACAGGAGGATTGGGGCGATGACAGAGTCGAAGATTTTTAACCATACCCTCACTGGTGGCTTCAGATGGTAAAGTTTCCTTTAGGATGCCATAGAAGGTTTTACATGCCTTGTCTTTCAGGGTCTCTATGGCTTGTTTGAAGCTTCCTGACCGGTGAATCTCTAGGCCCAGGTAGGTATATTTGTCTGTTCCTGTAAGGGCACAGTTGTTGAGGACAAATGAAGGGTGCTGGTCTAATTTTCTCTTTCTCCTCTGGAACACCATGATGTTGGTTTTCTTTAGGTTGACCGGTAGTGCCAGGTGGAGCTGAATTTCTCTAAGATTTTCAGGTTGTCTTGGAGGCCTTTCTCGGTTGGTGACAGAAGCAGCAGGTCATCTGCATACAGCAGGAATTTCACCTGGGTGTCGTGGAGGGTGGGGCCTGGTGCTGTGGAAGATTCCAGAGCGGTAGCCAGCTCGTTGATGTAAATGTTGAAGAGCGTTGGACTTAGGCTGCAGCCTTGTCTGACTCCACAGCTCTGCTGGAAATAAGCTGTTCTTTTACCGTTCACACTCACACTGCAGAGGTTCTCGGTGTAGGAGCTTTTGATAACATCGTAGGTCTTTCCTCCTATTCCGCTCTCCAGCAGTTTCAGGAATAAGCCCGGGTGCCACACCGAATCAAAGGCCTTTTTAAAGTCCATGAAACAGGCGTATATCTTCCCGTTCTTTGTATTGTGGACGTGTCTCTGGATGAGGCTGTGCAGGGTATAGATGTGGTCAGTGGTGCGGTGGTTTGGCATGAACCCTGCTTGGCTCTTGCTGAGGACGTTATGTTCGGTGAGGAAACTGAGGATCCTCTTGTTCAGGATGCTGTTGAACAGTTTCCCCAGGTTGCTGCTGACACATATGCCTCTGTAGTTGGCTGGGTCATACCTGTCCCCATTCTTGTGGATGGGTGTGATGAGGCCTTGGTTCCAGGTACGAGGGAAGTAGCCGGCACTTAGCACAATATTGAAGAGTTTAACCATTGCAGCCTGTATTTCTGGTGGGCTGTACTTCAGCATTTCTGGTAGGATTCCATCCAGGCCACCGGCTTTTCTACATCTTATGGAAGAGAGTCTCTCTGCTACTTCCTGTAATGTAATAGGTGTATCCACTGGGTTTTGGAAATTTTTTACTTTTTCCTCCATTGCTTTTAATTTTGCCATTATGTTTTCCTGTTCTTGGTTTAGTTCTTGCTTTGGGATGTCTTTATAGAGGTCTCTGAAGTACTGGAGCCAGATGTTGCCATTTTGGATATGGATGTTGTTTTTCTTGTCTTTTGTGCCCATGTGGTTCCATAGTTCCCAGAAGGAATTGTCTTGAAGAGCATCTTGGAGTTGGTTAAGCTTGGTAGAGATGTAACTCTGCTTCTTCCTCCTGAGGATGGTTTTGTACTGTCTTTGTATGGTTTCATAGGCTTCCCTCAGACCAGGTTGGTTGGGGTCTCTATGTTTCTTGTTTGAGGCTGTTCTCAGGGTCTTCCGTACGGCTTTACATTCTCTGTCAAACCAACCGTTGGTCTGTTTTTCTTTTGGTCTCTTGTAGTCAACTTTTTTAAGGTCGGACAGTCTGGCCATTGCATAGAATATATTGTTGAGGTCTTTTGTAGCTTGACTCACTCCCTTTGGGTTAGGCTGGTACTCGTGGTTGTAGAAGTGGTGGAGCATCCGTTGTATTTCGGGTCTGCTGAGAGCCTCCTTATACTTTAGTGCCGACGTTTTGGACCATTTATATGATGGAGGCCGGTTGAAGAGGCCGCTATGTTGTGGCTTTTGAGTGGGTGGTTTCTCTGTAGATTTCAAGTACAGAAGAAGTTGGCTGTGGTCTGACAGGTGCGTTTGTGGGGTGACTATGAAGGCGCTGATATTTGCCCGGTTCATGTCTGTAATGGCATAATCTACTGCACTCCTCCCTACATGGGAGTTTAGTGTATACCTCCCTAAAGAGTCTCCTTTGGTACGTCCATTAAGAATATGAAGTCCTAAACTTCTACATACGTTCAGGAGCTTTTTACCACTTTTGTTGACTGTACTGTCATAGCTGTTTCTCTCTGTGTGTACTGAGTCTTGGCCGTCATTCTCTGCTCCAAATATGTAGATGTTCCCATCCGTGGTCAGGAAGTCGTTTTCTCTCCCTGTTCTTGCGTTGAGGTCCCCAAAGATGAGAACTTTGCCCAGATAAGCAGTTGCAGTTGAGAACAACCAGGCTGTATGGTCTCAGCCAGCATGGAAGAATCCTTAACCCTCTCAGCACTGAAAGAAAGGAAATCCATTTAAAATAGTACATGAATCACACAATTTCTAAAGAGGACTGCGATTCTTTACCCAACGTGAACTTCTAACTCCAGGTTTTCCAGGGGGATGTGACACCCTCGTGACAGTCATGGTGCATAGGCGAGTTTGCAGAAGGGCATATCTCTCAACTTTTAAACACAGGAAAAATGACATGCATTGCAACACATTCACAGAAATAGTGCCTCTGCCAAAGCCCCTTAGTGTTCTACGCACTGCAATACCCGTTTCATAGCCTCCATACAGTATGATTCCCCCAAAAATTCCTTCACATGCACAGTATGATGAGCCAACAGTTACCCACACACACACTGTATTATGTTCCCACAGCCCCCATCCGCACAGTATGATGTCCCCCATAGTATCCAATAGTCCCATACATAGTATGATGCCCCTTTTAGCCAACCTCCCACACACAGTTTGATGTAACCCGCAGACCCTCATACAATATTATCCCCCACATCCCCCATACAGAATGATGGATTCCACAGTCCCACTCAAACTATGATGCCCTTCATGGCCCCTTCACCAAATAGCTTGATGGCTTCCACAGCTCCCCATATAGTATGATCATCCCAACAAGTCCCACACAGGGTATGATGGCTACCACTGCCTCCATACAGTATAATGTCCTTACACAGTATCATGGCCCCTCAGACCCCCCCCACACAATATAGTAGCCCCTCACAGCCCCACACACAGTGTGATGGCACCTCACAGCCTCCCACACACAGTATGATGGTCCCTCACAACATCCATACAGTATGATGTCTCCTTTCACAGCTCCCCACACAATATGGTCTTCTCATAGCGCCCTACAAAGTATGATGTCTTCTCACAGCCCATCACACAGTATGAGACCCCTACACAAACTTTAGGATGGCCCCTCATAGCCCTCCATACAGTATGTTGTCCACACAGTGCCCTTCCCAAAAAAAATACTTATTTGGCTCCTCATCAACCCCGGTAAATTTATCTGGTATGTTCACAATTTACAGTAGAAAAACTGTTGGGGAACAAAAGCGCACAAGACCAGGTGATTTCCTTTTGGGTGCAAAGGAAAGTAAAAGGAAGGTGCTCACTTGAGCAGGTGTGTGCAGGCACAACTCCTATGAACACCTGAACATATCAGCTGCTGATGCCTCGTCGCTGTAGGATGATTCATTCTCCTCTGCTGCTCTGAAGAATCCTTAGGACCAAGATGAGGTGAATGTTTTTTATTTCCACAATGCGTTTCAACACTGAACTAGCATATTTTTTCAAGAGAAAAAAACAATTGCATAAAATTATGAAGAAAAAAAAAATACAAAAGTTAAAATCATCAAATTGTAAAATCGTTACGGGTTCAGTAAAATGGAGACAAAAGCAAACAACAAATTTCTGACAAATTTCCCAAATTTTTTTCACCACTTAAATAAAAAAAAAAAAACTGCACATATGACACCTGGAGAATCATATTGCCAGGTCAGTTTTCCCATATAGTAAACATGGTAAATAAAAAACCAATTGTGAAGTTTTTTTTTCCCAGTTTTCCAGTACACTGTGTGGTAGAATCAATGGTGTCATTCTAAAGTACAACTCAGAATTGCAGGAAGGAGGAGAGGTAGTACTCTGCCCCGTTAAAAACTTCATTTAGGCAAATTATAACATGGACGCAGGGAAGCGAGTCACATGAAGGACGACGGCCGTTTTGAGTCTAACTAACAGGACACACCTGTCTTTACACATCACAACAACACAATTAAAACAGCATGAAACTGACATATAGACAATTATCTACATCCATAATACAGGGAAGGCAGGAAATTTTCTCTTGCAAATGTGTAGCCCTGGTGTAAGGCACACGCAGTACCCTGGAGGATGTGTGGAGAGATAGCAGTTCAATGCTCTATACCCATTCACTCAATATACACTAGACACACCCTTAGGGTAGTGTAGTGACTCGTAGGGAGTGGTCAGTGTAGATTCGTTGAGTGATTTTGTAGTCAGTTTCCTGTCTTCGGACAGAGCAGACGTGTGGAGTCTAGCTGGGACTTGGAGGGAGGAAGCAGTCCAGCTTGGTTCTATCAGCAGTTCAGCAAGTGGAGGCCAGTAAGGGCGAGATATAGATCACCTCAGCCTGGTCAGAGCTGTACCTCACTGAAGACATTGATAAAGAAGGAAGAGTTTAGTACAGAAATACTTCAGTCTCCTGTCTCAAGGACAGTGAAGGTTCAGAGACGTGCTCCTGCCTAAAAGATTACTGAGAGTCTGGCAACTAACTCTGAAGGAAGAAAAGAAGGGAGTGATTATATGACTTTTTGCAAGTGTGAGTGTTTATGCTACAAGCGCGGACAAGGCGAAAGGCACAGTGGAAGGAATATTTAAAAGTGCTTTTGGATTGGAGAAGTCCTGCACATTGTTACCGGTCACTGGGGACCGAAGGATCACTATAGTTTCAAGCTTAGTGGTAAGAAAACCAGAGGCTTATCGGACCTTAGGTCGCGGCAAGCAGCCCCTAAATAGTCGGTACGTAACTGGGGTCAGGGGGAGTGAGGACCTTGAGTCTCTGCAGGACAAGATAGGAATTCAGCTCTCTCACAGGAAGGCTCCGACCACAAAACTGACTGGGCAGTACAGCTTGGAGAAGCTGGAGATTATAGAGGGAACTACGCTTCATGCTGGTTGTACTCATCATCATTTGAAAGTAAAGGAGGCCCCTAACTTGTCCAGCTGCTATCTCGAAATACATTCTCCTTGGATCAGCCTCCCTGGGACCTGCCTTACCATCTTACAAGTAAAGGTATGGAAAGACGCTGACCGTGTGAGATTGAGTTATTTAATTGCATGCCTGCACTACCCTATCATAACTATCGACCTGAGGGAAGAGTCCCACCTGTAGGGGACCCGACATCTAGCTGCCTCACCATCCCCTCAGAGATCTACAGCAGCGCTGGTACAAATTACCAGAAGACTACAGGTGGCGTCACGAACTGTAAATATATCTATCCCCTGTAAATATACCCCCCAACATACGCCTGACCGCCAGGGCCACAGACCGAGCCACCGCTACCTGTGACAACCCCATAGACTTCCATGGGCTCGGCTCTGAGTACCCCATTGCCCTGGTAACCCACAATTGTGGTGCGTGGTCGATACACATAGGTGAATGTTGCTGGGTTGGAGGGCATGTGGGACCTGACAGGTTCCCTTTAATGTGAATCCCTTCAGGGTAAGTGCAATCATGCACCGAGTCTCCAATTTCATCTCCTGTAAAACTCAATTGTTGTATATTTCACTTTTTGGCCTTGTGGAATGCATTATATTGAGAAAACAATTAGACCTCTCTATGTCTGATTCAGGGAACACTTTAAATCCATTGCATCTGGGAAAGGTTCAACAAGACTTATTGAACATGTCCGAGAGGAGCTTCACTCAGACCCTGAGAGGGTTAACTTACTTGAACAAGGAGGTAACCTTCATAAATGGCTACAACAAAGAGAAGCAAAATGGATTATTCGGTCAAAAGCAAAAGGTCCACTAGATTTTAATGATAAAATAGATATGTCAGTGTTTTTATAACTTGGAATTGTAGATAATTGTTGTGGAAACACAGGGGTCCGTAGGCACTCTAGTCTGCTGGTACAAGACCGCATGAACCAGGGATCATTCCAGTTAATGCCCGCTCTCCTTTTACTGTGGGCAAAATACTACTCAGACAACACTGGGTGAGTATAAAACAGTGTGGCAATACTTTATTGAACCAGAAACCAGACAATAACATATAGACCAGTCCCAGCAAAATACCCAAGATGGTGCAAAATTACAGAGTCTCACCCTTCCAGGGACTCACCGGGATTAAAACAGCTGCAACTTCCGGACTTCCAGGGCCGACTACCCTCACCAGTGGCACTCTGCTTTTGGCAGGTCCCCAAAGAGAGGAGGTAATGACAAGCTTAGGAAGCTGACAGTCCATTGAGGTATGAGGCAGGAGAGTCACAACTTAGCATCTCCGAACGTCTCCTTGGAGCTCGGTGACTGGTGGTTCCCAATCCTGGCTTCCCCAAGTGTATCCATGGGTTCAGTATGGTCAAAGGAGCAGGTAACGGTAAAGGTCCAAGGTCAGAATACCAGAAGGATAACAAATCAGAGCAAAGAGAGCAGGCAAAACAGATTGTCAGAATGAGGTCCAAGGTCAGGCCACAAAAAGATCCGCAAGCAGAACACAAGGGACAAACCACACAGAACTGAATGTACGACTGGCAGAGATCTGGCACTGACAGCCCTGCTAAAAACACTAACAAGCGAAAGGATAACAATATTTTGAACTTTTGATTTCAAGGCTCCTTATCTCTCCATCCACTACTGTTTTGATCGTGAGACTACCATAATTTTACAGGTAATCATCTTGGCTATGTCACAAATAAATTTGACTTGCAGCTATTTAGCATATGATTAGTTACTCTGATTCTTGTCATGTCACTGCATTGTTATTGTTTTGCTCCTAAAACTCTAAATTTAAATTTTTATTATTTTGTCAGTATTTTGTAAATCCACCTTTGATTTTCAGCACTGTCTGAATCCTTCTGAGCTGCTCTCCATCACATTCAAGCATGTCTCAACCTAAATCTTATCCCAGGACTCTTCTACACATTCCAAAAGTTGGTGCATACTGGTTGACTCACTTGGGCATGTATTCAGTTTTGTCTTCATCTTTACCCACAAGTATTCGATTGGGTTGAGATTTGGGGACTGTAGGGGCCAATCCAGCACCTCTACTTCGTTGTCAATTAATCATTTCTTTATCAATCTCAACGTATGCTTTGGGTCATTGTCCTGCTGGAACATTATGTTGTCCTTTTCATACCCATAATACTCGAGATTTTCTGCATAAATAATCATATGCTAAATAGTTGCAAGTCAAATTTATGTATAAAAAAGCCAAGATGATTTTCTATAAAATGATGGTAGTTTCACATTCAAAACAGTAGTGGACAGTGAGATTGAGATATTGAGGGGTGAAATTGTGACAGCGTGAAGGGGTTAAGCTCTATGAGCCAGACACTGAGAATCTGCCTCCAGACCTTATTTTAACCCCTTCATGACCCAGCCTATTTCGACCTTAAAGACCTTGCCATTTTTTGCAATTCTGACCAGTGTCCCTTTATGAGGTAATAACTCAGGAACGCTGCAATGGATCCTAGCGATTCTGAGAATGTTTTTCGTGACATATTGGGCTTCATGTTAGTGGTAAATTTAGGTTGATAATTCTTGCGTTTATTTGTGAAAAAAATGGAAATTTGGTGAAAATTTTGAAAATTTCACAATTTTCAAATTTTGAATTTTTATTCTGTTAAACCAGAGAGTTATGTGACACAAAATAGTTAATAAATAACATTTCCCACATGTCTACTTTACATCAGCACAATTTTGGAAACAAATTTTTTTTTTGTTAGAAAGTTACAAGGGTTAAAAGTTGACCAACAATTTCTCATTTTTACAGCAAAATTTACAAAATCATTTTTTTTACAGACCACCTCACATTTGAAAGTCACTTTGAGGGGTCTATATTGCAGAAAATACCCAAAAGTGACACCATTGTAAAAACTGCACCCCTCAAGCTACTCAAAACTAGATTCAAGAAGATTATTAACCCTTCAGGTGCTTCACAGGAACTAAAGCAACATGGGAGGAAAAAATGGACATTTTCATTTTTCCAACAAAAATTTTCTTTTAGCATCAATTTTTTCATTTTTACATGGGCAACAGGATAAAATGAATCCTACAATTTGTTGGGCAATTTCTCCTGAGTACACAGATACCTCATATGTGGTCATAAACCACTGTTTGGGCGCACGGCACGGCTCAGAAGGGAAGGAGCGCCATTTGACTTTTTGAATGGAAAATATGCTGGAATATTTAGTGGTTGTCATGTCGCATTTGGAGAGTCCCTGTGTGCCTAAACATTGGAGCTCCCCCACAAGTGACCCCATTTTGGAATCTAGACCCCCCAAGGAACTTATCTAGATGCATAGTGAGCACTTTGAACCCCCAGGTGCTTCACAAATTGATCCGTAAAAAAAAGAAAGTACTTTTTTTTCACAAAAAATTTTCTTTTAGCCTCAGTTTTTTCATTTTCACATGGGCAACAGGATAAAATGGATCCTAACATTTGGGCAATTTCTCCCGAGTACACAGATACCTCATATGTGGTCATAAACCACTGTTTGGGCGCACGGCAGGGCCCAGAAGGGAAGGAGCGCCATTTGACTTTTTGAATGGAAAATTAGCTCCAATCGTTAGCGGACACCATGACGTGTTTGGAGAGCCCCTGTGTGCCTAACCAATGAAAAAACCCCACATGTGACACCATTTTGGAAACTAGACCCCTTATGGAACTTATCTAGATGTGTTGTGAGCACTTTGAACCCCCAAGTGCTTCACAGAAGTTTATAAAGCAGAGCAGTGAAAATAAAAAAAATCATTTTTTTTTCTCAAAAAATGATTTTTTAGCCCCCTATTTTTTTATTTTCACAATGGTTACAGGAGAAATTGGAAGTTGTTGTCCAGTTTGTCCTAAGTACGCTGGTGTAACTTGATGGAATGGTCTGCGGGCATCTTGTTACGTTTGCAGAGCCCCTGATGTGCCTAAACAGTAGAAACCCCCCACAAGTGACCCCATTTTGGAAATTAGACCCCCCCCAAGGAACTTATCCAGATGTGTGGTGAGCACCTTGAACCCCCACGTGCTTCACAGAAGTTTATAACGCAGAGCCGTGAAAATAAAAAAATCATTTTTTTCCTCAAAAACTGATTTTTTTAGCCCGCAATGTTTTATTTTCACAAAGGTAATAGGAGAAATTGGACCCCAAAAGTTGTTGTACAGTTTGTCCTGAGTACACTGGTACCCCATATGTGGGGGTACCACTGTTCGGGCACACGTTGGGGCTCAGAAGGGAAGTAGTGACGTTTTGAAATGCCGACTTTGATGGAATGGTCTGCCGGCATCATGTTACGTTTGCAGAGCCCCCCTGATGTGCCTAAATTGTGGAAACCCCCCAAGTGACCCCATTTTGGAAACTAGACCACCCAAGGAACTTATCTAGATGTGTAGTGAACACTTTGAACCCCCAAGTGCTTCACAGAAAGTTATAACCCAGAGCCATGAAAATAAAAAATCATTTTTTTTCCTCAAAAAATGATTTTTTAGCCCACAATTTTTTATTTTCACAAGGGTAACAGGAGATATTGGACCCCAAAAGTTGTTGTCCTGTTTTTCCTGAGTACACTGGTACCCCATATGTTGGGGGGGAACCACTGTTTGGGTACACGTCGGGGCTCGGAAGGGAAGTAGTGACGTTTTGTAATGCCGACTTGATGGAATGTTCTGCGGGCGTCATGTTACGCTTGCAGAGCCCATGATGTGCCTAAACAGTAGAAACCCCCACAAGTGACCCCATTTTGGAAACTAGACCCCCCAAGGAACTTATCCAGATGTGTGGTGAGCACCTTGAACCCCCACGTGCTTCACAGAAGTTTATAACGCAGAGCCGTGAAAATAAAAAAATCATTTTTTTCCTCAAAAACTGATTTTTTTAGCCCGCAATGATTTATTTTCACAAAGATAATAGGAGAAATTGGACCCCAAAAGTTGATGTACAGTTTGTCCTGAGTACACTGGTACCCCATATGTGGGGGGTACCACTGTTCGGGCACACGTTGGGGCTCAGAAGGGAAGTAGTGACGTTTTGAAATGCCGACTTTGATGGAATGGTCTGCGGACATCATGTTACGTTTGCAGAACCCCTGATGTGCCTAAACAGTAGAAACTCCCCACAAGTGACCCCATTTTGGAAACTATACCCTGCAAGGAACTCCTCTAGATGTGTGGTGAGCACTTTGAACCCCCAAGGGCTACACAGAAGTTTATAACGCCCGGGCATGAAAATAAAAAAATCATATTTTTTCCACAAACATGATCTTTTAGTCCCCAATTTTTTTATTTTCCCAAGGGTAACAGGAGAAAATAGACCCCAAAAGTTGTTGTCCAATTTGTCCTGAGTACGCTGATATCCCATATGTGGGAGAAAACTACTGTATGGGCACACGTCGGGGCTCAGAAGGGAAGTAGTGACGTTTTGAAATGCCGACTTGATGGAATGGTCTGCCGGCATCGTGTTACGTTTGCAGAGCCCCCCTGATGTGCCTAAATTGTGGAAACCCCCCAAGTGACCCCATTTTGGAAACTAGACCACCCAAGGAACTTATCTAGATGTGTAGTGAACACTTTGAATCCCCAAGTGCTTCACAGAAAGTTATAACCCAGAGCCATGAAAATAAAAAATCTTTTTTTTTCCTCAAAAAATGATTTTTTAGCCCACAATTTTTTATTTTCACAAGGGTAACAGGAGAAATTGGACCCCAAAAGTTGTTGTCCTGTTTTTCCTGAGTACACTGGTACCCCATATGTGGGGGGGGGAACCACTGTTTGGGTACACGTCGGGGCTCGGAAGGGAAGTAGTGACGTTTTGTAATGCCGACTTGATGGAATGTTCTGCGGGCGTCATGTTACGCTTGCAGAGCCCATAATGTGCCTAAACAGTAGAAACCCCCACAACTCCTCTAGATGTGTGGTGAGCACTTTGTATCTCTAAAGTTCTTCACAGAAGTTTATAACGCAGAGCCGTGAAAATAAAAAATCATTTTTTTCCACAAAAATAATTTTTTTAGTTCCCAATTTTTTTCCCCAAGGGTAACAGGAGAAATTAGACCCCCAAAGTTGTTGTGCAATTTTTCCTGAGTACGCTGATACCCCATATGTGAGGGTAAACCACTGGGCACACGTCGGGGCTCGGAATAAAGGGAGCAGTGTTTGACTTTTTGAACGCAAAATTTGCAGGAATCAATGGTGGCGCCATGTCGCGTTTGGAGACCCCCTGATATGCCTAAATAGTGGAAACCCCTCAATTCTAACTCCAACCCTAACCCAAAGACACCCCTAACCACAACCCTAACCCCTACACATCCCTAACCCTAATCCAAACCCTAACCATAACCCTAACTCCAACACACCCCTAACCCTAATCCCAACCCTAACCATAAACCTAACCACAAGCCTAACCCTAATCCCAACCCTAACCCCAAAACACCCCTAACACTAATCCTAACTCTAACCCTAACCACAAGCCTAACCCTAACTATAAGCCTAACCCTAATCCCAACCCTAACCCTAATTCCAACCCTAACCCTAATTCTAACCGTAACCTTAATTCCAACTCTAACCCAAATTCCAACCCTAACCCTAATTCTAACCGTAACCCTAATTCTAACCCTAATGCTAACCCTAACACTAAGGCTAACCCTAACCCTAGTTCTAACCCTAACCCTAATAGAAAAATAAAAAATATATATTTTCTTTATTTTATTATTTGTCCCTACCTAGGGGGTGATAAAGGAGGGGGGTTTATTTACTTTTTTTATTTTGATCACTGTGAGAGTTTATCACAGTGATCAAAATAAATGTATGGAATACATACACTGTGCATGCGCCCGCCATTTTCCAAGTTCGCGGCGCCCATGAAGAATCCCAGAGGGACGCCGGGACGGACCCAGGGACATCGGAGAACCGGGGGAGGTAAGGGGGGGATTGGAAGGCGGCGGGAGCGGAGGCAAGGAGGAGGGGAGCAGATAGTGACGGCGGTGACCGATCGCCGCCATCAATCGGTGGCGGGGGTCGATCGCCGCCATCACTCGGTGTGGGGGGGGCCGGCTCTTGGTCTCCAGCCATGGCCGATGCTATTGAAGCATCGGCCATGGCTGGATTGTAATATTTCACCAAATTTCATTGGTGAAATATTACAAATCGCTCTGATTGGCTGTTTCACTTTTAACAGCCAATCAGAGCGATCGTAGCCACATGGGGGTTAAGCCAACCCCCCTGTGGTGAAGCACAAAGGGTCTTGTGCCTGTGGGTCGGGTGACCTTTCAGTGACCCCGGTCACCCGACCCGCAGGAACGGGATTTATACCATGACGCAGCGTATGCGTCACAGGTCGGATTGGCACCGACTTTCATGACGCATACGCTGTGTCAAAGGTCGGGAAGGGGTTAAATGAAAGGGGCATTACCAGTGTGAGCCATGTAATGACTGACAGTCTGCTCTCCTGACCTACATGTCTCACACTGGTAACTACCCCTTTCAGGACCAGATCCAGCAAGTTATTTCCAGTTCAATGACCAACTGAGAGAGATAATTGCCTTGAATTAGGATTTAAATATACTGCTTTTAGCACAAATGGAAGACTGTGTATCCTATTAAATGTTTGGATAGTTAAAATCCCCAATAAGAACCTTATAACTATTTGTTGACGTTTCCATTTGTTTCAGCATTTCATCCTCTACCTGTTCAGCTATGTTAGGCCAGGATCACACATGCGAGGAAATCGTCCGATGCTCGCATGTGAAATCCCAGCTCTGGCGCCGGCACTCGGGAGTGGAGTGCGTAGCTGCATGTATTTATATGCAGCCGCTCGCTCCACTCTCGAGTGCCGGCGCCAGAGCTGGGATTTCACATGCGAGCATCGGACGATTTCCTCGCATGTGTGATCCCGGCCTTAGGATCACTTCCCTTGCTGAGGATTTGTGGAGTTTTTGATGCTGTGTATTGTCACTGGGTAAAAAAAACAGCTTTGATCAGAGTGGGATCTGATTTTCTCAGATGTGGAGAGAAAAAGAAAAAAAAAGTTTCTCCATCTTCTCTGTTATGTCGGTCTGTGAAAATTGAACTGCACTCAGATGTCATCCGATTGCAGTCCGATTTTTTTTTCCATAGTCATAAGTGACCGAGTGTCATGCGATTTTCAGCAAATCAGCAGCAGATTATGAAGAAATGGACATGTGTGCAGCCCCATAGAGTAACATGGGTACGAGTGTGATCCGAGGTTTGTCGGGTTAAACCACTTGTCTGCACGAACCTTCACTGTAACTCTTACAAAAATGGTCTGATTTGTCTCGTAAGCAAAAAGCAAACAGATGTCTGAATGATGCCTGACTCCCATGTTTCATCACAGGTCATTGTAGGGCACAGTAGCCCATCATTTTAATAGTGAATTCAGTATTGATAAATTGGGGGTGGTGTATGAGTATTGGTGTACAAGTCTGTAGACATTTGGTGGAATGTATCTTTTATGAAGGATGAAGGTAACATAACTATCTACTTACCATATAAATAGAGGAGTTCCCTTAATAAACGGACGCTCTTATACTCGCGCCTTATTATATATTGCCTTTTACAGCCGTTTCTTACAACATTGTACATTATCAATAATTTACTGATTGTTGCTGTGGGGATTTCTGTCTGAGTGAGCTTCTCTGGTCGGGTGCTGCCCTCTCCATTTTTGCGTCTGGTAGAAAGTGGGTCTTCTATTAAAATCATCATATGGTTCACAGAGCAGAACGGCAGGCTGCTTCTTATCAGACATAATGAAGTCACCAGGAACATGGAGGGTGTGTACAGTGCGCTATCACAGGACACAATATTCTCCGTCAAGCTTCAGTTTAATGAAAAAAATCCAAGTTTTTCTACTAAAAACTCAGGGTCCGGTCTCATTCAGACATCCTTTTTCATGTACAAGTTTTCTTAGGAGAAATTTGTTTCCATTCTCTTATATTTTCACTTTTCCTCTCAATATAGTTTTCTCATCGCTCAACTGGGCTACTCTCTTTTTTTCCATCTCTCCTTTCTCCACCTTTTCTAATTCTTTTTTCTCTTTTCTTTCCTTTTTTCTGTTTTTTTTCTTTTCCCTCTTTTTCCTTTCACTTTTTCCTGTGTTTTTCCTTTTTCTTTTTCCTTTTCTCTTTTTCCTTCTTTCTTTTTTTTCTGTTTCCGTTTAGCACCCGTGACCCCACTTGTTGTCCTTTTTGTATCATTGTTTTTATCTCTATGATTTTCTGTACCTCACCTTTGGTTTATTATTGTCATCTACTCACATATGTTCTTTTGACTAATTCCATATTGATTTTGGCTTATATGGATACAATTATGAATCAGCTCACGTCTATCTCTATTTATTTCACATTTATTTATTTAGGAGCATCCTTTCTTGAATTTGCAAGCAATTTTGTTTTCAGATCTGATTATATTATATGTTACATGCATCAAGTCAAGTTTATCGACGTGGCCCTCCAGCTGTTGTCAAACTACAAGTCTCAGCATGCCCTGACAGCGACGCGTTTTAGACTATTTCTGAGAATTCTACCATGGGAAGCAGAGTTTTCTCAATTCCTTAGATTATCAGATCATTTACTCTGCTGGATAATTCTGCACATTAGTAGTAAGTAGTTCAGATGATTTTTTTTTACAAATGACCAAGGGTCCACGTGAAAAAAAAAAACCATGGAAAATGCTTCATTTTTATTTCTACGGGAGATCTGATTTGCTATTCATTCATTTTTTTGGTCATTTTTTTTTTGTTTCACTGAAGAGGTTTTGAAAAATGCATGGAAGAAAAAAGTGCACGTCACTTCTTTGAAACATATCCTGAATGAAACCTCCCCAAAGTATGCCCTGTCCAATCAAAAGGTTCACATGTGAACTGTGGTAATTTCATCACTGACTTTTTCCCATGGTCCTGAAGTCACCGCTGGTGATGGATGGGAACCTCGATGATGTCACCGCTGGTCAATGATGCTGCGCTCGCAGCAGCTCAGTCACCAGTGGTTCTCAGCCTGGATGGTCGCATCTTGGCACCGTCCAGGTTGAAAACTATTTAGCCCTCAGACATGGATTACGGCGTGGGACAGAATGACGGACAGGTATGGTGTATTGTTGTTTTTTTACTTTATTTTTCTTACAGGAGAATGAGGACTTCGCTGGGATTAGGCGAGGTCATAAGTATGGTTTAATTGAGAATATTAAAGGAGTCTGTGTCATTTTTTCAATTAAAGGACTTTTTTCTGGGTGTATCTTTATTTACCATTTAACTATAGGATTAGTAATGGAGAGGTGTCTTATAGACGACTCTCCATTACTAAGCCGTGGGCTTGATGTCACCTGACAATACAAAGGTGACATCAACCCCACCAATATTACCCCACTTGCCACCGCTACAGTGGCAAGTGGGGAACCCCTCTATTCTTGATAACCAACCTTGCTGAAGCTGACAGCTGAGGATTGCAGCTGTGAGTTTTGCCTGGTTGGAAAAGAAAATGAAACAGAAAAGAAAATAGGGGGGAACCCATGCTGGGTTTTTCATTCATTTATCTAGTTATATCGCAGGTGGCGGGGGAGGAATACCCTGGTCATCCGCTCCTACTGTCACTGTTATTAGCGGCAGCAGGTGTCGGTTGATGGTAGTAATAGTCCCAAAAGCCCCCATGTGCTGTCATCGTTCTGACTTTAATATAACTTTCATCATTCTCTTCTGCTCGCGCCGATCACCGGCAGAGCGGGGGAGAATGATGAGAGCCGTCTTCAGCACCCGCCGCTGGGGAACAGCGCTTACTGTAACGCTTCTTCCCTAGCGGCCGTCCGTGTGTTAATGATGCGGCACACGGTTGCCAAACGTTTTCCGCAAGTATTACCCACACAGACATTTATATCTCCAGTACCGTTTTTTCCGGTACTGGGAAATAAACGGACGTGTTAAACCACCCTCCAACTTTCATCACCTTTTAGTCAGGGTCTGTTTTTGACATCACTGTAGACATTTGACCTCAACATAGACTTGTGTGTTTTTCATACGTGACGCTGATAAAAACAAAGTCAAGTCTCCATGATTTTTTATTTCTGATTTGTAACAGAGTTCGAGGCAGTAGCCATGGGCGATGGACTCGTTTTCAATGGCCCGGCCCGCTATAGAAAAACGAGGTCCAATTTGAGTGTGTGTGCGGCAATGTCTCAGTTAACAATACCTCCCAGCTCTGGTTGGCCACACAGAGCGCGGCATCGGTTCCCTGAGACCCCACGACAAGGACACCAGACCAGTCCATGACCACAATCAAGCTTGTGCCCAGAGAGTAACAGGAGATAATGTTGTCATGTTCCTTTACAAAAAACAGTGGTTTCCAATGATATGAACAGCGTCACCGTTGCTGAAATAGGGACTATTACAGGACTGCCAGTTAAGTCGGGAACCTCCATTCTTTTCCTGGTTAGCGCCATGTTAAACTGCGCTTGTTCCTTTGGCCACTATCCTCCATCCTACTCCTTTGGCACCAAGAAATGACGCACCACTTGCTCTCACCTTACTCAGGGTGCCGCCAGCCTTGCTGACTCTGCCTTCCTGACTGCAGCTTCCAAGACCTGCCCGACACTAATACCTTCCCCGGAGCCCATTAGCTCCTAGCTGAATATTTCCTAGACCCGCCGCTTACTGCTTACAGAAGAACCCTGCCGCTGTTTGGTTCTTGTCTTGGTGTTTCTTGAGCTTCCTGCTCTCTTCGCCCAGACACACACAATGTGAAAATTACCAATTCTGAGGGTGTCCTAACTTCTTGCTCAATCTTTCTTGACTACAGAAACTGATACTAACCCACAGATCCCCATTGCTCCTCACCAACCCTGAGCAGGCCCTACAGTTAACCCTTGTCACACCTGATTAGGAGGGACTACAGCCTATCAGGAGGACGACAATAAAACATAGCACATTCTCACACATATAAAAAACATCAGGAGTTGTCAAGTAGAACGTCATCCTCTCCACCCTCACAGACACTCGGTCGATAAAAAAAACATGCATCTGTGAAGAACTCCATAGACTATAATGAGTACATGTACTGTCCGTGATAACCACAGATAGAACACGTACATGAAAAATGGGCGTCTGAATGAGGCTTTAAGCCTTATTCAAAAAAGAAAACATTATTTCTCATCACTGTGACCGCTGAGTTTACTCTAAAGGTTTGCTCACACGAGCGTATAAAAAAATCGGTCCCATTCTCATGCAGGATTTTTTTCTCACTTGTCATCTGTATAAAATCCATTTTTTTTTACTATAAATTATTAATCATTTACAGTTTCCTATGCTACAGAATTGTAATGTATCTTTAAAATTCGGATACCGTACAATTTTTTTTCTCACACCTATCAGATTTTGGAGTGAAATTGTAGCACCAAATAAGGCTGAGAAAAAATACGCAGATCTGCACCGCCTCATTGATTAACATTGGTCGGGTGCAATCCGATTTTTTTCCTCGCATTGTGCTCGTCCGATTCATACGCACGTGTGAGCGATCCCTAAGCCAGATAGCCAGATAAAAACGAACGGATGGCGGTGAAAAACCCACAGTACAAATATCCATGCGCTGTCCCTTTTTGCTTCCAGTGAAGATTATTATATCTTGTATCACGGACCTGTAGGGACCCTTTGCGTCGTGACGCAGGGTCCTTGCCTTATTGTGACACGTGTCATTGTTTGCGTTATTTTCGGCATTGAGCCTCCGTCCCCCATTTTCGGACGGTCTCTTATCTGAGTACATTTACTGGATTTTCCCGCAAGGACGAGACATCAGGAATTTTTATTAGTAAATTACAGTATAAGAACATGGCTTTTAAACACTAAATTCAATTTCTTTGTGTTCCCATAAAAGCCAAGTCACCGATAAATGATGTCAGCAGCGACATCCTATTCTACAGTCGCATCAGCTGGTAAATGTTCCTCATTATGCAGCTATAGATCAGCTGCTTGTCAAAGGAGCAAGGTCCCTCCCATCCACCAGTGTGCACAGTGCTGTATCTGCCTGGAGTTACCACCAGCTCAGGCATCAAGAGCAGACGCTCAGCTCCTGGAGGAGACAGCATCCTTCCTGTAGGACCTGAACCCCCAGCCAGACCCTCTGAATGAAGCTGCCTTCACTCCCAGGATGCCAGGATGGGCCAGTGCTGCTGCTGCTGCTGCGGTGTGGACAAGACGGTACAGTCTCCCTATTTCTCCATCAGCCAAGGCGCAGGCGAGATGTAATGTCTCCTTTATTGTCTAGCGGTGTGCGAGGAGGGGCTGCCAGACAACTGGTGGTTTTGCACACAAAATGCATGGATCATAATAAAGAGGGAGCTGGAGGCTTTGTGAGGACACATCGTAGCTGTAGGATACGGCTGTTATTATTAATCGATGTATTAGACCCTTATCGATATACGATAATAACATCCAGTGTTGCTTTTTGGGCTTACGTTCAGATGCTCGACTTGTATGAGACCCTCGTTCCACTTTTCGACCGAAAGAGTTAAATCCCAATTGTTGCCGGGTCACGTCAGCGCCCCAACGTTCGCCACTGGTCTAGGGCTAGTGTGCTCGTGTAAGGGGTTAATGATTAAAACACTTTTTTAATGGTAAATGTGCGCCAGCCCTTAGATTAGCACCGTGCGGATTATTTGGGGAGGTGTCGTCTGCACCCACACCACATCTCATGTGTAAAAGTTCTGCGCTATGTATAATATGATAATGGTATATACAATATATCCTTCTACAGTGGCTAGTAATTATGGGATGGATACATTAGAACTTCTGGTAATGATACACATCTTGTCTGCACAGGAAACATGACGATTAATTTGCATTTCTTATCAATGTGACACTTAAACATGCGGAGCAGAGATTATCCCCCCAGTTATACGTGAGGGTGAATTGCAGAATTTAGTTTTTTTCTGTGCAATCGTTCTCTGCCATGGAGAAATGTTGTGATGTTTAGATCCAGTTCTATCGATTCCGTATAGGGTTCCCATTAATTTTCGATGTTGCTATGGAGCAGACCGTCACGTGCCGGAGAGTTTAGGTCTTCTGCTGAATGACCTCTCCTCCAGACCTGTCACGCTTTAATCCTCTGATGTATTGCATCCATTCTTCCTCATACATTATAGCAGTCACATGAGAATATAGAGGGATTGATTTTGGTTATGAACTGCGTCCTTCAGTTTTTTCATTTTTTTTTTCTAATTAAGTTTAGATGAAAAGTCATATTGTGTCCCCTCTTATACAATAATGAGAGTAGGAGCAGCAAAATCTGCTCTGTAGGGCAGCTTGTGCCATAATAGTAACTGAATGCATCCAGCAACAGTTGTCCCCACTATTAACTGTGCATTATATATAGTAATCTCCATAGTACACCTGAAAATATAGCAAGACTGCTCCTATCCATGTACATAGACCTGTGTCACAGCAAGTATTACTGCAATGCAGCATGACCCTGTCCTAAACTGGCCAGGGGTGAAGATAAGGGGCTTAAAAGAGCATGCCCCTGCCAAATGTTAGGTGCCAGTGAAGGGTAAGGTTAAGGGTTGGCAGCAATATGCCCTTACATATTGTTCCCGGGAACCTCTCAGGTCAGATAATGCTATTAACCTTTATTTCTCCCGGGAGCCGCCGGCTTTCAGTCATGCAGGCAGTTACAGTCATCGATCACAGCACTGACTGACAGCAATCTCTGCACTGATGCACTCTAGTGTGAGCTGTCAGTCAGTGTCGGAGCATGCTTACAGCCGTGAGCGGTGACTGTAACTTCTCCTGTATGACTGAAAGCCGGTTGCTCCCGGCAGCAATAAAGTTAATTTTCTTCTAGGTGCCGCATTTTCAGTACTACAGCATGGGACCTCCATAACGCTATTAGCCAGCAGATTAACCCTATATCTGCAGATTAATTACACTGAATGTTCCCTTTAACTAAGAATACTGTACAGTAGAGCTTACCAGATCCCAGGAAACGGGTAGCTGATGCAAGTAAAAGTGTGCTTCTAACGACTAAGTCTTGGGTTGATTTGTATTGGTGCCTATGAAGTCCTTAATTCTTAGAGAGTAACCATCGTCTTAATTTTTATTTCATAAATCAATAGTACACATGAAATAAAGAAACTGTGTAACATGTCTTATCAGAGAAATCTGCTACTTTCTCCTACAGGATTGATCTTTCATTCTCAAAATTCTCAATTCTGGGGTAAAATCTGTATTCAGTGAAGACAGATTTTCCCATTAGGGTACATTCCCACGGTCAGTAAACGCTGTGGATTGGACACTGCGTACTTATGCAGCGTCCAACCCGCAGTGTCCAGATGTTACAGCATAGTTGATGGTATTTCAAGAAATCCCATGTCCAGTATGCGGGCACAGACGCCGCGGCTCACCTGCGGAGACGAACATGCGGCGCTTCTTTCCAGACTGCAGCATGTCTATTTATCTTGCGGAGACGCGAGTCTATTCATTTATTAAATAAAAATTAAAAAGACGGTTACTCTTTCACTACTACTAAAAAAAATCATCAAACTGGCTTCTACAGTGGTGTAATTTGCTTCAAAAATCTACAATTATTTTTTCTACCCCTGCCCCATAACATTGTGGGTTTCCCTACACTGATAAATTAATACAGAGGAAACTTTCTGTGCTTTTTTCATAGTCCAAACCAAGTAGGAAGTTTCTTTAAATTTTAAGAATTTAGGGAAGGGATGTTCCTACACCTATAGTGCTGATAGAATGTTTCTGAAGATGATTGATGAACCATCCACTGATGAAAAATACAGTGGATGGCAAGTTACTGTTAATTGGGAGAGCAGAACCATGTTTTTCTACAGTCTTTGTGTTAAAGGAAAAAAAGAGATCACTCTGGACAAAGCAAACAGAACTTAAAGAAGGAATCCCCTACTTTTACATTGATGCCATATTCTTAGGATAGTGCATCAATGTCTGATTGGCAGGGGTCCGGCACTCGGCACCTCCGCCAGTCAGCTGTTATTGGTGCCGTTGTCGCCGGACGGAAGTTCTCACTTGCGGAGCTTAGCCGTCTACTTGTAGTGGCCGCCATGGGGTACTACACATCAATTTAATAGGAGGCAGATATGCAGTAGTGAGCCACGGCCACTACAAGTAGACGGCCAAGCTCCACATGTAAGTATGCTCCGATAGCAGCGGATCGGGGGAGTGCCGAGTGCTGGACCCCGGCTGATCAGACATTGATGCCTTATCCGAAGAATAGGGCATCAATGTAAAAGTAGTGGACAACCTCTTTAGTCATATAATAAAGCTCATATATGGATATATATGCACAATACAAGTTCTGGAGAAATACTTAGAATACAGGAGCGCTCATGTCAGATCATTATATTGGGGACGGCAGCTGCAACATAAGAATTTTCCTTCCCCCGGGGGCTGCACATCAGGCACATATCGGCCCTGCATCATTCGTGTATACCATTACTGGTTTAAACATGTACGATTTAGGATTCTGTGCCTGAAATGAACGAGACAATGGGACTGATTCAGGGCCACATGGAATCTATGCTGGATTCCAGTGGGGATCTATAGTAAATCTTTTCTGCAAACTGGAGCTACAAGCTACTTACTGAAAAAAAGCTTTATTGTGATTCCCAAGGCTTACCGCATTCCTCCCTATACTTCTGAAAAATATTTAGACTTGAGAGTCCTCAGTGGTTGATACCTTTTAATGGCTAACTGAAAAGATGGTAACAAATTGCAAGCTTTCGAGACTACTCAGGTCTCTTCATCAGGCAAAGACTAAAACAAAAACTGAAGAATCACATATTTATACACAAGAGGACACAGGAATAATGCAATAGGTAGGACATGTGACGTGAAGCAGAACTGTCATTATGGCCAAGGGATGAACATAAATATGACTAGTTCATAGATAAGGAGTGAAAGTTTTATTGCCCTCTGATTGGGGTCTGGTATTGTGTTGTGATGACCCTAAAAGGTCAGGGAAGCAGATTCCTTAATTGTTGTACAAAGACATAAAACTCTGGGATATATTCATCCCAGCACTAAGAGTGTCTGAAAGGATTTTATAGATTTCAAAATATAATCTGTCATCGTGTAAAAGTCATTCAAGCGAAAGTGCCCTATGTTATCAGAGTTCAGGCTGATAAGTTATCTATTTTCATGCTTGTGTATATTCGGAGGGCTGTAGTAGAAGTGGAATCATTCATAGAGCAATTAAATACAATGAAAATGGCCTTCAAAACATTGGAGACCACCATTAGGAAACAACGGAGGTGACAACTGAAAAGTTGGATACACGGGTGGGCTTGAGTCATCCTATACGCATTTCATGGTAAAGTTGGCTATCTAGATCTAGAGCCGGATGACTGCATTGATTCCATGGAATCGTGGTTCATCTGTTGCTTCAACTTGGCCTTCAAAGAAGTTGTTGGTAAAGGGTAGTCTTTTAACTCCTTTTCTGGTAAAGATGCTACATGTTTCATTTTAGAGATTCTGGATTTGAGTCCGCATGCTTCAAGTCACATCACTGGTGTCAAGCGAACCTGCCGCTGGCCCATGTTAAGAGTTAGGCTTGGTTCATGTCTATCTGTCAGCGAACTGGAGGCCAAACTAGGCTTGTTCTTCAGGGGAGCAAAGGTGGTCGGCTAAAGGCCAAAGAGTGTGAAGTGGGGCCTATGGAGATACTGCACAGTGGGTGAAATGTCACCAGTTGGGAAACCTACTGGGTGAGAGTGGTCACCTGATAGTCACCAATAAGTAGAGAGTGTCATAGTGAACTGATTTATAAATTCATTACTGGAAGAGAGCTACTTGTACATGTTGTTAGCCTAGAAGAGATGAGTTCTGGAGACTCTGCCGGGGCTGTGAGGGACGCCCATTTAGAACAGGGCTAAGGGAAGTTGAGGGGTGCCAGTCCTTGAAAAGGCTAGCGCTAAGTCCAAGATATTCTCTGTGAGATCAGACATGAAGGGACTGAGGTCTAATGTGTAATGAGTCGTTGGCCTTAGTGAAGCCTCTAGTTCTGCGGACAGCAGGGGCAAAACAACCAGGTCACATTAGTGTATTTGTAAAGAAGTTACCCGCGATTTGAAGAAGGGGGTCTGTGTTTTTCACAAGCAGCACCATCCTGTCCATTGACTGTTTTCAGTATTTCATTTCTGCCATGTTTTAAGGGGTTTTGACTGTTGAATGCTATTGATAAATTAAAAGGGAAATTCTAAGATGAATCTGCTAATATACGTTAGTCTACGTGATGCAGCTTTAATGAGCTGCTTAGTGTTCATAGTGTGGGCCCTGACTTCTTTGTTGCTAATGGTAGACATGGGACATTATTAGCTTTTTAGCATTCTCTTCAAACTTGATTATCTGTTAGTGGTATTTTACGCCTCCTGCGTCTTTGATCCAATGAGTTTCCATTACCCGGCTGCGGTGTTCCTATAAATAAGCTTAGCATCGTATTCTTTTAGTTGTGGGTCTACATGATGTAATTGCGTTCTAGATGTTTGTGAACTGATGATGATGGAGAAGATAAAACAACAAACTATGCTACAAATTACAGCACCTGACTGCACTGAAGTCAGAAAATGATCCAGACTGATTGATTTTTTTTTTTTTTTGTCTTTTCTATCTAACAGTAGGAAATGTACGGAAGTCAAGTTATAAGCTACGTGATAGAAATTCTTAAAATAGCATGGCAGTAAAGTTTTAATTCCTACATGGGAAGAACTTGATAGAAGAATACTGTTGTCTCTTAAATACATTTATAGCAGAGTTGGCTTTGTCAAGTTTGAGTTAATGGAAATGTTTTACAGAATATATTTAATTTTAGATTCAACCAAATTGGTTATCTGGGATGTTTTTCCCCCTATGGGGCTAAGAACTTACCTGCAAGTAGTTGCTAACTACCTGCCTGTTCTGCCCTGCGATGATCTCTTCCAGCTCAGAGTAGTGAAGGACCAACAGTTCTACAGCTTCCTGCGACGTCACGTCGACAGAGCATATCCTTCTCTTCTGCTCTATTCTGTCGACGCGATATCACTGCCTATGTCATGCTGCTCGACCGCCAGCTCCCTGCAGTTAGGCAGCGGTGAGCCGGGTGTCAACTGCAGGGAAGTGGCTATCAATCAGCATGACGTTACAGTGATGCTCCATTGACAGAGCAGGGTGGAAGAGAAAGAACTGCTTTGTCAACGAGAGGTCAAAGCAAACAGGAGAATCCCCGCCTGAGTTGGAAAGGATCTTCACAGGGCAGAACAGGCAGGTAGTTAGCAACTACGTGCCGTTAAGTTTTTAGTACCACAGGACACAAAAAAACAAAGTCCTGGATAACCCCTTTAATGAAAGTCTGAAGAAGAGAAATAAGGCCTTCCTCAGAGCAGTCAATCCCCCTCACTGTCCATGCATCGTCCGTGACAGAGTGGGGGCTGATTACCAAATTATCCACCTAAACAGTCCACTTCTCTTATGTTGAGCACAAACTGAAAGTGGAACTGTCGGCACCAGTGGTGAAACACTAGACATTGGTGGAGATTTTGTTATTACAAGTATATTGGTTATTAGAATTGATCAAAAAGTCTTGCAGGACCCAGGTAGCCCATGAAAGCCAGACCAGAGTCCTTCGAGCTTCCACCTACCTGCCAGCATCCCTGGTGCCTCTTGTGAGTAGAAAAATCCCACATGACATCATCATTGCAGTATGTCACACTCATGACATCAGACTGGGCCTACTAATCAGAAGATGGATGCTGCCACTTAGGAGGAGGTTCACAGGGCTCTTAACTCTTGTGTATATATATATATATATATATATATATATATATATACACAGTACAGACCAACAGTTTGGACACACCTTCTCATTCAAAGATTTTTCTGTATTTTCATGACTATGAAAATTGTAAATTCACACTGAAGGCATCAAAACTATGAATTAACACATGTGGAATTATATACTTAACAAAAAAGTGTGTAACAACTGAAATTATGTCTTATATTCTAGGTTCTTCAAAGTAGCCACCTTTTGCTTTGATGACTGCTTTGCACACTCTTGGCATTCTCTTGATGAGCTTCAAGAGGTAGTCACCGGAAATGGTTTTCACTTCACAGGGATGCCCTGTCAGGTTTAATAAGTGGGATTTCTTGCCTTATAAATGGGGTTGGGACCATCAGTTGTGTTGTGCAGAAGTCTGGTGGATACACAGCTGATAGTCCTACTGAATAGACTGTTAGAATTTGTATTATGGCAAGAAAAAAGCAGCTAAGAAAAACGAGTGGCCATCAATACTTTAAGAAATGAAGGTCAGTCAGTCCGAAAAATTGGGAAAACTTTGAAAGCGTCCCAAGTGCAGTTGCAAAAACCATCAAGTGCTACAAAGAAACTGGCTCACATGAGGACCGCCCCAGGAAAGGAAGACCAAGAGTCACCTCTGCTTCTGAGGATAAGTTTATCCGAGTCACCAGCCTCAGAAATCGCAGTTTTACAGCAGCTCAGATGAGAGACCAGGTCAATGCCACACAGAGTTCTAGCAGCAGACACATCTCTACAACAACTGTTAGGAGGAGACTTTGTGCAGCAGGCCTTCATGGTAAAATAGCTGCTAGGAAACCACTGCTAAGGACAGGCAACAAGCAGAAGAGACTTGTTTGGGCTAAAGAACACAAGGAATGGACCAGGGCCGGCTCCAGGTTTTTATGGGCCCCGGGCGAAAGAGTCTCAGTGGGCCCCCTTAACACAGACCACGATTCATGATGCACAGATACTGCAGAGAACTATGGGTATAGCACAACGCCAAACACTTCTCTTCTTCCATTACATGACTGATACCTATTGTAAATTGTACAATAGCTCAAAAACCGCCAAATCCTCACAGCGCACAGTACAGACTGGACAGTACAGTCCTCCATACAATATTATGGGCACCACATAGTCTCCCCCTCATCACTCATATAATACCCCATGCAGGATGTCACCCCGCCATCCCCATATAATGTTCCATACAGAATACTGGACCCAATATAATGCTCCATACAGAATACTGGACCACATATAATGCTCCATACAAAATATGGAGCTCTCCCCTACACTGTGCTGCGTTCTGCACTGTTACAGCTCAGGAAAGGGTGCTGTGAAAAGACTCCCCATTATCATCATCATTGCCTGCCCATTGTCATCATCATTGCCTCCCCTCAATATCATTGCCTGCCCATCATCATCATCATTGCCTCCTCTCATCATCATTGCCTCCCCATTAATATCATCATCATTACCTTCCCATTATCATTGCCTCCCCATCATCATCATTATCATTGCCTCCCCATTAATATCATCATCATCATTGCCTTCCCATTATCATTGCCTCCCCATCATCATCATTATCATTGCCTCCCCATTAATATCATCATCATCATTGCCTCCCCATTAATATCATCATCATCATTGCCTTCCTATTATCATTGCCTCCCCATCATCATCATCATAATTGCCTCCTCACCACCATCAATGCCTCCCCCACCACCATCACACATACAGCACCGCAGGCAGCACTCTCTCACATACACACACGCAGGCACACACACACACACGCCTCACCTGTCCGGCGTCCGCGCGCTCTCTGCCACAGCCGGCCGCTGAATGATGATATCATTCAGTGGCGCTGCTGTGAGAGAGGAAGCGCCGGCGCAGGCGCCCCCTGGAGCTCGGAGCTGCGGCAGCGGAGGCACGGGGAGAGGTAAATATTGCGCCGGCTGCTGCCGGGGCCCTGAGCAAGCGGGGGGGTCCAGTGGCGGTGCTGACACCGCTAACGGGCGCCGGGGTGCCCGACGGCGAGTGGGCCCCCCCGCCTGCTCAGGGCCCCGGTACTTGCCCGGGTGTGCCAGGTGCTGACGCCGGCTCTGGAATGGACATTAGACCAGTGGAAATCTGTGCTTTAGTCTGATGAGTCCAAATTTGAGATCTTTGGTTCCAACCACAGTGTCTTTGTGCGACGCAGAAAAGGTGAACGGATGGACTCTACATGCCTGGTTCCCACCGTGAAGCATGGAGTAGGAGGTGTGATGGTGTGGGGGTGCTTTGCTGGTGACACTGTTGGGGATTTATTCAAAATTGAAGGCATACTGAACCAGCATGGCTACCACAGCATCTTGCAGCGGCATGCTATTACAACCGGTTTGCGTTTAGTTGGACGATCATTTATTTTTCAACAGGACAATGACCCCAAACACACCTCCAGGCTGTGTAAGGGCTATTTGACCAAGAATGAGAGTGATGGGGTGCTACGCCAGATGACCTGGCCTCCACAGTCACCAGACCTGAACCCAATCGAGATAATTTGGGGTGAGCTGGACTGCAGAGTGAAGGCAAAAGGGCCAACAAGTGCTAAACATCTCTGGGAACTCCTTCAAGACTGTTGGAAGACCATTTCCGGTGACTACCTCTTGAAGCTCATCAAGAGAATGCCAAGAGTGTGCAGTAATCAAAGCAAAAAGTGGCTACTTTGAAGAACCTAGAATATAAGACATATTTTCAGTTGTTTCACACTTTTTTGTTAAGTATATAATTCCACATGTGTTAATTCATAGTTTTGATGCCTTCAGTGTGAATGTACAATTTTCATAGTCATGAAAATAAAGAAAAATCTTTGAATGAGAAGTTGTGTCCAAACTTTTGGTCTGTACTGTATATACTGTATGTGTGTATGTATCGCCACAGAATGTTAGAGTTTGAAGGGACCAACCCCTTGCTCAATGCAGGATTGCAGGATTCATTAAACGATCTTAAACAGATGTCTGTCCAGCCTCTGTTTGAAGACTTCCATTGAAGAAGTATTCACCACCTCTCATAGCAGCCTGTTCCACTCATTGATCACCTTCACTGTCAAAAAGTTTTTTCTAATATCTAATCTGTATCTTCTCGCTTTAAGTTTCATTCCATTGCTTCTTGTGTTTCCATGTGCAAATTAGAATAAGGAAGATCCCTCTACACTGCCACATCCCTTCAGATATTTGTAGACAGCTATTAACTCTCCTCTTAGCCTTCTTTTTTGCAAACTAAACATTCCCAGATCTTTTAACCACTCCTCTTAGTAAATAGTTTGCAGCCCGCTCACCATCCTGGCAGATCTTCTCTGAACTTGCTCCTGTTTTTCAATGTCTTTTTTAAAATGTGGTGCCCAGAACTGGACAAGTATTCAATTTTCTTGCCCATATGTAGAATCTTGCATTTCTCCGTTACATACCATTCTATTAGTCGGTGCCCATTGTTCAAGCTTATCTAAAACTTACTGAATCTTTTCTCTGCCTTCCCTAGTGTTAGCTACCCCTCCTAGCTTTGCATCATCTGCAAATTTGATTAGTTTACCTTCAGTTCCCTTATCTAGATCAGAACAACACTGGGACCCGGGCAGAGCCATGTGGTACCCCACTTGAAACACTCTTCCAGTTGGATGTGCAGCCATTTATTACCACTCTCTGAGTATCATCACTGAGCCAGTTATGAATCTACCTAACCATAGCTTTGTCAGTTCCATACTTGGTCATTTTTTCAGTAAGGATCATATGAGATACTTTATCAAATGCTTTGCTGAAGTTTAGATATACTATATCTACCGCATTTCCCTGATCTACACAGTCAGTGATTCCATCATAAAAGGAAATTAGATTAGTCTGGCGTGACTTGTTTGCTACAATCCCATGCTGTCTCTGGTTAATTACTGTATTTTTATCCACGTACTTACATATATGCTGTTTAATAAATTGTTCAAAGATCTTTCCTGGTATAGGAGTAAGGCCTGTCTGTTAAAGGAGTCTATTAAAATCTGCCTTTCTGAAGTCCATAGTTAAAGTCTGAGTCCTCTCTGTTTTTGCTCCTCTTGTAATCAAAAATTTGAGGATAATATGATCACTGCCTCCTAAATTTACAGCTGCTTTTACTTCCTCAACCATTTCCTCCCTGTTGGTAAGAATTAGGTCCAAGATGGCCCAGCCTCTTGTTCTCGCTTCTACCTTTGAAAGATAAAGTTATCATCTAGAGAAGATAAGAATTTTCTGGACCCAATACTTTTGAGAGATTCCAGACATATTTCTAGATAGTTAAATCTCCCATGATTATTATGTCTTACTTTTTTGAGAACAGAGACATCTGATGTAAAAAGAGTTCATCCATATCTTCAGTCTGTCCAGGTGGCCTATAGTAGGACACCTACAATAGTGTCCTTTCTGTTCTTCTCTCCTTGTATTCTTACCCCAATAGTTTCTGCAGAGCTACCATTCTCAGAAGCTTGGATCTCTGTGGAGATATACATTTTCCTAACTTACAATGCAACACCTCCTCCCTTCTTGTTAATCCTGTTTCTAATAAATAAGTTGTCGCCTTCAAGGTTTGTATTCCAATCATGTGAATCATCCCACCAAGGTTCAGTGATGCCTATGACATTATATATTTCTTTCTGTGTTAGCTGCTCCAATTTTCCTTGTTTGCTTCCCATGCTCTGTGCATTTGTATACACACATTTTAGTTTGTAATCTGTTACCTTTGCTCCTCTATTTTCATTCAGAATTTATTGTTTCTGTTCTTTATTTCCACTTCTAATAGAAAGGTTCTCAAAAGAATTCATTAGCTGCATATATTTCCCATCCCATATTGTTCTAGTTTAAAGCTCTCCTGATGAGTGTAGCAAGGCGTCTACCAAATATGTGTTTTCCTGCTTTCATAGATACACCCCATCTCTTGCAAGGAGTCCATCATAAAGGTAATTCACTCCTTGGTCAAGAAACCCAAAACGTTGCTCACGGCACCATCGATGTAGCCAGTTGTTCACCTGTAGAAACCTGTTCAATCTCCTTGGCCCATGTCCATCCATTCCTGTTCAATCTCCTTGTTCTATTATTTTTATAAGCAAGACATCATAATTTAAATGGATATCCCCATTGAGAATGAAGACAAGAGTTGAACTTTGCACCCCAGTTTAGCCATAAGCGAAATGACATTGCCGACGAAAACTTCCAATGTCCTGCCTAGAAAAATATATTAAAGACATAATGATGCATTTCGGAATCCATGTCTCAATTATTAGACTCATTATTACAAGTGTGCTTTTTGCAAGATGTTCATTTTTTTGAGGGACATGGTGGTTCATATATATAACTACTCTGAACACTTTCTCCACAGAATGAAGCTGGGCTTATGAAAGAAAGAGAACTATCACTTGAACTTGCAACCATCAGAGATGAAGTGGGTAAGTAAACTAGTTGCCTAGACCAAGAACCTCAAGGTGTATATGCCCGAGTGTGTTTCATAGTGATGTAGCAGACCTGAGTTTGCCATATTTGGGATCCCATTATTTGAGATATTTCTTTAGACACAAGGGAAACCACTCCATTATCTCAATGTATGAACATCAAAACATCAAACTGCTCATTGAGACCTGTTGTATGATTATCTGAATATCCAAGAGATATTGCAGTCTAATAAAATCCAAATTTTGCCATGAACCTTGTGCTAGTTTTCACCCTTGTTATGTACCAATGAGGTCTAAGGAGAGAAACAGCGTCATGTGGATGTTCACTCTGCACTAGCATTAGAAGACGAGACCTTTATATGTAGTTCACAACTTAAGAAATAGCATTTGCAGAGGATACGTCTGTCTGAAAATAATTGTCTGTTTTGTTCCTTGTGCAAAATCATTTCTAAAATCTGATTTCTCCCAGGCTCAAGTTGATATCAGAAGATATTGACATATGCATCCTGTGTCTTTGAAAATTTTATGCATGACTTTGCAATTTCCCTTTAACCTTTCTTATCATTTATTAATAATGTACGTTAATGTTCTAAATGCTAATTTGTTATACAAACGTGTCTGAAGTACATTATGTCATTTTACAGATTCTTTTTTTTTTCAATTTTCATTTGTAAATTTTGCATTGCTTTTCCGTGAAACTTTTTTGCCCTAATAGGTCCATAATTCTAAACCGATTACTGTAGTTTCGGAATATATGTTTATTGGTTTCAGAGCTTCCTTAACCGCTTTCCGATGTTGGGCGTAATAATATACCCACGTCAGACTCCCAGCTGACATGTGCCCAGGGATGGCATTAGGGGCAAGCAGACTAGGCACTTGCCTAGGGCCCCCACTCCTCCAGGGGCCCCCAGTCAGTGGCATGCCGCTAATAGTGGCAAAAAATGCGGCCGCCATGGGGCCCCTGAGTAAGAGGGGCCTGGTGCCGCCCCCCCCCCGCATCACTCATTCAACCTATCGGCACCATGTGATGCTCCCTCTCCCATCACTCCCCCTCTACCTCTGACTCAGCGTGTGCCAGCAGTGGAGCTGATGAGACGCTGAGATGCTATGCAGAAGCTAGAGCAGCGGGGGAACAAGGAGGAGAGATAAGTATTGAGTGTGTGTGTGTGTGCATGTGTGCTGCACTATACTGTGTGTGGGAGGACTGCACTATTACTGTGTTATGTGTGTGTGTGTCTGTGTCTGCTGCACTATACTGTGTGTGAGAGGACTGCACTATACTGTGTGGTGTGTGTTGGTGTGTGTCGGTGTCTGCTGCACTATACTGTGTATGGGGGGCTGCACTATACTGTGCTGTGTGTGTGTCTGCTGCACTATGAAAAAGGGAAGAAGAATCCAAGGGCTGTCTGTACTCACTGAATCTAAGAACATTGTGTGTCCGAAATGCGTTCAGAGCTACTCAGGTGCTCTCCCTCCTTTGCATTGAATTTTATCTTGTAGCCTTATTTTTTACTGAATATCAATAAAGTTTTTGGGAATTTTTTTTTACCTTGGAGCTGGATTCTTCTTCCCTTTTTCTTGTCTGAACCCAGTGACACGAATCCATTGCTCGGGATCCTCAGAATATTTTGGAATCTGCAATTGGGGTGAGCTGAAATCTCTCTTTTTCCTTGGTGTCTGCTGCACTATGCTGTGTTTGTGGGGGCTGCACTATACTGTGTGTGTGAGGGGCTGCACTATACTGTGTGTGTGTTACCACTGCGGCCGGCCGCTCTGCCACCACTCCTCGGGCCTCTTGTTCTGGTGGTGTGGGGTCGCACCGGGTGTCCTCGGGCTTGCGTGCCTCCCAAGGCATCCGCGGTCTGCACCTGCACCCTGTGTCTCCTTAGGCTGCGGGTGCGTGCTTGCTAGATTTTATTATTCAGTTGACCGGGTGTCCTGACCCTGAAGTGCCCGCCTCCTCTGTGTCTAGCATCTGTATTTCTGGCGCTCTCTCCCTCACATCGGCGCCTGGTGATTCACTCTGGTGCATGCTCTGTACTGGTGTGTCTCAGGTCCCAGCACTCTCCCCAGGGTGCATGCCTTTCCTATACCTTCTATCTCCTACACTTTAATCTTTGCGCTCTCCGCTCTGCCCTGGTTCACTATACATTACCCAGTGTGCACTCCGCTCTGCCTTGGTCCCCTGTACACTACCCGGTGTGCACTCTGCTCTGATCTCCTGTGCATTCCCCAGTACGCAATCTGCGCTCTCTTAGTCTCTTTGTCTCCTACGAGCCGGTCCCTGGTACTAGCTATTGCGCTATACCCTCCTTCTGGACCTGCCCCTAATGCTCCTGTATAGGGGGCGGTTTCACCTGGTCAGCTCACCCGGGCTCGGTCGGTACCGCGATCCAGTAGATCCACTCTAGGAACCGTGACAGAATCACCAGGCCATGGATCCGCTAGTGCCTCTGTGGCTGCTCAAAAAGAGTTGCTATTTTTGTGGGAGAATTAGAGTCGGATCATGTCCTTTTTAAAGTCCATTGAATCTCAGTTGTCCACCTTGCAAGCTGCTGACCCAAGTAATGCTACCCAGCTTGTGATTCTGCAGCAGGAGCTCGTTCAGCAGCGTGATACTCAGACCCACATATTGGGTAATATGGCCTCGCTGGATGATCGTCTGATCTCCCTGCAGTCTACCGCCACGGCTTCTGCGCAGGTCTTGTCTCGTGACTCTGGCAATTCTCATCCTCCTCGTCTGGGTAAACCACCTCGGTATAGTGGTGATCCCAAGCTATGTCGGGGTTTTTTGAACCTTTGCCATCTTCACTTTGAATTATTACCCTAGCAGTACCCTACCGACCGGTCTAAAGTGGCATTTGTGGTATCACATTTGGAGGGAGAGGCTTTGGCTTGGGATAACCCACTATGGAAGTGTAATGATCCCATAACCTCTCAATTATCTACTTTTTTCGAGACCTTTCATAAGGTATTCGGCTACAGAATCTCTTTTTAATCTCCACCAAGGTTCCCTTACGGTTGGGCAATACGCCATTCGTTTCTGCACGCTATCCTCAGAGTTGGGTTGGAATAACGAGGCGCTGGTCGGGGCTTTTTGGAGGGGCTTGTCAGGTCGTATCAAGGATGAACTTGCCGGTCGAAATACTCCTACCTTCTTAGAGGATTTAAGCTGCCTGGCCACGCGTATTGACTTACGTTTTCAAGAGCATTCGCGCGATGCTGCTAGAGAGCGTAAGATTAATCGCTCCTCTCCTAGCACCTATAGGCCCTCCAGTCCACAACCTACTGTGTCGTCTCCCACATCCACGCCTGGACCTATGCAAGTGGATCAGGTCAAGATGACGGAGCAGCGTCGGAGAGAGTCGCGCAAGGTCTGGTAGGAGAGGCTTCCCTAGGTGTACATGATTCCTCTCTGCCCCTGACCCTATCTGTCCAGATTAACTTAGGCCCCAAGCGATACTCGGAGGTGGCATGTGTGGATTCGGGTGTGGCAGGTAACTTCATAGGTCTCGAGGAGGTCAACAAATACCACATTCCGGTCAAGGATCTGGCAAACCCAAGATTGATTTCTTCAGTGGATGGTAGACCCTTGCGAGAGACTGTAACTAAGGTTACTAACTAAGGTTACTGAAGAGGTGGAGCTGCAGATTGGAGCCTTGCATCGCGAGAGAATTGCCTTCTACGTATTGTCTCATGCCACTCTTCTCGGTCTTCCTTGGTTAAGGGCACACGAACCGATCCTTGATTGGCGGTCTGGGGACATTCTGAGCTGGGGTCAGAATTGTCAGGATCGTTGTCTACCATCCGTTCGCCCTGTCGGAGGTTCTCAATCTGCTTCAGTTCCAGTTGGATTATCAGCTGCCTATTGGTCCTTCGCCGATGTCTTCTGCAAGAAGGAGGCAGAGAGTCTTCCTCCACATCGTGCCTACAACTGCCCGATTGACCCGATTCCTGGTTCTACACCTCCCAGAGGTAGAATCTATCCTCTTTCCCTAGCCGAAACCCGGGCTATGTCGGAGTATATCCAAGAAAATGTGGCTAAAGGCTTTATCCGGAAGTCTACTTCTCCTGCTGGCGCCGGATTCTTTTTTGTCAAGAAGAAAGATGGGCTCCCTTCGCCCCTGCCTCATCCCTGAGTTTTTTGATCGACTAAGGGGAGCCCGGATCTTCACTAAGCTCGATCTTCGCGGGGCTTACAGTCTGGTCCGGATTCGCGCTGGAGACGAGTGGAAGACCGCCTTTAATACTCGGGATGGCCATTACGAGTATCTGGTCATGCCCTTCGGCCTCTTCAATGCTCCTGCAGTTTTTCAGGAGTTGGTTAATGATATCTTTCGGGACCTTTTATATTCTTGTGTTGTAGTTTACCCGGACGACATCTTATTTTTTTCTCCGGATCTTCCTACTCACAGGAGGAATGTTCGCCAGGTATTGCTACGTCTGCGGGAGAATCAGCTCTAAGCTAAATTCGAAAGGTGCATCTTTGAGCAGACCTTGTTGCCTTTCTTGGGATATATTATCTCCGATTCTGGTCTTTTGATGGATCCGGAGAAGGTGTCGGCCATCCTCAACTGGCCACGACCTCAGGGAATTAAAGCCATACAACGTTTCCATGGCTTTGAGAATTACTACAGACAATTCATCCCTCATTTCTCTTCGTTATCTCAGCCAATTTTGTCCCTCATCTGTAAGTGGCCAATCCCAAGGTCTGCAGCAGAGAGCGCCTTTGTAACCCTTTTTGCAAAAGCTCCAGTATTACATCGTCCAGAGGCCAGTAAGCCATTCATTCTCGAGGTGCACGCTTCATCCACGGGAGAGGGCGCTGTACTCTTCCAGAAGTCTCCTTCTGGTCGTTTAGTTCCCTGTGACTTTTTCTCCAGAGGATTCTCTACCTCCAAATGCAACTATTTCATCTGGGACAGGGAGATATTGGCCATTAAGTTGGCATTGGAGGAATGGCGGTATCTCCTGGAGGGAGCTGTACATCGTTTTGTCATCTACACCGACCACAAAAATTTATCGTACATTCAGTCTGCGCAAAGGCTTAATCCTCAACAAGCCAGATGGTCTTTGTTTTTTGCTTGGTTTGACTTCAAACTCCGCTTTCGGCCAGGCATTGAGAATGCCAAAGCAGACGCATTGTCTAGATCCTTCCTGTCGGAGGATACTGAGGAAGAACCCTCTCATATTATCAACCCCACCAGGGTTATCACCGTAGCTCCGATCAGACTTTCTAACCCTCCACCGGGTAAGACATTTGTGGCAGAGGCCGACAGAATAAGGATTCTCCACTGGGGTCACTCCTCTAAATTAGCCGGCCATGCGGCTATCAGGAAGACTATGGCCCTCATCTCTCACTACTATTGGTGACCTTCTCTCCGTCAAGATGTGGAAGACTTTACGTCTTCTTGCCCATCCTGTGCCAAGAACAAGATCCCTAGGCAACTTCCTTCCGGGCTTCTGCAACCTCTTCCTGTGCCTTCAGCCCCCTGGCAGCATATAGCCATGGATTTTATTACCGATCTACCATGTTCATCGGATTGTATGGTTCTTTTTGTGGTTGTGGACCATTTTTCTCAAATGGCACACTGTTCTGTTACCCGGCCTACCTTCGGCTCCTGAATTGGCAAAGATCTTCATTAGCCATATCTTCAAGTGCCATGGCTTCCTTCTACACATAGTATCCGATAGAGGTGTACAATTTACGTCCCGCTTCTGGAGAGCTCTGTGCAAACTCATGATGATGATCTTAGATTTTTCCTCGGCCTATCACCCCCAAACTAATGGCCAGGTGGAACGAGTCAACCTGACTTCTTATCTTTGGCACTTCTGTAATGTTCATCAGGATGATTGGGTCAGTTTTCTTCCCTGGGCGGAGTTTGCATACAACAATCATTCCAGTGAATCTGCTGCCAAGTCTCCGTTCTTCATCGTTTCTGGTCAACACCCCAACATACCTCTCCCGGTACCCCTGGTCTCGGGTGTGCCAGTGGCCGACGCCATGTTGATGGAATTTTCCTAAATCTGGAAAGAGACCAAGAGTTCACTTGAAAAAGCCTCCTACAAGATGAAAAGACATTCGGACTAGAGGCCCTTGGATTCTTCTAAATATCTACCATGTGAAAAAGTGTGGCTTGCATCCAAATATATCAGACTCAAGATTCCATCCTACAAGCTGGGTCCCGGTTACATCGGTCCTTTTGAAATTTGGAAGCAACTCAATGAGGTTACCTACAAATTGAGGTTGCCTGCCTCGCTCCATGTCCCCAACGCCTTCCATGTACGAGTATCGCTTCTTAAACCCGTGGTGCTCAACCACTTCCATACCACATCCAGTCATACCCCGCCATCCGTTAACACTGGAGATGTCTTTAAAGTAAGAGATATTCTTGCCATGAAAAAGGTTAGAGGGAAAATTTTCTTTTTGATTGATTGGAAGGGTTTTGGTCCTGAGGAGAGGTCTTGGGAGTCCCAAGAAAACATTCATGCTCCTCGCATCCTCGGAAAGTTCCTTGCCAGTCTTGAGAAGGAATGGCGTAAGGGAGGGGGTACTGTTACCACTGCGGCCGGCCGCTCTGCCACCGCTCCTCGGGCCTCCTGTGCTGGTGTTGTGGGGTTCCGCCGGGTGTCCCCGGGCTTGTGTGCCTCCTGAGGCATCCACGGTCTGCGCCTGCGCCATGTGTTTCCTTAGGCTGCGGACGCACGCTTGCTGGATTTCCTTATTTAGTTGACCGGGTGTCCTGACCGGGAAGTGCCCGCCTCCTCTGTGTCTGGTGTCAGTATTTCTGGCACTTTTTCCTTCACATCGGCGCCTGGTGATTCACTCTGTTGCATGCTTTGTACTGGTGTATCTTAGGTCCCAGCACTCTCCCCAGGGTGCATGCTTTGCCTATACCTTCTATCTCCTATACTTTACCCTGTGTGCTCTCCTCTCTGCCCTGGTTCACTGTACATTACCCAGTGCGCGCTCCGCTCTGCCTTGGTCCCCTGTACATTAACCGGTGTGCGCTCCGCTCTGCCCTTGTCCCCTGTGCATTTCCCAGTGTGCAATCTGGTCGGTAACGCGATCCAGTGGATCCATTCTAGGAACCGTGACAGTGTGTGTATATGTGCTGCACTATACTGTGTGTGGGAGGCCTGCACTATACTGTGTGTGGGAGGCCTGCACTATACTGTGTTGTGTGTGTGTCTGCTGCACTATATTGTGTGTGTGGGGGCTGCATTATACTGTGTGTGAGGGGCTGCACTATACTGTGTGTTTTTGTGTGGTAGCTACATTATACTGTGTGTGGGGATGCATTATACAGTGTGTGTGGGGCTGCATTATACTCTGAGGGGCTGCATTATACTCTGAAGGTGCTGCATTATACGCTAAGGGGGCTGCTTTATACTCTGAGGGGGGCTGCATTATGCTTTATGAGGGGACAACATTATACTCTATGAGAGGACTACATTATACTTTATGAGGGGAGCTTCAGTATAATCTGAAGGGGCTGCATTATATTCTGAGGGGTGCTGCATTATGCTCTATGAGGGGACTACATTATACTCTATGAGGGGACTACATTATACTCTATGAGGGAGTCTGCAGTATACTCTGAGGGGGCCTTCAGTATACTCTGAGAGGGCTGCATTATACTCTGAGTGGGCTGAATTATACTCTGAGGGTGCTGAATTATACTCTATGAATGACCATGGGGAGTGCATTTTACTATGTGTACTATATGGGACCTGCATTATACTGTATCAAGGGCTATCTGTACCCATCATTCTTCTTCAGCCGGAGTAAGGGTATGTGCACACGGTCAGTAAACGCTGCAGGTTGGACGCTGCGTACTTGTGCGGCGTCCAACCCGCAGCGTCCAGATGTTACAGATGTTCCATAGTGGATGGGATTTCAAGAAATCCCATGCCCACTATTCGTGCACAGACGCCCGAGGCTCACCTGCAGAGACGGACAAGTGGCGCTTCTCTCCAGACCGCAGCTGTCTATTTATCTTGCAGAGATGCGAGCCTCCACAAGATAAATTTCACCCGTACAATGTATTGGACGTGGTGAATCTGCATGGTTCAATGAACACATGCGGATTCACCTGTGTTCAATAGTCGGTAGTGCTTTGGATACAGCGAACATGTACTGCGTCCAAAGCACTGCCAATTACTGTCCGTGTGCACCTACCCTAAGGAGGCCGGGAAACAAGCATGGAACGACTTCAATATTGTCGATCGCACTCATTTAGCTGCCTGAACTCACCGCATGTAAATACAACATTCATGTTTCTGTGTGATGGACCAATATGTGAGCATTTGGGGCCCCACTTTAAACTTTTACCCAGGGCCCCACTTTGTCTAAAACTGGCCCTGCATGTGCACACCACAGCCATGGGTGGATCACGATTAACTAGTTAAATGCCGCTGTCAATCTCTGATAGCGCCATTTAGTTCACGCTTACCGGAATCACATCCTTTATCCCACCCATCGGTGACCCTGTCACATGATCGCAGGTCACCGATGGGTCGGCGTGACAACCAGAGGTCTGAAGCAGACCGCTATGGTTGTCATTGCCAAATTGCTATGAGTGCCGCCCGATAGTCAGCGCTCATAGCAATGTGAGCATTTCTACTACACACAGGCGATCTGATCATTGCCTGTGTGTAGCAGAGGCGATCAAAGTATTGTATCTTCTATCCCATGAATACTATTGAAGCATGCAAAAAGTAAAAAAAAAAATTTTTTTAAAAATGTAAAAGTTCAAATCACCCCCCTTTCGCCCCATTCAAAATAAAACAATAAAAATCAAACATACACATATTTGGTGTCCCGCATTCAGAATCGCGAGATCTATCAATATAAAAAAAGGATTAACCTGATCGCTAAACGGCGTAACGACAAAAAAATTAAAAACGCCAGAATTACGTTTTTTTGGTCGCCACTACATTGCAATAAAATGAAATAACGGGCGATTAAAAGATCGTATCTACAGCAAAATGGTATAAATAAAAACGTCAACTTGCTGTGCAAAAATAAGCCCTCACCCAGTCCCAGATCACGAAAAATGAGGACGCAACAGGTCTTAGAAAATGGAGCCATTTTTTTTAACATATTTTGGAATTTTTTTCACCACTTAAATAAATAAGAACCTAGACATGTTTGGTGTCTATGAACTCGCAATGATCTGGAGAATCAAAAACAACTGTGGTATTGCACTTTTTTTGCAATTTCACCACACTTGGAATTTTTTTTCCCGTTTCCAGTACACGATATGTTAAAACCAATGGTGTTGTGCAAATGTACAACTTGTCCCGCAAGTCCCTCACATGGCCATATTGACAGAAAAAAAAAAGTTATGGCTTTGTGAAGAAGGGGAGCAAAAACCAGAAATTCAGAAACTGAAATACCCTGGGTCTTTAAGGGGTTAAAGAGGACCTGTCCAGAGGTCAAGAGCACACAGTTTTTGTTCCTATTTTATTCCCACTACTCCCCTGAGTATTTAGTTTATTTTGTTTATTTTTACTTTTTTACATCAATCATATGGTTCCAGAGACATGGGCCTTCTTATTTAGAGCTAATTAGAAATGAGCGGATCGCTTCACACAACCTTGGTCTTGTGTCCAGGTCACGGCTCTCTGGCAGTGGACAGGAGCTGCATGAATTTACTGATCCTCCAGGTCACGGCTCTCTGGCAGTGGACAGGAGCTGCATGAATTTACTGGTCCTCCGGGATCCCGGGCTTGTCTTATGATTTGCTGTGCTGGCAGATCACCTGTGCTCGCACAAGGAAACTCAGAAAGTCAGGAAATTTGCGCAGCTCTTATCTATGGCCAGAGCTCACTGACCTGGACCGTGATTGCATGAAGTGATCTGCTCAATTCTGATGCTAATTCTTATGGGCTTTACCAAGAGGGCATCGCTCAAAGGATTCTCTGGAGATGTGTCTGTAGCCTGCTCTGCATAATTACCCTGTGAACAGCGCTCCCTTGGAGAAGACCGTAAATAAGTACTAAATAAAAAGGCTGTATTTGAAGGTGTATTTTAAAAAAAAAAAATAGAGCCAAAACTCGACACTTTTGACCTGGGACAGGTCCTCTTTAAATCTAATATTAGGTGGATTTTTCCTGTTCTGTACAGATTACCTTTAAGAAGTCACCTCAGTAAAAGGCAACATCTATGAACTGGATGGACAAATGTCTTTTTTCGGCCTTGCTAACTATGTTACTGTGTTATACATAGTGTGAGACAGTGAGAGTATGTGTGTTGAATGGGGTGTACATTTCACCTAGATACTTTGCTGACTGGTATAAGGGAAATGTATGGCTTTGTAAACCTAGTGGTAGAGAAAGGTCACTACACCTTACATTCAGTACACACTTGCAGCTCAGGCCTGAAACCACTCAGCTGTTAATTAGGAGACCAGAAGTAGGTGTCTGCGAACACAGACAGAGAGCTCGCTTAGTCTGGACAAGGAGTCCAGGCACAAGAAGGAGTCTCCAGGAGTATGAGCTGTCTCAGTCTGGGTGCTCGATGTACCCCGGACACAGGAGTAGTCTCTGTGAGAATCCATGTGGATAGCTGCTGAATAGGAGGGGAGCTCTCTCAAGTCTGGACGTTGGATATGCCTTCAGACACAAGGAGGAGACTCTGTGAAACTCCATGCTGGTAACTACTGAACATATGTGTTGTTTTGGGGACAGGCTGTTAGAGTCTGGACCCGGATAGAGAGGGAAATCTAAGTGTAGTAAGTGGCTGGACAAGCCCAGGGCTTATGTTTATGATTTGGTTTTGATTATGTTCTGTTTGCTGTGGACTTTAATAAAGCTGGTTGCGGCCAGTTTTTACCAGAACTGCTGTCTGTGAATGAGCTGTTTCCGTGCCACTCCGTCTACCTGGACGGCGATCCCAGAGCTATATCCCCTGAAAAGCTTACAATTGGTGCTAGAATGTGCGTGCAGCACAGTGGCGAGAGACAGCAATAAAGGTGAAGTCTGTTGAAGCAGCAGCAGAGAGAAAAAAAAAAAAAAAAAAGTTTCTGCACAGCAAAGCTGAACTTGTTGTGGAAAAGACTGTGGAGTGTGCAGCAGCAAAGGAAAAAGTCTGTTGGAGCAGTCTTAAAGAGACAGTGACCCTAATAGAGTTTGCAGAAAAAAAAAAAAAAAAAAGTGTCTGCACAGCAAAGCTGAATTTTCTGTGGAAAAGACTGTGGAGTGTGTATGTCTTGAGTGAAGACTGCCGTTGTTGAGACAGAGAAGTCTGACAGCATGGAGGCGCTGTTTGAACAAATGGCGCAAGTTAATGTGTAACATAAGACTGCTGTGGTTGAGACAGATAAGTCCGGCAGTATGGAGGAGCTCGTTGAGTACCTGGACCAGGCCCAGCGGAGCATGCAGCAGAGCATGGAGCGGCAGCGCCTGCAGCACCAGCAGCGCATGCAGCAGGCCCAGCAGCAAATTCCTGAAGCAGCAGCAGGAGAATAACCGGTTGTTTTTTGAGCAGGTTGCAGCACTACAAAAGACTTGCAGCGCATCGTCCCAAAGTAATGTTGCAAAGTCACCTGCATTGTCCGCTGTAAAGAAGGCGGTAAGACGGTCCCTGAAAAAGATGACACCTCGTGACGATGTGGAGGTATATCTCACTAGGTTTGAGGGACTGGCAGAGAAGGAGAATCTGCCCCTATCTGAATGGGCCATGATGGTCGCACCCTATCTGATTGGAGAACCCCAAAGGGCCTATGCTGACCTGAGCGAGCAGGACAGCCAAGACTATGCCAAGCTGAAAGCGGAGATTTCTTACCCGGCTGGGTGTTACGGTGACAGCCCGTGCCAGGGGAGTTCATGACTGGAGATGCAGTTGGGAGTCTGCAGTCAGCAAACCTGATTATGGAGTTGAAAAGGTGATAGTGGACCGCTACACCCAAGCACGTCCTCCTGAGGTACAGCCAGAGGTCGGACAAGGAGACCACCAGGACGCCAATCGTCTGGTCAGCCTGATGGAGAGGGCCTTCGCCACCAAAGACTGCCTCCGTGACCAGCCGTCTGAGAGGTCGTCACTTCAGAGTTCCTGGATGCCGAACTCTCCCGGTAAGAGCGTTCCAGCTGTTGGGGTCGTGTGGGTGGGAGAGTGTGATGGACAGTGTTGGAGATGTCGTGAAATTGCAGCCAACTGTCCAATAGAGGGGGAGCCTATGTGTTGTGATGTTGGCGGATCCCTCTCTCCCTGCGCAGAGCCTGTGTGTGTGTCCACCTCAGCCGAAGAGACTGGACCACAGGGGTCTCCGGTGGTTGTAAATGACTGCCCAGCACAGGCCCTCTTGGACTCAGAGAGTCCAGTGACTTCCGTATGGGACAGCCTGATTGATAGGGACTTTATCCCTGATAAACACCTGAGTGTGGTGTGCGTCCATGGAGACACCAAAGTCTACCCAGAGACTGTCGTGGGCTTGATCCCAAACGCGGGGAGGTTTCATGTGAAGTGGGGGTAGTGAAGAACCTGGTGCCCCCCGTCATATTGGGTAATGACTTTCCCCGGTCTAAGGATCTCTGGGGGAAAAATGTTTCTGATGGACAGTGTGATGAAGCTCCTATTGAGGGTGCGCAGTCCCGAGGGCGGAACACAATGCTAGTGGGCCGTTAAACTTATGTGATAATGATGATGATGATGATAATAATGATAATGATGATGATGATCATGATAATGATGATGACCATGATAATGATGCTGATGCTGATAATAATAATGATGATGATCATGATAGTGATGATGATACTGATCATAATCATGATAATGATATTGATAATAATGACGACTGTGATAGTGATGAAATTCCTTTGCAGGTGATGTTGGGAGACGAGGATGGTGGTTCTCGGGAACCGAGTGTCCCTGACTTACCTGTGTCCTGTGACAATTTTGAGAGTGAGCAGTGGCGAGACCCTCTCTTAAAACGGCACAGGAAAATATAAATGTTCTAAATGAGGTTTCCCAAGAGCCTGGCTCTGAGGAGAGGTTTCCTCATGTTGCCATAAACAATAACCTGTTGTATAGGGACACTGAAGTCCAGGGAGAGGTCGTGAGCCAGCTCCTAGTACCTGAGCTATATGGAAGTATAGTGCTGAGGTTGTCACATAGTCACATACTTGAGGACCACCTGAGGGAAACCAGGGACCAGATGGTGAAGTTAATGTTGTGGATGACATGTTAACTAAGGTTCCAGATCAAGATGTGAATGAGAATGAATTGTATACCCTGACAGTGAGCAGGATGTGAATGAAAATGAAGTGTATAACCCTGAAAAGTGAGCAGGATGTGAATGAGAATGAATTGTATAACCCTGAAAGTGAGCAGGATGAGAATGAGAATGAATTGTATAACCCTGAAAGTGAGCCGGATGTGGTGAGAAAAAGGGGTCAGACAGGGATAGTGGTAGTGATAGTGAATCATCTGATGACAATAAAGCAACCAGTGCAAATGAGGAAGGCATGGTAGCAGAGGAGGTTGAGAGTCCTGAGAAGAAAGCTGATGCTGACCTTACAGCCGGACAGAAGATGGCATCTGAGATGTTTTACAGTTGGCCGGTTCCCTGGCGAAGACTAAGGTGAAAGGAGGAGAGCTGAGCTTTGAAGGCAGGACTCTGAGACTGAACACAGCACAAGTGGAGGCTGTTGGAAGTGGGAAGTTGTCGACGTGTGGTGTGGATCTGCATCATGCCAGGGACTTGAGGGAGATGCTGCAGAGGTAGAAGGAGCCATAGAAGTGGTAGTCACCAAGCCAGATGCCTCATCAGAAGCTGAGGTCTCAAGTGAAGCTGTGAGGAACAAGACTGAAGATATGGGGACTGATTCTGTCCAGGAATCTGTTTCTGCCGAAGACAGCGGCGTGGACGGGTTACGGTTCAGATCAGTAGCTGCAACTCGTGAAGCTCAGGCTGGAAGTTTGGCGCCGGAGCCCCAGCGGTGTTCCCGAGTGACACCAAGGATCTGGATAAATCACAAGATGAGATTTTGAGACATCAGGCTGGCATTGGTGAGCTCAAGCGCACTTTCATGGAGTCTACATCGGAGCCAGTCCCAACAAATGGGGAAAAGCGATGTGTCACTCCGTTGCCGCTGCAGACACACGGGAGCTCAGATGGATGCAGAACGTGGTGGAAGAGAAGAATCCGGCGGGTTCTGAGTATACAGATGCAGCTATCAAGGAGAACTTGAAAGCCGGAATAAATGGAAATATTGGAGACCATAATGATGTGACTGAAGAGGTAGAATGTAAGACTGACGGTGGGCTTCTGAGCATGTTCTACCAGAAGAGCCTGAAGAAGGGGCCGAAGACATAAAAGACGTCCAACAGGTACCAGATGAATTGATGACTTCTCAGAAAAAACTTCAACTGTGATGAAGGAGTGTGATGAAGCCATGAGCATCTTCGTGAGAAGGTCAATGAAGTAAAAGGAAGGATACAGGGAATCTCTTCGTTGCAAGAGCAAATGCTGCTCAATAAGTCTAAGGCTCTATATAAGAATGCTGTTGTCACGGTAGAACATTACAATTCAGCTGGAGACTTAGCGGATGATTTATGTGTACTGCAAAAGAAAAACGATCAGCTCCTTCTACAGTCCCAATCATTTGAACAGTGTAGCTTAAAATGGTCAGAGACCATAGCAGAGGAGCTTAAGGTCTGTGAAATAGACTTTATGAGTCAACCGATATTCAAGAAAATAGATGTGCTAAAGAGGGTTCAAGGGGAACTAGAGAAAAGTGAAAAACCCCCCATACCTTCTGTGATAGTTGGTGCACATGGTCAGTGCACCAAGGACAGGAGGTACGTGAGTTTCTGAGGAAGAGTCAGCAGAAGTGTTCTGATGTGCCGGGTCGTACTTCTCTGGCCAGGCAACTATATCGAAACTGAGCCCGGCCTAAGGTCAAGATGAACCGTGCAGGATACCCGAGGCCCGCAGAGAGCATAGGCCTGGGAGGGTACAGGGTACTGCGGATGCTTCAGATGAAGAGAAAGCTGATGTTGGCTATGGCTCAGGTGAAGATACAGATGACAGTAGTGAAGATGAAGCTGATGAGGGCCATGACTGGTCCAGAGTTCACTGTCTCTTTTGGATTGTTGACCAGCCCTCCGGTTGGATGACCAGCCTCCGGTCTGGAGAAGAGGGGGGGGATATGTGAGACAGTGAGAGTATGTGTGTTGAATGGGGTGTACATTTCACCTAGATACTTTGCTGACTGGTATAAGGGAAATGTATGGCTTTGTAAACCTAGTGGTAGAGAAAGGTCATACACCTTACATTCAGTACACACTTGCAGCTCAGGCCTGAAAACCACTCAGCTGTTAATTAGGAGACCAGAAGTAGGTGTCTGCGAACACAGACTAGAGCTCGCTTAGTCTGGACAAGGAGTCCAGGCAAG
>JARQOD010000002.1:57640694-57684098 GCA_033576555.1 Oophaga sylvatica
AATTCATCCCTCATTTCTCTTCGTTATCTCAGCCAATTTTGTCCCTCATCTGTAAGTGGCCAATCCCAAGGTCTGCAGCAGAGAGCGCCTTTGTAACCCTTTTTGCAAAAGCTCCAGTATTACATCGTCCAGAGGCCAGTAAGCCATTCATTCTCGAGGTGCACGCTTCATCCACGGGAGAGGGCGCTGTACTCTTCCAGAAGTCTCCTTCTGGTCGTTTAGTTCCCTGTGACTTTTTCTCCAGAGGATTCTCTACCTCCAAATGCAACTATTTCATCTGGGACAGGGAGATATTGGCCATTAAGTTGGCATTGGAGGAATGGCGGTATCTCCTGGAGGGAGCTGTACATCGTTTTGTCATCTACACCGACCACAAAAATTTATCGTACATTCAGTCTGCGCAAAGGCTTAATCCTCAACAAGCCAGATGGTCTTTGTTTTTTGCTTGGTTTGACTTCAAACTCCGCTTTCGGCCAGGCATTGAGAATGCCAAAGCAGACGCATTGTCTAGATCCTTCCTGTCGGAGGATACTGAGGAAGAACCCTCTCATATTATCAACCCCACCAGGGTTATCACCGTAGCTCCGATCAGACTTTCTAACCTCCACCGGGTAAGACATTTGTGGCAGAGGCCGACAGAATAAGGATTCTCCACTGGGGTCACTCCTCTAAATTAGCCGGCCATGCGGCTATCAGGAAGACTATGGCCCTCATCTCTCACTACTATTGGTGACCTTCTCTCCGTCAAGATGTGGAAGACTTTACGTCTTCTTGCCCATCCTGTGCCAAGAACAAGATCCCTAGGCAACTTCCTTCCGGGCTTCTGCAACCTCTTCCTGTGCCTTCAGCCCCCTGGCAGCATATAGCCATGGATTTTATTACCGATCTACCATGTTCATCGGATTGTATGGTTCTTTTTGTGGTTGTGGACCATTTTTCTCAAATGGCACACTGTTCTGTTACCCGGCCTACCTTCGGCTCCTGAATTGGCAAAGATCTTCATTAGCCATATCTTCAAGTGCCATGGCTTCCTTCTACACATAGTATCCGATAGAGGTGTACAATTTACGTCCCGCTTCTGGAGAGCTCTGTGCAAACTCATGATGATGATCTTAGATTTTTCCTCGGCCTATCACCCCCAAACTAATGGCCAGGTGGAACGAGTCAACCTGACTTCTTATCTTTGGCACTTCTGTAATGTTCATCAGGATGATTGGGTCAGTTTTCTTCCCTGGGCGGAGTTTGCATACAACAATCATTCCAGTGAATCTGCTGCCAAGTCTCCGTTCTTCATCGTTTCTGGTCAACACCCCAACATACCTCTCCCGGTACCCCTGGTCTCGGGTGTGCCAGTGGCCGACGCCATGTTGATGGAATTTTCCTAAATCTGGAAAGAGACCAAGAGTTCACTTGAAAAAGCCTCCTACAAGATGAAAAGACATTCGGACTAGAGGCCCTTGGATTCTTCTAAATATCTACCATGTGAAAAAGTGTGGCTTGCATCCAAATATATCAGACTCAAGATTCCATCCTACAAGCTGGGTCCCGGTTACATCGGTCCTTTTGAAATTTGGAAGCAACTCAATGAGGTTACCTACAAATTGAGGTTGCCTGCCTCGCTCCATGTCCCCAACGCCTTCCATGTACGAGTATCGCTTCTTAAACCCGTGGTGCTCAACCACTTCCATACCACATCCAGTCATACCCCGCCATCCGTTAACACTGGAGATGTCTTTAAAGTAAGAGATATTCTTGCCATGAAAAAGGTTAGAGGGAAAATTTTCTTTTTGATTGATTGGAAGGGTTTTGGTCCTGAGGAGAGGTCTTGGGAGTCCCAAGAAAACATTCATGCTCCTCGCATCCTCGGAAAGTTCCTTGCCAGTCTTGAGAAGGAATGGCGTAAGGGAGGGGTACTGTTACCACTGCGGCCGGCCGCTCTGCCACCGCTCCTCGGGCCTCCTGTGCTGGTGTTGTGGGGTTCCGCCGGGTGTCCCCGGGCTTGTGTGCCTCCTGAGGCATCCACGGTCTGCGCCTGCGCCATGTGTTTCCTTAGGCTGCGGACGCACGCTTGCTGGATTTCCTTATTTAGTTGACCGGGTGTCCTGACCGGGAAGTGCCCGCCTCCTCTGTGTCTGGTGTCAGTATTTCTGGCACTTTTTCCTTCACATCGGCGCCTGGTGATTCACTCTGTTGCATGCTTTGTACTGGTGTATCTTAGGTCCCAGCACTCTCCCCAGGGTGCATGCTTTGCCTATACCTTCTATCTCCTATACTTTACCCTGTGTGCTCTCCTCTCTGCCCTGGTTCACTGTACATTACCCAGTGCGCGCTCCGCTCTGCCTTGGTCCCCTGTACATTAACCGGTGTGCGCTCCGCTCTGCCCTTGTCCCCTGTGCATTTCCCAGTGTGCAATCTGGTCGGTAACGCGATCCAGTGGATCCATTCTAGGAACCGTGACAGTGTGTGTATATGTGCTGCACTATACTGTGTGTGGGAGGCCTGCACTATACTGTGTGTGGGAGGCCTGCACTATACTGTGTTGTGTGTGTGTCTGCTGCACTATATTGTGTGTGTGGGGGCTGCATTATACTGTGTGTGAGGGGCTGCACTATACTGTGTGTTTTTGTGTGGTAGCTACATTATACTGTGTGTGGGGATGCATTATACAGTGTGTGTGGGGCTGCATTATACTCTGAGGGGGCTGCATTATACTCTGAAGGTGCTGCATTATACGCTAAGGGGGCTGCTTTATACTCTGAGGGGGCTGCATTATGCTTTATGAGGGGACAACATTATACTCTATGAGAGGACTACATTATACTTTATGAGGGGAGCTTCAGTATAATCTGAAGGGGCTGCATTATATTCTGAGGGGTGCTGCATTATGCTCTATGAGGGGACTACATTATACTCTATGAGGGGACTACATTATACTCTATGAGGGAGTCTGCAGTATACTCTGAGGGGGCCTTCAGTATACTCTGAGAGGGCTGCATTATACTCTGAGTGGGCTGAATTATACTCTGAGGGTGCTGAATTATACTCTATGAATGACCATGGGGAGTGCATTTTACTATGTGTACTATATGGGACCTGCATTATACTGTATCAAGGGCTATCTGTACCCATCATTCTTCTTCAGCCGGAGTAAGGGTATGTGCACACGGTCAGTAAACGCTGCAGGTTGGACGCTGCGTACTTGTGCGGCGTCCAACCCGCAGCGTCCAGATGTTACAGATGTTCCATAGTGGATGGGATTTCAAGAAATCCCATGCCCACTATTCGTGCACAGACGCCCGAGGCTCACCTGCAGAGACGGACAAGTGGCGCTTCTCTCCAGACCGCAGCTGTCTATTTATCTTGCAGAGATGCGAGCCTCCACAAGATAAATTTCACCCGTACAATGTATTGGACGTGGTGAATCTGCATGGTTCAATGAACACATGCGGATTCACCTGTGTTCAATAGTCGGTAGTGCTTTGGATACAGCGAACATGTACTGCGTCCAAAGCACTGCCAATTACTGTCCGTGTGCACCTACCCTAAGGAGGCCGGGAAACAAGCATGGAACGACTTCAATATTGTCGATCGCACTCATTTAGCTGCCTGAACTCACCGCATGTAAATACAACATTCATGTTTCTGTGTGATGGACCAATATGTGAGCATTTGGGGCCCCACTTTAAACTTTTACCCAGGGCCCCACTTTGTCTAAAACTGGCCCTGCATGTGCACACCACAGCCATGGGTGGATCACGATTAACTAGTTAAATGCCGCTGTCAATCTCTGATAGCGCCATTTAGTTCACGCTTACCGGAATCACATCCTTTATCCCACCCATCGGTGACCCTGTCACATGATCGCAGGTCACCGATGGGTCGGCGTGACAACCAGAGGTCTGAAGCAGACCGCTATGGTTGTCATTGCCAAATTGCTATGAGTGCCGCCCGATAGTCAGCGCTCATAGCAAGTGAGCATTTCTACTACACACAGGCGATCTGATCATTGCCTGTGTGTAGCAGAGGCGATCAAAGTATTGTATCTTCTATCCCATGAATACTATTGAAGCATGCAAAAAGTAAAAAAAAAAATTTTTTTAAAAATGTAAAAGTTCAAATCACCCCCCTTTCGCCCCATTCAAAATAAAACAATAAAAAATCAAACATACACATATTTGGTGTCCCGCATTCAGAATCGCGAGATCTATCAATATAAAAAAAGGATTAACCTGATCGCTAAACGGCGTAACGACAAAAAAATTAAAAACGCCAGAATTACGTTTTTTTGGTCGCCACTACATTGCAATAAAATGAAATAACGGGCGATTAAAAGATCGTATCTACAGCAAAATGGTATAAATAAAAACGTCAACTTGCTGTGCAAAAATAAGCCCTCACCCAGTCCCAGATCACGAAAAATGAGGACGCAACAGGTCTTAGAAAATGGAGCCATTTTTTTTAACATATTTTGGAATTTTTTTCACCACTTAAATAAATAAGAACCTAGACATGTTTGGTGTCTATGAACTCGCAATGATCTGGAGAATCAAAAACAACTGTGGTATTGCACTTTTTTTGCAATTTCACCACACTTGGAATTTTTTTCCCGTTTCCAGTACACGATATGTTAAAACCAATGGTGTTGTGCAAATGTACAACTTGTCCCGCAAGTCCCTCACATGGCCATATTGACAGAAAAAAAAAAAGTTATGGCTTTGTGAAGAAGGGGAGCAAAAACCAGAAATTCAGAAACTGAAATACCCTGGGTCTTTAAGGGGTTAAAGAGGACCTGTCCAGAGGTCAAGAGCACACAGTTTTTGTTCCTATTTTATTCCCACTACTCCCCTGAGTATTTAGTTTATTTTGTTTATTTTTACTTTTTTACATCAATCATATGGTTCCAGAGACATGGGCCTTCTTATTTAGAGCTAATTAGAAATGAGCGGATCGCTTCACACAACCTTGGTCTTGTGTCCAGGTCACGGCTCTCTGGCAGTGGACAGGAGCTGCATGAATTTACTGATCCTCCAGGTCACGGCTCTCTGGCAGTGGACAGGAGCTGCATGAATTTACTGGTCCTCCGGGATCCCGGGCTTGTCTTATGATTTGCTGTGCTGGCAGATCACCTGTGCTCCGCACAAGGAAACTCAGAAAGTCAGGAAATTTGCGCAGCTCTTATCTATGGCCAGAGCTCACTGACCTGGACCGTGATTGCATGAAGTGATCTGCTCAATTCTGATGCTAATTCTTATGGGCTTTACCAAGAGGGCATCGCTCAAAGGATTCTCTGGAGATGTGTCTGTAGCCTGCTCTGCATAATTACCCTGTGAACAGCGCTCCCTTGGAGAAGACCGTAAATAAGTACTAAATAAAAAGGCTGTATTTGAAGGTGTATTTTAAAAAAAAAAAATAGAGCCAAAACTCGACACTTTTGACCTGGGGACAGGTCCTCTTTAAATCTAATATTAGGTGGATTTTTCCTGTTCTGTACAGATTACCTTTAAGAAGTCACCTCAGTAAAAGGCAACATCTATGAACTGGATGGACAAATGTCTTTTTTCGGCCTTGCTAACTATGTTACTGTGTTATACATAGTGTGAGACAGTGAGAGTATGTGTGTTGAATGGGGTGTACATTTCACCTAGATACTTTGCTGACTGGTATAAGGGAAATGTATGGCTTTGTAAACCTAGTGGTAGAGAAAGGTCACTACACCTTACATTCAGTACACACTTGCAGCTCAGGCCTGAAACCACTCAGCTGTTAATTAGGAGACCAGAAGTAGGTGTCTGCGAACACAGACAGAGAGCTCGCTTAGTCTGGACAAGGAGTCCAGGCACAAGAAGGAGTCTCCAGGAGTATGAGCTGTCTCAGTCTGGGTGCTCGATGTACCCCGGACACAGGAGTAGTCTCTGTGAGAATCCATGTGGATAGCTGCTGAATAGGAGGGGAGCTCTCTCAAGTCTGGACGTTGGATATGCCTTCAGACACAAGGAGGAGACTCTGTGAAACTCCATGCTGGTAACTACTGAACATATGTGTTGTTTTGGGGACAGGCTGTTAGAGTCTGGACCCGGATAGAGAGGGAAATCTAAGTGTAGTAAGTGGCTGGACAAGCCCAGGGCTTATGTTTATGATTTGGTTTTGATTATGTTCTGTTTGCTGTGGACTTTAATAAAGCTGGTTGCGGCCAGTTTTTACCAGAACTGCTGTCTGTGAATGAGCTGTTTCCGTGCCACTCCGTCTACCTGGACGGCGATCCCAGAGCTATATCCCCTGAAAAGCTTACAATTGGTGCTAGAATGTGCGTGCAGCACAGTGGCGAGAGACAGCAATAAAGGTGAAGTCTGTTGAAGCAGCAGCAGAGAGAAAAAAAAAAAAAAAAAAGTTTCTGCACAGCAAAGCTGAACTTGTTGTGGAAAAGACTGTGGAGTGTGCAGCAGCAAAGGAAAAAGTCTGTTGGAGCAGTCTTAAAGAGACAGTGACCCTAATAGAGTTTGCAGAAAAAAAAAAAAAAAAAGTGTCTGCACAGCAAAGCTGAATTTTCTGTGGAAAAGACTGTGGAGTGTGTATGTCTTGAGTGAAGACTGCCGTTGTTGAGACAGAGAAGTCTGACAGCATGGAGGCGCTGTTTGAACAAATGGCGCAAGTTAATGTGTAACATAAGACTGCTGTGGTTGAGACAGATAAGTCCGGCAGTATGGAGGAGCTCGTTGAGTACCTGGACCAGGCCCAGCGGAGCATGCAGCAGAGCATGGAGCGGCAGCGCCTGCAGCACCAGCAGCGCATGCAGCAGGCCCAGCAGCAATTCCTGAAGCAGCAGCAGGAGAATAACCGGTTGTTTTTTGAGCAGGTTGCAGCACTACAAAAGACTTGCAGCGCATCGTCCCAAAGTAATGTTGCAAAGTCACCTGCATTGTCCGCTGTAAAGAAGGCGGTAAGACGGTCCCTGAAAAAGATGACACCTCGTGACGATGTGGAGGTATATCTCACTAGGTTTGAGGGACTGGCAGAGAAGGAGAATCTGCCCCTATCTGAATGGGCCATGATGGTCGCACCCTATCTGATTGGAGAACCCCAAAGGGCCTATGCTGACCTGAGCGAGCAGGACAGCCAAGACTATGCCAAGCTGAAAGCGGAGATTCTTACCCGGCTGGGTGTTACGGTGACAGCCCGTGCCAGGGGAGTTCATGACTGGAGATGCAGTTGGGAGTCTGCAGTCAGCAAACCTGATTATGGAGTTGAAAAGGTGATAGTGGACCGCTACACCCAAGCACGTCCTCCTGAGGTACAGCCAGAGGTCGGACAAGGAGACCACCAGGACGCCAATCGTCTGGTCAGCCTGATGGAGAGGGCCTTCGCCACCAAAGACTGCCTCCGTGACCAGCCGTCTGAGAGGTCGTCACTTCAGAGTTCCTGGATGCCGAACTCTCCCGGTAAGAGCGTTCCAGCTGTTGGGGTCGTGTGGGTGGGAGAGTGTGATGGACAGTGTTGGAGATGTCGTGAAATTGCAGCCAACTGTCCAATAGAGGGGGAGCCTATGTGTTGTGATGTTGGCGATCCCTCTCTCCCTGCGCAGAGCCTGTGTGTGTGTCCACCTCAGCCGAAGAGACTGGACCACAGGGGTCTCCGGTGGTTGTAAATGACTGCCCAGCACAGGCCCTCTTGGACTCAGAGAGTCCAGTGACTTCCGTATGGGACAGCCTGATTGATAGGGACTTTATCCCTGATAAACACCTGAGTGTGGTGTGCGTCCATGGAGACACCAAAGTCTACCCAGAGACTGTCGTGGGCTTGATCCCCAAACGCGGGGAGGTTTCATGTGAAGTGGGGGTAGTGAAGAACCTGGTGCCCCCCGTCATATTGGGTAATGACTTTCCCCGGTCTAAGGATCTCTGGGGGAAAAATGTTTCTGATGGACAGTGTGATGAAGCTCCTATTGAGGGTGCGCAGTCCCGAGGGGCGGAACACAATGCTAGTGGGCCGTTAAACTTATGTGATAATGATGATGATGATGATAATAATGATAATGATGATGATGATCATGATAATGATGATGACCATGATAATGATGCTGATGCTGATAATAATAATGATGATGATCATGATAGTGATGATGATACTGATCATAATCATGATAATGATATTGATAATAATGACGACTGTGATAGTGATGAAATTCCTTTGCAGGTGATGTTGGGAGACGAGGATGGTGGTTCTCGGGAACCGAGTGTCCCTGACTTACCTGTGTCCTGTGACAATTTTGAGAGTGAGCAGTGGCGAGACCCCTCTCTTAAAACGGCACAGGAAAATATAAATGTTCTAAATGAGGTTTCCCAAGAGCCTGGCTCTGAGGAGAGGTTTCCTCATGTTGCCATAAACAATAACCTGTTGTATAGGGACACTGAAGTCCAGGGAGAGGTCGTGAGCCAGCTCCTAGTACCTGAGCTATATGGAAGTATAGTGCTGAGGTTGTCACATAGTCACATACTTGAGGGACCACCTGAGGGAAACCAGGGACCAGATGGTGAAGTTAATGTTGTGGATGACATGTTAACTAAGGTTCCAGATCAAGATGTGAATGAGAATGAATTGTATAACCCTGACAGTGAGCAGGATGTGAATGAAAATGAAGTGTATAACCCTGAAAGTGAGCAGGATGTGAATGAGAATGAATTGTATAACCCTGAAAGTGAGCAGGATGAGAATGAGAATGAATTGTATAACCCTGAAAGTGAGCCGGATGTGGCTGAGAAAAAGGGGTCAGACAGGGATAGTGGTAGTGATAGTGAATCATCTGATGACAATAAAGCAACCAGTGCAAATGAGGAAGGCATGGTAGCAGAGGAGGTTGAGAGTCCTGAGAAGAAAGCTGATGCTGACCTTACAGCCGGACAGAAGATGGCATCTGAAGATGTTTTACAGTTGGCCGGTTCCCTGGCGAAGACTAAGGTGAAAGGAGGAGAGCTGAGCTTTGAAGGCAGGACTCTGAGACTGAACACAGCACAAGTGGAGGCTGTTGGAAGTGGGAAGTTGTCGACGTGTGGTGTGGATCTGCATCATGCCAGGGACTCTGAGGGAGATGCTGCAGAGGTAGAAGGAGCCATAGAAGTGGTAGTCACCAAGCCAGATGCCTCATCAGAAGCTGAGGTCTCAAGTGAAGCTGTGAGGAACAAGACTGAAGATATGGGGACTGATTCTGTCCAGGAATCTGTTTCTGCCGAAGACAGCGGCGTGGACGGGTTACGGTTCAGATCAGTAGCTGCAACTCGTGAAGCTCAGGCTGGAAGTTTGGCGCCCGGAGCCCCAGCGGTGTTCCCGAGTGACACCAAGGATCTGGATAAATCACAAGATGAGATTTTGAGACATCAGGCTGGCATTGGTGAGCTCAAGCGCACTTTCATGGAGTCTACATCGGAGCCACGTCCCAACAAATGGGAAAAGCGATGTGTCACTCCGTTGCCGCTGCAGACACACGGGAGCTCAGATGGGATGCAGAACGTGGTGGAAGAGAAGAATCCGGCGGGTTCTGAGTATACAGATGCAGCTATCAAGGAGAACTTGAAAGCCGGAATAAATGGAAATATTGGAGACCATAATGATGTGACTGAAGAGGTAGAATGTAAGACTGACGGTAGGGCTTCTGAGCATGTTCTACCAGAAGAGCCTGAAGAAGGGGCCGAAGACATAAAAGACGTCCAACAGGTACCAGATGAATTGATGACTTCTCAGAAAAAACTTCAAACTGTGATGAAGGAGTGTGATGAAAGCCATGAGCATCTTCGTGAGAAGGTCAATGAAGTAAAAGGAAGGATACAGGGAATCTCTTCGTTGCAAGAGCAAATGCTGCTCAATAAGTCTAAGGCTCTATATAAGAATGCTGTTGTCACGGTAGAACATTACAATTCAGCTGGAGACTTAGCGGATGATTTATGTGTACTGCAAAAGAAAAACGATCAGCTCCTTCTACAGTCCCAATCATTTGAACAGTGTAGCTTAAAATGGTCAGAGACCATAGCAGAGGAGCTTAAGGTCTGTGAAATAGACTTTATGAGTCAACCGATATTCAAGAAAATAGATGTGCTAAAGAGGGTTCAAGGGGAACTAGAGAAAAGTGAAAAACCCCCCATACCTTCTGTGATAGTTGGTGACACATGGTCAGTGCACCAAGGACAGGAGGTACGTGAGTTTCTGAGGAAGAGTCAGCAGAAGTGTTCTGATGTGCCGGGTCGTACTTCTCTGGCCAGGCACTATATCGAAACTGAGCCCGGCCCTAAGGTCAAGATGAAACCGTGCAGGATACCCGAGGCCCGCAGAGAGCATAGGCCTGGGAGGGTACAGGGTACTGCGGATGCTTCAGATGAAGAGAAAGCTGATGTTGGCTATGGCTCAGGTGAAGATACAGATGACAGTAGTGAAGATGAAGCTGATGAGGGCCATGACTGGTCCAGAGTTCACTGTCTCTTTTGGATTGTTGACCAGCCCTCCGGTCTGGATGACCAGCCCTCCGGTCTGGAGAAGAGGGGGGGGATATGTGAGACAGTGAGAGTATGTGTGTTGAATGGGGTGTACATTTCACCTAGATACTTTGCTGACTGGTATAAGGGAAATGTATGGCTTTGTAAACCTAGTGGTAGAGAAAGGTCACTACACCTTACATTCAGTACACACTTGCAGCTCAGGCCTGAAACCACTCAGCTGTTAATTAGGAGACCAGAAGTAGGTGTCTGCGAACACAGACAGAGAGCTCGCTTAGTCTGGACAAGGAGTCCAGGCACAAGAAGGAGTCTCCAGGAGTATGAGCTGTCTCAGTCTGGGTGCTCGATGTACCCCGGACACAGGAGTAGTCTCTGTGAGAATCCATGCGGATAGCTGCTGAATAGGAGGGAGCTCTCTCAAGTCTGGACGTTGGATATGCCTTCAGACACAAGGAGGAGACTCTGTGAAACTCCATGCTGGTAACTACTGAACATATGTGTTGTTTTGGGGACAAGGCTGTTAGAGTCTGGACCCGGATAGAGAGGGAAATCTATCTAAGTGTAGTAAGTGGCTGGACAAGCCCAGGGCTTATGTTTATGATTTGGTTTTGATTATGTTCTGTTTGCTGTGGACTTTAATAAAGCTGGTTGCGGCCAGTTTTTACCAGAACTGCTGTCTGTGAATGAGCTGTTTCCGTGCCACTCCGTCTACCCGGACGGCGATCCCAGAGCTATATCCCCTGAAAAGCTTACAATAGATAAAAGAGAGTCCACCATCCACATTAGGTAATGTCACAGCTCGCCTCTACCATTTTCCTGCAACATCACTCTCAAGAAGAAGTCAAAGATCATCTCTAAACTGTCGTCTATGGTCCACATGGCTGCTGTAAAGCATATCTTTGAACTGCTGTTCACAGACATTTATGCAAGATGGCTGCCCTATAATCATGTACAGAAATAATAATCTACATTCGGAAATCATGAGCAGTTTAAAGAAAAGAATATGCAACTACCAGTATTTTTATTTTCAGTAATTAAACTGTATATTGAACAATAAATGTCTTTTATATAGCTTTTAAGTATTTTCTATGACCTGTGCAGAAGTTACTGTGCAGGAAGGGGGAAAAAAGACTGAACTATGACCTGTGCAGAGATCACTGTGATGGGAGGGGGAAGAAAGACTGAACTATGACCTGTGCAGAGATCACTGTGATGGGAGGGGGATGAAAGACTGAACTATGACCTGTGTAGATGTCACTGTGATGGGAGGGGGAAGAAAGACTGAACTATGACCTGTGCAGAGATCACTATGATGGTAGGGGGAAGAAAGACTGAACTATGACCTGTGCAGAGATCACTGTGATGGGAGGGGGAAGAAAGACTGAACTATGACCTGTGCAGAGATCACTGTGATGGGAGGGGGAAGAAAGACTGAGCTATGACCTGTGCAGAGGTCACTGTGCAGGGAGGGGGAAGAGAGACTGAGCTATGACCTGTGCAGAGGTCACTGTGCAGGGAGGGGGGATAAAGACTGAGCTATGATCTGTGCCACGGTCACTATGCAGGGAGGGAAGAAAGACTGAGCTGTGACCTGTGGCGTGGTCACTGTGCAAGGAGAGGGAAGAAAGACTGAGCTATGACCTGTGCAGAGGTCACTATGCAGAAAGGGGAAAAAAGACTGAGCTGTGACCTGTGGCGTTGTCACTGTGCAAGGAGAGGGAAGAAAGACTGAGCTGTTACCTGTGCCGAGATCACTACGCAGGGAGGGGAAGAAAGACTGAGCTGTGACCTGTGGCGTGGTCACTGTGTAAGGAGAGGGAAGAAAGACTGAGCTATGACCTTTGCAGAGATCACTACGCAGAAAGGGGAAGAAAGACTGAGCTGTGACCTGTGGCGTGGTCACTGTGCAAGGAGAGGGAAGAAAGACTGAGCTATGACCTGTGCAGAGGTCACTCTGCAGAAAGGGGAAGAAAGACTGAGCTATGACCTGTGCAGAGGTCACTGTGCAGGGAGGGGAAATAAAGACTGAGCTATGACCTGTGCCACTGTCACTATGCAGGGAGGGGAAGAAAGACTGATCTCCACATTGCCTGTTGTCAGTGATGAACAATAGGTAATGGTTGGCTTTGCTGCTGCTTCTGGCATAGATTCTCTCCAATTCTGTTCTGTTGGTGTTACAGATAGAAGCAGGGAAAATGAGAATGCTGTGAGCAGCAGACCAGATAGGAAACAAAGCATCTAAGTCTCAAGGGAGGGCAGTGTACAAATGATGTAATGTATCATAGTGTAGAGATGGAGGAGATCACACATGGATGTCAGGAGCTGTTAGAAGGGAAGGTGTGAATAAGATGCTGTAGTCATACCTCCCAACATAGAGGGATAAGAAAGAGGGACACATACTGTGGCAGGCAATTCTTACTCTACACTATGCCAGTCCCCTAACTGCGCCCAGTTCTTTATGTGGGGCTTTTGGCGGGGATTAAAAGGAGACAGTGGGTGGCAGAATTAAAGGGAGACAGTGGTGAGAATCGGAGGGTGAGAATCGGAAGGAGACACCGGGTCGCAGAGGATCTTGGTGAGGATTAGGGGGGAAATAATTATTGATGCTGCTGAAGCATCCTGTGCCCTGCCCCTCTTCTCTCTGTGCGACTGGAAGCCATCTGAAGTAGTGTCATCTGTGTAGCCCTGGTGGTAGGCACACGCAGTACCCTGGAGAGTGTATGGCGAGACGGCGGCTTAATGCTCAATAATCATTCACTCGACACACACTAGACACACCCCTAGGGTAGTGGAGTATACTCTAGAGGGAGTGGTCAAGGTAGTAGGTGTTAGAGTGATTAGTCTTGTTCCTGTTTTTGGACAGTGAGGACGTGTGGAGTGAGTCTAGACATCTGAGAGGAAAGACGTTTGGAGGGAAGAAAGAGTCTAGCCTGCTTCATCCCAGTTCATATCGTGGAGTCTGGTATAGGTGTTTGGAATACACCTTAGTCTAGTCAGAGCTGTATCACCTTCACAATACACACTGAGGAAGGAAGAAGTATTAGCACAGAAAAGTCTTCAGCACCCCTGTCTAGAGGACGGTATCAGGTTCAGAGACGTGCTCCTGCCTGTGATAACTGAGCGTCTGTGGCTAACTTCATTGGAAGGAAAAGGAAAGAAGTGACTGCTCGACCCTTGGCTAGTTTTGAGTGCTTATGTTACCAGCGTGGACAAGGCGAAAGGCAAGTGGATTATAGAATTAGTGCTACAGGATTGCAGAAGTCCAGCACGTTGCAACCGGTCACTGGGGACCGAAGGGTCACTGTTGTTTCAGGCACGGTGACAGGAAAACCAGGAATCTACCGGACCCTAGGTCGCGGCAGACAAGCCCCTTATAGTCAGTACGTAACTGGGGTCAGGGGGAGTGAAGACTTTGGAGTTCTGCAGGACCACGTAAGAATTCAGCTCCTTCATAGGAAGGCCCCTAACACTAAGCTGACTGGGCAGGTACAGCTTTGGATAAGCTGGAGAATTGAGGGAACTACGCTTCATGCTAGTTGCACTCGTCATATTGGAGATAAAGGAGGCCCCTAACTTGTCCAGCTGCCGTCTCAAGATACACTCTCCTTGGATCAGCCTCCCTGGGACCTGCCTTGTCATCTTGCAAGTAAAGGTATGGAAAGACGCTGACCGTGTGAGACTGTGTTCTTTAACCGCACTCGACTTCACTACTCACATAGACTTTGAGGGACCAGTCCCACCTGTAGGGGACCCGACATCTAGCTGCATCACCATCCCCTCAGAGATCTACAGCAGCGCTGGTACTAATTACCAGAATACTACAGGTGGCGTCACGAACTGTACATAAATCTATCCCCTGTAAATATATCCCCCCAACATACGCCAGACCGCCCGGGCCACAGACCGAGCCACAGCTACCTGTGACAAGAATCCCCATAGACTTCCATGGGCTCGGCTCTGAGTACCCCATTGCCCTGGTAACCCACAATTGTGGTGGCGGGTCGACACACATCCACCAGACCTCCCAGGACAGTGGGACAGCTTCCCAAATTCGTGACAGTCCTGCTGGGTCCAGGATGGTTGGGAGCCAGGTATACAATGTGTTGTGTATCAGTATAGAAAAAGAGAACACCAAGCACATTCTACAGGGGAGAGAGGGGATTCACACATTTCTCAGCACAATTGAACTAGATGGACTTAAAGTCTTCCTTCAACCTTAATAACTATGATTGCTTGTTGCTCATCGGAACTCAGTACAGAGATAAAGTTGTGATTAATGGAGAGTTGGTACAGGCCGCAGCATCCTGGACACATTCAGTGTGCATTTATGGGAGAGACATGTTCACAGGAGAACAGTCTGAAACTAATAAGAATTGCAAACTGCACATCAGGGAATTAGAATCTGAAATAATCGATGAACATTGTAGCCTGAAACTTTTTTCTTTAAAGTAACCTCTAACTTAAGTAAAAAGTATTTTTTTATCCAGGTCTAAGCTACCCAAAGCCTTAGCCTTTAACATTTAAATGGGTTTTCTTTGACTTTTAAAAATATGCAGTACATGTGTTAAAAAAAATATTATATATCCTTAACTGACCTAATCTTTTGCCTCTTCATCACAACCATCATTCACTTGACTGCTGCAGCCAATCAGTGGCTTCACAGAGACACTTGCATGTATGGCAACTGACCACTGAGGCCAGCGATTGACTGCAGCATTCATGTTATTGATGGGTGTGATATCACCGTTGCAGGACCACCAGATACTATAGGAGCAGTGGGGGGATTTAATTTCTCAAACATACTCAGGACAACACCTTAATTTCCCAGAAGGTCGTTGTCTTATGTTATAGACAAGATGAAAGCAGCGAGCAAAAAATGACAATACGTTTCATATTACCATTCTTATCCAATATTTGTGCTGTATCCAGGACTTCACAGATGAGATTGATTGTTCAGGAGAAACCTAAATAATTGATAGGTGGATATTTAGTGGTTTGACATCTGCTTAGAAGTCAAATTTTAGATCTCGTCTTATTTAGTGATCATAAAGCTTAAATGACTAGAGTCAGTCTGCATACTGATTCGAGAGTGCTGTCGTGGATCTGCCCTTTCGCAAATATCTGACAATACTCGTTTCACAGAGTGTACAGAAAGCCTTGGGATTAAACCTCCATGAAGTAGTATTAATGACAGCAATACAGCTTACAGCATGATTTTACTTAGAAACAGTTGCAAAAACAAAGAGTCATATACCTTGAAGCCTATAAATTGCTCAATCCTGACACTGCGGTCTTCACATTTACTTGACATAGCGATTTTCGATTCCAAATAATTCTTTGTTTTTTTGTTTGTTCATCAAGTTTAACAAAGTCTTGCTTTTTCTCCAGCAATGTTATCCGAAAAGAAAAGTCAACCCCTGCTGGAAACAGGATCTCCAAAAGCTTTGGGACCACTGGAAAATGTATGCGTATCTATGAAAAGTAGCCATGTAGTGATCGGCGGACCCTTGGATGTTCTTGTCCAGTCAGGTTCAGCCAAACTTTTAAAAAAAAGTTTGGTTCGGGTACCAGAACGGTATCCGAGCTGGAACATGAACCCAGACCCCATTCAAATGAATGGGGTCCCCGAATGTCCTGCATTTCCAATGCTGTTGTCTGTGTGACAGTGTGGGAAACACCAGCTCTGATCAGCGGTAAGTTCGGTACCGCCGGTCAAAGAAGGTTGAGCAGTTTTTATTTCAAATAAAGGACATTACTCTGTGAGTGTGTGTTTTCTAACTTAAACTTATGGGGTTAGTAATAAACGCCTCTCCATTGCTAACCCCTGGGCTTGATCAGCTGACATTACAAAGCTGACCTCAAACCCAAAAATATTATCCCACTTGCCACCACACCAGGGCTAGTGGGAAGATGCACCTTTTCTGGGGAGGCTGCGGAATGCTATTTTTAGGTGGTGGAGGGCCAATATCCATAGGCCCTTCCCAGTCTGAAAATACCAGCACCCAGCTGTCTGTTTAGGTTGGTTGGTTATCAAAAATGGGGGGGACCCCACAGTGCTTTTTTTATTATTTATTTAAGTCTTTAAAAAAAAAAAAAACGTGGGGACCCTTATATTTTCGATAACCAGCCATGATAATGCTAACAGCTGAAGGATGCAGCCTTCAGCTGTGTGCTTTAAATTGGCTCATCAAAATGGAGGGGGAACCCATGCTGTTTTTTTTAAATTATTTATTTAAATACACTGGAGCTGCAGCATCTGTAGGGTGTTGTGGTGCGCTCTGCGAAACTCAGATGCTGGGAACCGAGGTGACTTCAGTAAGGTGTCTCAATTCACAACGCCTGGTTCTCATGAGGGCAGGGTAACTGTGAACTGATATAACCTTACTGTAAGATCACCTGAGTTCATAGCAGCTGGTTCTCTTGCTGCGCAGCGCCAGTAGCGGACTGATGAACGACCGTGAATCTGGCACTCATCAGTCCGGCACTCTAGCTACCATGAGACCCGGTAGCTGTGAATTAGGTAACCTGAAAGGATACCAGAGTTCACAGCCATCGAGTCTCCCGGCAGCTGTGAGGCCTGGAAATTTTGATGGACACTTTAAGGTTACTTGTGTTTCTAGCAGCTGGAACATCTGTAGGCTGTGAACTAAAGTTACCTTGGGTGCGGATTTTGCTATACTTGTTAATGAATAAAAAATTTTTTAAACATGGCGTGGGGTCCCCCATAATTTTCAGAACCAGCTGAAGGAAACCTGATGGCTGAGGGCTGATGTTAATATTCTGGAAAAGGGCAAATAACCATAAAGGTTCCCAGGCTATTAATACCAGCTCATAGCTGTTTGCTTTGCCTTTACTGGTTATTATAGGGGAGACACCCAAAAAAATGACATGGGGTCCCCACTATATTTATTATCCAGCAAAGGCTAAACAGACAGCTGCGGACTATTGTTAATAGCCTAGGAAAGGGCAATGGATATTGGCCCCCTACTAGACTAAGAACATCAGCCCTCAACTGCCCCAGGAATGGCCCATCCACAAGATGCACCAATTCTGATGCTTAGCCTCGCTCTTCCCACTTGCCCTGGTGCGGTGGCAAGTGGGATAATAGGATTGAGGTTGATGTCAGCTCTGTAATGTCAGCTGACATCAAGCTCAGGGGTTAATAATGGGGAGACGTCAATAAGACACCCCTATTACTAATCCCATAGTCAAATGTAACAAAGACACAGGGTAAAGTCCTTTGTTTGAAATAAAAACTCCCTGATCCTCTCACCCATTTTTTCAACAAAAATAAAAAAGCAAAGTTATACACACCTATCCGCCGATAATCCATGAATGGCCATGTCCCACAACAATCTGGATGGTTTAGTGAGCAGTCACATCAGTGATGCGACCTCTCACCATGCCAGCCTGAACACAATGAGCATACCTGACTGGTGGTAACGTAATTACGGTTACTGCTGGTCACTGCAGCCACGTTCTCATGCTCTGCTCAGTGATCGGTCACCAAACCATCCAGATTGTCGTGGGATATGGCCATTAATGGATTATCGGTGGAAAGGTGAGTATAACTTTGCCTTGATATTTTGATTTTTGTTGAATAAGTGGGTAAAACTGTGTCTTTATTAAATTTGACTATGGTGTTAGTAATGGGGGTGTCTTATAAATGTCTGTCTATTACTAACCTCTGGCTTGATGTCAGCTGACATTACAAAGCTGACATCAACCCCAATCCTATTACCCACTTGCCACCGCACTAGGGCAAGTGGGAAGAGTCGGGCAAAGCGCCAGAATTGGCGCATCTAATAGTAATAGGGGCATGTGATAGACATGTCTCCATTACTAACGCACAACTATTACCCCACTTGCCACCGCACCAGGGCAAGTGGGAAGAGCTGGGCAAAGCACATCTAATAAATGTGTCCTTTCTGGGGTGGCTGCGGGCTGTAATTTTTAGGCTTGGGAGGGCCAATATCTATGCCGCCTTCCCAGTCTGAGAATACAGCCCCCAGCTGTCCGCTTTAGCTTGGCTGGTTATCAAGAATAGGGGTAACCCCATGCCATTTTTTTTATTATTTAAATCATTTTAAAAAACAGCATGGGGACCCCACTATTTTTGATAACCAGCCATGATAAAGTTGACAGCTGGGGGATGCAGCTGGTTATGAAAAATAGTTGAGACCCCATGTCTTTTTTTTTTTTTTTTTTTACACAGGGTGTGCCAGCCAATCACAGCCATGCCAATACTTGACATGACTCTGATTTAGCCAGAAGTGCCCACACAATAAAGCTTGTTGATTAGAAGCTTTAAAAGGCTGTGTTGTCCACTCATCGAGTTCACCCATCTTTATAGCCATGTAGTATTATGTAGAAGCACAGAACTCTACATATGAGAGGCATTAGTGTTCGTTGATAGATCTTGTGGACCTGCACACTGCACATTGTATATTTATTTTGATAATAAAATACAGAATTATTAGGTTCTAAATGTTCAAATTCATCTCCATGCCTATGTAAACTCATTTTAAAAGCATAGGTATAAAGAATACCGTAGATTGACCTTGTTGGATTGAATTGTTTATTGGACCTTGACTGTACCTGATCAATACTGTATTACTTTATCTGCTCTATAGTATGATGTCCTCTTTTGGTCACGGACGGTATAGCATCATTAAAGGGTATATCCGGGACTTTATTGAGCCGCCCGCCAGGGTCGTGGGGTACTCGGCACCGAGCCCGTCGACTTCTATGGGGGATGTCTCGGCGGCCACGGCTCGGTCTGTGGCCCTGGGCACTCACTCTCAAAAGGGGATTATTTACAGGGGATTAGTGTTCGTATAGTGATTCGTGACGCCACTTGTAGTACCTGGTCAGGGTGACCAGCGCTGCTGTGCAGGTCCTCTGGAAGGGATGATGTTGTGCAGCTAGATGGTAAACCTCCTACAGGTGAGGCTGTGTCCTTCCAGGGCAGGTAGATGTGGTAGAGAATGAATGGTGCTTGTGGATGTAGCAGAGAGGAATGTGCGACGCTGGAATAACGAGGGAGGCAGTCCAAGTGCAGTTCAGGGTTTTTACTCAAAGTTCTGATATGCACAGTACAGATGCCCGCCTGGCCCTGTGTCCTCCGGGTGAGTGGTCCAGCAACCCCCAGGTAGATTGGTCGTACTTCCCAGGACTCCCGTTCAGTATGTTCCTTTCTGCCTTTGCTCTCTCTGTGCTTATAACTCCTTTCCTTCCTTGCACCTTCACCCAGTCAGAGCTCTCAGACGAAGGGAGCTGTGAGCCCTTTCGGTAAACAGATCAACTCTATGTCTGCACGTACTTGACCCCGTAATGCTGCCTTCCGGTAGAGATGCTGGTGGTTGATGGCAATGGCCCATAAAGTGACCACCGCCGTCAGCTTACTAACAGAGCTTGAAGCTTTCCCGCTAGTCTAGGGGCCGAACCCTGATGGCTTGGTCTTTTCTTCTTCAGGATGGGGGCCACGGATGGATAAACCTATGGCCGTGCCTTTTCGGACCCTTTCGCTCACTTCAGCAGATTCTCCCTGAGATGTACTCAGATGGAGACCCAGTCAGTGACTATCTGCTCTCTATTCTGTCTAGCAGCCTAAGTGCTGCAGCTAACTCCACCCACCCATGTCTACACCCTTTGCTAACCAGCCTGAGTCAGACCATCCTCCCTAAGGGTCCGTCTGTATGCTCAGCTGGCATGGTGTGTTGGATGCAGGTGTGGAGTCCTAGGGGTGTTCCCTCCTTACCTGAGAGTCAGGTGTCACACCTCTGGGTGAGATGCAACACCTCTGTGGGGACTGAACCCTCAGGGGCGCCACATTATGATATCAAAAAATGTACCTAAGCAATAACAGGCAGGTAGTTGCTACCTACCTGCCTGGTGTGCCTGGTGCCGTTCATCCCTGGCACAGAGCAGTCACAGATCATTCCTGCCTTGGATTCAGCTGCCTATTCTTATGTCACATTGCCATAGCGGAGGCTTCTTTTCGGCTCCGCTCCCTTAACAGGGTGGGATTTCCAACGTCATTCTGATTCACAGCCAGATTTCCGCTACCTAACTGGGGGAGCCGGCGGTCAAGCAGAATGACGCTGGAAGTCACGCCCGTCTCCTCAGGTGTATTATATATAATACACTATAGAATTCTATGTCTTGGCTCAGTTATGGACCGCCACCATTGAGAGTAGCTATCAAGGACATGAACATGTCAGTCTGTGGTGGACTTATTGCTGTGTGTTTCACAAACCAAGGGCGGACCTATCATTAGTGCACCTGTGCGCCACATAAGGTACCCAAGAGGCGAGGGAGCCCAATACCACCTCCAAAGCAAGTATCATTGTGCATTATGATGAACTATTGGACTTCAAAGGACCCATATATAGTTCTTGCACAAGGGCCTTCTTTTGTTTGTGCCTGCTCTTGGGCCAGTTTATTAATTTTTCTTTTTTTTTTTAACAAATCATTTTTATTGATTTTCACATTTTTAGTAAACAAACATTTGCATCATTGCAATACAAGAAACACTCCCAAAAAATAACACGTCTCGACCTTGCCCGCCCCCCCTCCCTTTAGTAGTAAATAATTTGGACCAGTGAGCACATCGTGGTCGACGTGAGAACATTACGATCAAAAGTTATGGACCTTCAATTTCCCCAAAGATTCCTGCAGATCATTCATCAAATAGCAATCTGCTTGTACAAAGGCATCATTATTAGATTGATCTCCTCCTGTGTGCACTTATACTCTATAAACCTTCTCCATTTGTTGAAAAATCTTTCTGTTGGTTTCGTCTTATCCCTCTCAGCTTCCCGCTTTTCCAGATTCAACAATCTTGTCATGTTATTCAACAATTCCTGCACTATCGGAGTCTCTGCTGTGATCCAATGTCGTAGAGCGCATTTCTTGGCTAAAAACGGTACATCATGCATAAGTGACAACTTACCCCCTCCTTTACCATCCCTCCAACATAGTCGAAAATCCATAACATCGGATCTAAATCCAAGTCTTCCACCCCTAAACCCCGACTGAATTTACAAACCAGCTTCCAGAATTGCTGAATTGCTTTACATCCCTATAGACCGTGAAACATATCAGAACGTTCTGTCCCACATTTCGGGCATTTCTGCACTCTGTTTGAATTAGATGAGCAGTTTGGTATATTGAAGCCATAAATAGCTCTATGAATAGTTCTAAACTGAGTATCTCTCCAATTTTCGTTGTTAATATTCTTTCTTAATATACCATGTTCCAAATTATCATGCAAATTGGTTTTAAGTGTCACAGCGGGTTTTTTTTTTGTAAATGAAACCCATTGATGGTATTTTGCCTCAGGGTTCTTTGGATCACTGAAATCAATCTCAGATACCTGTGATAATTAGTTTGCCATGTGAGCCCAATAAAAGGAAAACTGGTTATTCCACACTGTTAAGCAGGCCAGAGTTTTCAAGTAACATGGGAAAGAAAAATAATCTCTCTGCTGCTGAAAAGCATTAATAGTGCAATGCCTTGGTCAAGGGATGAAAACATTAGATATTTTCCAAAAACTTAAGCGTGATCATCGTACTGTTAAAACTTTGTGGCTGATTCTGAGCACATACGTGTTCATGCTGATAAAGGCAGAATGAGGAAGGTTTTTGCCAGGCAAGTTCATCGGATTAAGAGAGCAGCTGCTAAAAAGCCATTACAAACCAGCAAACAGATATTTGAAGCTGCTGGTGCCTCTGGAGTCCCTCGAACCTCAAGGTGTAGGATCCTTCTAAGGCTTGCTGTGGTGCATAAACCTACTGTTCGACCACCCCTAAACAGTGCTCACAAGCAGAAACGGTTGCAGTGGGCCCAGACATACATGAGGACTAATTTTCAAGCAGTCTTGTTTACTGATGAGTGTCGAGCAACCCTGGATGGTCCAGATGGATCGAGTAGTGGATGGTTGGTGGATGGCCACCATGTCCCAACAAGGCTGCGACGTCAGCAAGAAGGTGGAGGAGTCATGTTTTGGGCCGGAATCATGGGGAAACAGCTGGTAGGGCCCTTTAAGGTTCCTGAAGATGTGAAAATTACCTCTGCAAAGTATATAGAGTTTCTGACTGACAACTTTCTTCCATGGTATAAAAAGCAGAAACGTGCCTTCAGGAGCAAAATCATCTTCATGCATGACAATGCACCATCTCATGCTGCAAAGAATACCTCTGAGTCATTGGCTGCTATGGGCATAAAAGGAGATAAACTCATGGTGTGGCCACCATCTTCCCCTGACCTCAACCCTATAGAGAACCTTTGGAGTATCATCAAGCAAAAGATCTATGAGGGTGGGAGGCAGTTCACATCAAAACCGCAGCTCTGGGAGGCTATTCTGACTTCATGCTAAGAAACACAAGCAGAAGCTCTATACAAACTCACAAGTTCAATGGATGCAAGAATTGTGAAGGTGATATCAAAGAAAGGTTCCTATGTTAACATGTAACTTGGCCTGTTAGGATGTTTTGGAGTTAAATAGCTTTTTTGTTCAGTGAATGTGACCTCCTAATGCTGCAAATTCCACAAATGAGCATTTTCAGTTCTTTAAAACATATCAAACGTTTAGAAATTCTACTGTGCCTAATAATTTGGAACAGTACATTTTGAGTTTTTATTCATTTTTGGAGATTATACTGTTATCATTGGGAGGTTTCTTCAATAAAATTGGATGTATACTCTAACGGGTGATAAATTATTAAACTGACTGTCATTTGCACCGACCACTTAGGAAAATCAAAGAAAAATATAATTTGCATAATAATTTGGAACATGGTGTAAACACCATCCCTGAATAATTTTGTCCATAATACCCGCATCCCCCATCTGCTTCACCCACGCCTTTGCTCATGTCTGATTCCCCGTCGGAGTAAACCACTCTCTCATTATACTGTATATCTGTGACACATTTAGGCTAGAAAGATCACCCTCCAACAGAGTATCAAACTCACTCTTATGCAGTTCCCTTGAGATATCCAACAAATCACGCATAATAGAGTTTCTGATTTGCACATATTGTAAGCCCTGGAACTTATTAAGCCCATACTTCTCCACCACCTCTGCCTCACTCATCCATCTCCTCTCATTTTCATGCATCAGATCCCTCTTTATCCCGCCACTCTCTAAACAAACGGTTTTCTCTACAAATACGAAAGTTCGGTGTGCCCAGGGATTGAGATATTTAGATACTTTCCACGACAAACACAACTTTTTCCTTATCATCTTCCATTATGGTGTCTCTACACACTAACGAATTCTGCACTTTAGGATCCAGACAGCCCAAGGGGGAGTGCCACGGCTTGCAAAACTCTCGATCCAGCCTCACATCCGAATGTCTACCCGACCATTGCAACCAATCTATCACATGCCTTGCTAGACAAGAGAGATTATAAACTTTAACATTGGGAAGCTTTATCCCACCTCCATCCACAGAGGACATTAGAGTGCTCAATTTTATTCTGGGTTTCTTTCCCCTCCAGAGAAACCTTGTAAATGCGCTGTCTACAAATATCCTTATGTTTAAGCATCAGAGGAATCTTCTGCAAGGGATACAGCAGTCTCGGGAAACTCATCATCTTTATCAAGTGACTCCTTGTTAACAGCGATATAGGTAGGCCACGCCGTCCCTTTAGCTGAACTTCAATCCTAGAGATAATTGGGCGATAATTTAAGTCATATACTGAAGCGGCCGTGTGGCCCAAATGTACACCCAAGTATTTGACTGAGGATCTCGCAATCGAAATCCCAAAAATCTTGGTCAACTGATTATGTCCAGATGGATTGTCTCCCTTTTTTAGGAATAACAACTCACATTTATTCTTGTTACGCTTGAAACCTGAAAATACCCCAAACCTTTCTATGATGAGTAGAGTTTGACCTAGATCTCTATATGGGCTACGCATAAATAGGGCTATGTCGTCTGCGAACAGTGCAGACTGCATCATTCTATCACCTATTCTGATCCCCTCGAACCTGTCGCCACCATTAAGAACCCTCAATACTCGATAGTGGTTCGATAGCTATGTTAAATAACAGGGGCGACAGCGGGCAACCTTAGCGTGTGCCCTTCCCCAGAGGGAACATGTCTGATAAAAACCCAGGTGTGTACACCCTCTCCTCAGGATTCGAGTAAAGCATTTGCAGGTACTTGCGCAACCTGCCATTTAGGCCTATCCCATCCAGAACCTGATCCAACCATGACCACCTCACATTGTCAAATGCCTTCTCAGCATCCAACGTGACCAATGCCGGGTGCCCCGACGCTTTCTCCTTCTCACAATTAATCTCATCTATGATCAACATGGCCTTTCTAATGTTGGAAACTGTTGTCTGTTTTTTTATAAAGTCAGATTGGTGTGGTGTAATTATTCTAGGCAGAATTGCAGCAGACAGTCCACCAATATCTTAGATGCCAATTTTAAGTCCTGGTTAATAAGAGAAATTGGTCGATAGCTAGAGGGGTCTTCCAAATTTTTATCCCCCTTGGTAGAAGTTTTATATGCGCAGTATTAACATGCATAGAAATGCCCCCCCACCATCCACATATTGAACAGACCCGTCAAGGTCGGGGAAATCTGGTCATTTAGAATTTTATAGAACTCACTCCCAAATCCATCTGGGCCCGGAGTTTTACCACTATTAAGACCCTTGATGGCTGACTTTACCTCCTCTACTGAGATATCGGCATTCAGAGCCTCCAATTCCTGATCTGTAACATGAGGTATCTTTGCTTTCTTTAACCATTCTTCACCTCCCCCTCTGCATTCCCCTGTGGTGCCCCATAAAGGTCTCTGTAGTAGTCCCCCAAAATTTTGTTTATTTCCCTTGGATCCGAGGTCAGCCCCACGTCCTTCCTCTTCAGACTAGAAATTAGGGTTGTTTGTCTTCGACCCCTGGCCAAATTAGCAAGCATCTTTCCCTTCTTGTTCCCAAATCTATGAAGCGCCACCTCCTGCTGGGATCTATAAATGTATTCCTTTTTATCTGCCCACAAATTGAAATTAGACTTAGCTTTCAACCATTTCCTTTTCGTCGAAGGGGAGCGGGTTGTCAGAAAGACCGTATACGCCTCCCTCAAGTCTTCACTTGCCTTTGAATACTGCTCATTTGTTTTGATTTTTTGAGTTTTGCCGTGTGTCCCAGTAGACGTCCCCGTATGAGTGCCTTGGCTGTCTCCCAAAAAAGCATTGGGTTTTGTTCATGCTCCCCATTCGTTGACCTAAAGTCCACCCACCATTCCCTCAGTACCCTATGGAAATTCTCATCCCTGGTCAGAAAGGTCGGGAACCTCCACTGGGTGTTTGTACCTCTTTGGACATTATCTCGTATTCACACACTTACAGGACTGTGATCAGAAATCACCATACTCTCTATCACACTCTCTCTCATCCTGGGCAGTAGACTCTCACTCAGCCAAAACTGATCAATGCGCGACCAACTATTGTGCAGATGCGAGTAGTGAGTATATTCCCTGTCATTAGGATGCTGCATTTCCATATGTACCTAAGTCTTAGATCTTGCTCCAACATGCACCCATATCTCCCTTCCCCCCTGATTTCCTATTCCCTGGTTCCTTCAAAGTCCTATCCTCCACGTGGTGCGGAACCCCATTGAAATTTCCCCCCACCACTATCTGGGGTTCATTATCCTTCAGAATGTTGTCGGTACATGTGAGGATGGGTTCCCACACAAAATCAATGGAAATGCAGCTCAGACATTTGCAGTTTTTGCAAAAGCATTGTGAATGTGCAAAAAAACTCTCCAAAAATGGGGGAAGATTTAAGTGAAACCATAGGGTGCTCTTGCTGATCAGACCTAGTTCTTCAGAGCAAAATTCAATCCTTCAACTGTTTCCTATAATACCAAACTTCTTTACTCCATCTACTGCAGATCCAAGGCACCAAAGACTTCTCATAGGATTAAAACGTAGCTTTAATTCCATTTTTTAAAAAACACATGACAAAACTACAAAAGTGAGGTAATGATGCGACGTTTTGACCATAATAGGCCTTTTCCAAGCCAGAAATACAGATAATAAAAATTCAGCCATAACAGCCATTTTGCATTTCTGGCTTGTTGAAAAAGGCCTATTATGGTCAAAACGTTGCATAATCTACCTCACTTTTGTAGTTTTGCCATGTGTTTTTTTAAAAATGGAATAAAAGCTATGTGTTGCCTTGGATCTTCCTGAAATCGTGTTGACTTGGACCTTGTGGGGGGTCACCCCGAGTTTCACAGAGTGGCCATTGGTGCATGAGAAATATCCACTGGATTCAAGTTCATCATTGTTCTCCGAAACACTAGAATACACGACATTGAACAGTGCTGACACATCAGCCTACAAGTTATCTGTCTGAATGGTTAACCAAGGTTTCTAAGTTCAAGAATTTTTGCCGCTCTCAGGTTGTGACAAGATCAATAAGTGTCAGTTTGACACACAGAGGCATCCCACAATCATCATACAATATTTGATTCGATTTTTGATGTTTTGTGTGGCTACAAAAAATGTGTTTTCATTCTGGCTTTCATTCCACTCCCACACACCACAGATTGGAGCAAGGTGCTTGAAAATTTGATCCAAACAAATGATAATCCAACACCTTGGGTTAAAAGCTTTCAATTCTTCATTGAACCTTCTTTAAAAAAAAAACAAAAACACATTTTAACAGCAACTCCAGAACATGTCATGAACTGCCAATACGTTTCAGGCTATGTATAGCCCTTGATAACAGAATTTAAAGCTTTTAACCCCAGGTGCTGGATTATCTCTTCTTTGGATCTTTCATAGACTGACTTTTCCAGGGGTGGACACTTGACAGCTTGGGACCCTGTGCACAAAATTTGTCTGGACTCCCCTCCCTTTATGGTGACAAGGCTACAGATATATATATATATATATATATATATATATATATATATATATATATATATATACAGTACAGACCAAAAGTTTGGACACACCTTCTCATTTAAAGATTTTTCTGTATTTTCATGACTATGAAAATTGTATATTCACACTGAAGGCATCAAAACTATGAATTAACACACGTGGAATTATATACGGTACTTAACAAAAAAGTGTGAAACAACTGAAAATATGTCTTATATTCTAGGTTCTTCAAAGTAGCCACCTTTTGCTTTGATTGCTGCTTTGAACACTCTTGGCATTCTCTTGATGAGCTTCAAGAGGTAGTCACCGGAAATGGTCTTCCAACAATCTTGAAGGAGTTCCCAGAGATGCTTTGCACTTGTTGGCCCTTTTGCCTTCACTCTGCGGTCCAGCTCACCTCAAACCATCTTGATTGGGTTCAGGTCTGGTGACTGTGGAGGCCAGGTCATCTGGCGCAGCACCCCATCACTCTCCTTCTTGGTCAAATAGCCCTTACACAGTCTGGAGGTGTGTTTGGGGTCATTGTCCTGTTGAAAAATAAATGATGGTCCAACTAAACGCAAACCGGATTGAATAGCATGCCGCTGCAAGATGCTGTGGTAGCCATGCTGGTTCAGTATGCCTTCAATTTTGAATAAATCCCCAACGATGTCACCAGCAAAGCACCCCCACATCATCACACCTCCTCCTCCATGCTTCACAGTGGGAACCAGGAATGTAGAGTCCATCCTTTCACTTTTTCTGTGTCACTCAAAGACACGGTGGTTGGAACCAAAGATCTCAAATTTGGACTCATCAGACCAAAGCACAGATTTCCACTTGTCTAATGTCCATTCCTTGTGTTCTTTAGCCCAAACAAGTCTCTTCTGCTTGTTTTCTGTCCTTAGCTGTGGTTTCCTAGCAGCTATTTTACCATGAAAGCCTGCTGCACTAAGTCTCCTCTTAACAGCTGTTGTATATATATACAGTACAGACCAAAAGTTTGGACACACCTTCTCATTTAAAGATTTTTCTGTATTTTCATGACTATGAAAATTGTACATTCACACTGAAGGCATCAAAACTATGAATTAACACATGTGGAATTATATACTTAACAAAAAAGTGTGTAACAACTGAAATTATGTCTTATATTCTAGGTTCTTCAAAGTAGCTACCTACCTTTTGCTTTGATGACTGCTTTGCACACTCTTGGCATTCTCTTGATGGGCTTCAAGAGGTAGTCACCGGGAATTGTTTTCACTTCACAGGTGTGCCCTGTCAGGTTTAATAAGTTGGATTTCTGGCCTTATAAATGGGGTTGGGACCATCAGTTGTGTTGTGCCGAAGTCTGGTGGATACACAGCTGATAGTCCTACTGAATAGACTGTTAGAATTTGTATTATGGCAAGAAAAAAGCAGTTAAGTAAAGAAAAACGAGTGGCCATCATTACTTTAACAAATGAAGGTCAGTCAGTCCAAAAAATTGGGAAAACTTTGAAAGTGTCCCCAAGTGCAGTTGCAAAAACCATCAAGCGCTACAAAGAAACTGGCTCACATGAGGACTGCCCCTGGAAAGGAAGACCAAGAGTCACCTCTGCTTCTGAGGATAAGTTTATCCGAGTCACCAGCCTCAGAAATCGCAGGTTTACAGCAGCTCAGATTAGAGACCAAGTCAATGCCACACAGATTTCCAGCAGCAGACACATCTCTACAACAACTGTTAAGAGGAGACTTTGTGCAGCAGGCCTTCATGGTAAAATAGCTGCTAGGAAACCACTGCTAAGGACAGGCAACAAGCAGAAGAGACTTGTTTGGGTTGAAGAACACTAGGAATGGACATTAGACCAGTGGAAATCTGTGCTTTAGTCTGATGAGTCAAAATTTGAGATCTTTGGTTTCAACCACCGTGTCTTTGTGCGACGCAGAAAAAGTGAACGGATGGACTCTACATGCCTGGTTCTCACCGTGAAGCATGGAGGAGGAGGTGTGATGATGTGGGGGTGCATTGCTGGTGACATCGTTGGGGATTTATTCAAAATTGAAGGCATACTGAACCAGCATGGCTACTACAGCAGCTTGAAGCGGCATGCTATTCCATCCGGTTTGCATTTAGTTGGACTATCATTTATTTTTCAATAGGACAATGACCCCAAACACACCTCCAGGCTGTGTAAGGGCTATTTGACCAAGAAGGAGAGTGATGGGGTGTATGCCAGATGACCTGGCCTCCACAGTCACCAGACCTGAACCCAATCGAGATGGTTTGGGTTGAGCTGGACCGCAGAGTGAAGGCAAAAGGGCCAACAAGTGCTAAGCTTCTCTGGGAACTCCTTCAAGATTGTTGGAAGACCATTTCCGGAGACTACCTTTTGAAGCTCATCAAGAGAATGCCAAGAGTGTGCAAAGCAGTCATCAAAGCAAAAGGTGGCTACTTTGAACAACCTAGAATATAAGACATATTTTCAGTTGTTTCACACTTTTTTGTTAAGTATATAATTCCACATGTGTTAATTCATAGTTTTGATGCTTTTAGTGTGAATGTACAATTTTCATAGTCATGAAAATACAGAAAAATCTTTAAATGAGAAGGTGTGTCCAAACTTTTGGTCTGTACTGTGTATATATATATATATATATATATATATATATAGCTATAAACATACATATATCTTTCATAGTCTCCTTTATTATGTATATTGCCGTCCCTTATTACACAGTGTCCTCTCTTGTTATGTACAACTCCGTCCGTTACTTATCAGAATATATAGAGCCCTGTCTTTATTACATACCGTCCTCTCTTGTTAGATATACAATGCAATAATTGCTGATGGAGTGTTAGAAAGCTTCTTTTCTATTGGAGGAGTTGATGGACTGGTCTTCTGGTCACCGGCTCATCCATCAGCAGTCATTTTATATCTAGCAAGAGAGGATTATGTAATAAAAGAGGGCACTGTGAATAACAAAAATAACAGGAATACACTATGTAAGAGACAGTGCTCTGGACAACAGCAGAGGAAGCTGTATAATAAGAGACAGCACCATATATAATTAGAGAGGATGGTACGCATAAGGGACAGTGTTATATATAATAAAACAGGAAAGTATGTAACTAAGGACGGTGCTATACATAATAAGTGAATACACTATATACTAAGGGACTGTGCTATACATAATAAGTGAGTACACTATATAATATGGGTCTGTGCTTATACATGATAAGTGAGTACACTATGTACTAAGGGACTGTGCTATACATAATAAGTGAGTACACTATATACTAAGGGACTGTGCTATACATAATAAGTGAGTACACTATATAATATGGGTCTGTACTTATACATGATAAGTGAGTACACTATATACTAAGGGACTGTGCTAAACATAAGTGAGTACACTATATACTAAGGGACTGTGCTATACATAATAAGTGAGTACACTATATACTAAGGGACTATGCTATACATAATAAATGACTACACTATATACTAAGGGACTGGGCTATACATAATAAGTAAGTACACTATATACTAAGGGACTGTGCTATACATAATAAGTCTACATTCCTGTGTTCATGTGCAGTGTCAGTGTGCTGCCCTCTTTTAATTACCCATTGAGCATGTCCTACTCTGATCCTCAAAAGATTCAAAAAGAGAAAAAGGGAAGCCTATTTTCATAATAAAATACAAAATTTTATTCATATAAAATACATATTATTGGGATAAAAGATTCCAGATGGGGGCAAAAATGCAACAAAGAAGCAGGCCCAATATCAACAGGTACAAACATCATATGAAAAATGTATTGAAAGTGCATATATATATATAACATGTAAAGCCACATTGGCTAATAATAGGCTAAGAATAGCTCATATAGAATATATATCAGTGCACAAAAAGACTAGTATAAGAAAACATGTCCTCCCACCATGCTAGCTGTATAAGGTATCAGCATGTGAATACAAAAGCCCACAGCAAATACTAGCAATAAATGCAACCAAATATGGTCTGCATGTTTAGGGCATAAGACAAATCAGACTGCCGAAAAAATCATTAGCTGCCAATGGGAGATCATACCTGTTGCGACCTGAGCACCCCTGACGCGCGTTTCGCGTTAGCTTGTTCACAAGGGAGCGTGCACGCGCTTCTTTGTTGCATTTTTGCCCCCATCTGGAATCTTTTATCCCAATAATATGTATTTTATATGAATAAAATTTTGTATTTTATTATGAAAATAGGCTTCCCTTTTTCTCTTTTTGAATCTATTGATATTTGGAAGTAGTTTGAACACTAGGCAATATTTTCTTGTGATTTATCTGATCCTCAAAATCAGATCAGAAAAGAACATTCTCTGACCCTCACGGATGTCAATCTCAGATCTGTGATTTGCACGAATGTGTGAATGGACCTATAAACCTTTACGAGTCCATGTGCCGTCTGATAAAAAAAATCTGGAAGCACATGGACATTTCACACAAATGTGAGAATGTAAAAGAAGGCATTTTACAGATAACATTATCACTCCATGTCACACAGTGCAGATACAGAATAATATCTACATCCAGGCACTTACCGTCTCGTCTAATTATGGCCATTTTCTACTATTTCTGCTCCATCTGGTCAGACTTTCATGTTGATATCTCCCAGCCACAGCTTGACTTGTCACGATGATCGTTGCAGCCCTAAAAATAACAAGGTCACATATATTGTATACATACATGCGTCTTCCCCCTGAATACAGATATGTACCCCACCATTAAAAATATAAAGTGATAAGCAGCACTGTGCCCCCCATTAATGATAATCTCTGACTCCCAATAATATAAGTTATTCAGTCTGTGATTCTCCCCAGTTACCTGTAAGGCTATGTGCACACTGAATATATGGAGGCGGAGGTGTTTTACAGCACAAGCAAAGTGAATGAGATCCTTGAAGTCCCATGCCTACGTTGCATGTTTTTTGGAATGGGGCCGGAGAAAGGCCAGGTTGCCCTCATTATTAGCAACCCTGCAGAGTCCCCCCTCCACCTCCGGGCCTGGTGCAGCTGCATCGGCGTTATTTCCACCGCTGGACTTTACTATATTCACTCAGCATTATACAGCGCCGTCTGACCATAACTTTAAAAACTTTCACTTATATGGAAGCTTGAAAATGTGATAATTTGCAGATTTTAGCGACACCTGCTGCTTACTTGATTTGTGTAACCCTACAGCTTGTCCTTCTTGGTGTAATTTCATTGTTGAGGAGAGCATATAATGTACTGTATAACTAGTGCAATCTGCTAGTATCTGCATCACCCATAGAAAAAACCCAGAGATACAGTCTCCAGCTAAGTAAGTCTTAAGGCCTCATTTACATGTCCGTGTTTCCATTACACATGGTATCCGTTTTTTTCACGGATTCCACATTGTACCCATTGTAACCTATGGTGCTACTCACACGTCCGTTTTTTTACAGAAGCATGGATGACAAGGGCCAATAAAAGTCTATGGGTCAATGAAAAACACGTACGGAGTGCCTCCATGCAAAGTGTAGGAGAAGCTGTGTAATTCAATTCTTTCTTTAACCTTACCGGAAAAACGTTGATGGTAAACACAGGCACATGGATGACTCACTGATGGCACCAGTACCAGACGTGTAAAGTAAGGCCGCGTTCACACGTTCAGTATTTGGTCAGTATTTTACCTCAGCATCTGTAAGTCAAAACCAGGAGAGGAACAATCAGAGGAAAAGTAGAATAGAAACCCGTCACCACTTCTGTATTCATCACCCACTCCTGGTTTTGGCTTACAGATACTGAGGTAAAATACTGAACGTGAGAACGTGGCCTTAAGTTGGAGTGAGAAAGTGAGTTACATCTTGTCGGTGGATGTCACTTAGGAGGGCGGTCACTGTGTTGGGAAAACCTTAAATGTAGTTAGTGATGATCTTAAAGCTTTCCTGTATCAGGGTCCCGTAACCAGCTCTCTGGTGGTCTTTACATGTAGTTGATGAGGTGGTCCCTGGTGTGCTTTCTCGGTGTTGCTTCCATAGAATATTGGACAATTTTCATTTTGGAAACAGGAACGTTCCATTGCAAGGTGTAAAGTAATTGTGTGCAGACTTGTGGTTATATGGTGGCCACTAATCTGTCACACCTTGGAGTATTAATCACGTCATTCATAGCATGGTAGAAGTTACAATTCTGTGCAGTCATAAGGGAAGAATTCCTCCTGACTTTGTAAGCGGCAATCTGATGAAGTTTCTGGATAATCTCTCATATACTCTACTACTCCTCTTTAATCTTTTAGCCTTCAACACTACGAGGTGCGAGAAATTACAAAAAGAGAAGGAGGAACTGGAAATCAAATTTGATAATGAAGTGAAGAAACTGGAACATCATCAGCAAGAAGAATTGCAGTCACTGAAGGAGCGATTACAGCAGCAATATGATAGAGAAATGGAGCATTTGCGGCTGGAGCAGAGCTCCCAACTACTCCAGATCCGCTCCCAACACCAAGGCCAGGTCAGTACAAGTCTGTTATTGTAGGGGATGGGACTGGTATGGAGAGAATAGTCCTTACCTATAGGTAAAAAATATCCACTTTGTAACTCCATGTCTTACTCAGGTCTAAAATTCCTCTCACACATGTCTTCTTCCTGCCAGGACTCAACGGTGCAGAATGTAACACAAAGATATCTATGGCTGATCGCTGCTAGAGCTTTTTCACAGCTTTTCCCCTCACTTACGCAGTAACAGTACCTCTATTTTGTTCAATCCCTTAATAACAGTACCCCCAAAAATGATATATTTCAGTTACATCCCTTCTTATATCACCTGCATAGTAGAAATATCCCCTTACAGCAAATATGTCTATGACCCCAGTAAAGTAATATAATTCTCTTTTATGCCTGAATACAGTAGTAATTCTCAAACACTGGCACCATATAGTAGTAATGTCCACTCTTTTATGCTCCTTTATGCTCCCATACAGCTGTAATGTATAGAGTAGAAATGTTCCTCTTTGTGGGCCCAAACATTAAGTGTCCCCTTATGTGACACATTAATAATGTCTCCCTAATAGGGTTGAGCATTCCGATACCGAAACCCGGTTCCGATACCTGAAATCCAATGTAAGTCTATGGGAACAAAATATCGGAATTAAAAATATTCCGATATTTTGTTCCCATAGACTTACATTGGATTTCAGGTATCGGAACCGGGTTTCGGTATCGGAATGCTCAACCCTACTCCCTAAGTGTCCTCTGTCCATTAACAATCTGGCTCCTGTAGAGTAGTAATGTCAGTAATTCAATAATAGTGGCTTCACAGTGCTCCTTTTCACACAGCAGATAAAGAGCCCAATGTCCCATCTGTCTCGGCTCCCTCGACATGTGGCTCGATTTTCCTCCTTCTTCTAGGGCAGGAGGCCGTGATGTCATTGTGCTGCCTGTAGTAGGACAGTCCTCTGTAGCTGCTGGCCTCTGATAGTCCTGCGGCTTGTACAGGGCAGGGAACCAATGGCTCTTTGCTCCGCAATAATTTTCAGCTAGATGTTCATCCTGACCACTATTGGATCCCATTCTTGTCCGGCCTTGGTCATAGTCACACTCACTATGTCCACGATCTTTATTTCTCTGGTTATTCTACATAGTAAAAAACATTGTGCACCTAAACACCCACTAAGGAGGATATTTGGAGGTTTGTGTCAGAAAATGTACCTCTGACCACTATTATCAATTAAAACGTTGTTCATCAGAAATTTTTTAAACAATTTTAGAAAAACATCCAAAGTAAAATGTCTTCTTTGGTATATAAATTTGTGTCTTCTTTCTAAAGTGCAAAAAAACCTAGCAAAAAAAAATAACACTCCCTTCTCCTGTCCACTGCCAATCCAGTAGCAGAAGTCCTGCCCTTCTTTGTTTTCAAGCAGCCAGCATGTTGCAAACCAGGGCTGCCACTAGGAATTTCGGGGCCCCATACTGGCAAAATTTTCGGGGCCCCCTTGGGACTCCACCCCAGCCCCGCCTCCACCCTCAAACTGTTCACAGTCCCACCGCTCTCTCTTGGAAAAACTCCACTTCTCACCAATCACACATTAACAGTTCCCATCACCAGATCACCCATATAGCCGGCAGCTCTAGTTTTGACCAAAAGATTTTTTTAAGCTGCCACTGTAACACATTAGACACTTTTGGCCGGGCCCTACTCTACTGTAACCTATTAACTATTTGTTAAAATATCCAATACAATTTAGGTATATTTTTTATTTATTTTTCAATTTTTAAAATGACCAATAATATCACATACAAGGATCAAATACCACCGCACCATGACCACACCACATATTACCACCACAGTGACCAAAATAATATCACATACAAGGAACAAATACCGCTGCACTATGACCAGACACCATATTACCACCACATAGTGACCTATAATACCACCGCACCATGTCCAGACAACAAATTACCACCACATAGTGACTGAATACTACAATACTGATCAGTAATAAAAAAAAAAACAATACTATCACCATAAGTGCCATTATACACAGGACATCTGTACTTAGTATGCAGTGTCTGTGTACAGGTAATATAGTGATCACTGGTGACATTGTACACAGGACTTCTGTATATAGTATACAGTGTATAGTGTCAGTGTACAGGTAACACTGACTCACCAGTGACGTCTCTAGGTGAAGTCCTTCATCTTTGCTTTTCATCTTTCATCCAGCACAGACCTCCATAACATCTTACAGCCAGGGCTCGTCTCTGCAGGAAATAACACAGTTATCTAGAGCTCCACATGCAGAACACATTACTTATTTTTTTCCCTACTTCTAAACTACACCAGATGAAGAAAAAAAGGCAACATAGTGTCGCTCTGCACAGTAACAGGACCGCCTCCTCATCTAAAACAGTATTCTCAAAAAAATAAAATACATCACTGCAGTAATAATATCCCTTAATTAGCCCCTATGGTAATAATATCCCTCATCCTGGCCCCGTGTGTCTCATTCCTGGCTTCAGCCATATGTTCTCCCATCCCGCCCTCATGAGTGTCCATTCTGCCCCATATGATCTCCCTATCCTGCCCCATCTGTCTCCAACGCTGCCCCATGTCTTTTATCCTGCCCCCAGTGTCTCCAATCCTGCCCCCAGTGCCTCCAATCTTGCCCCCAGTGTCTCCAATCCTGCCCCCAGTGTCTCCAATCCTGCCTCCAATCCTGCCCCCAGTGTCTCCAATCCTGCCCTGTTTCCAATCCTGCCCCCAGTGTCTCCAATAATGCCTCCATGTCTTTCATTCTGCCCCCTGTCTGTATGGCCAATCCTGCCCCCAGTGTCTCCAATCCTGCTCCGTCTCCATTCTGCCCCCAGTGTCTCCAATCCTGCCTCCAATCATGCCCCCAGTGTCTCCAATCCTGCCCCTTCTCCATCCTGCCCTGTCTCCAATCCTGCCCCTTCTCCATTCTGCCCCCAGTGTCTCCAATAATGCCTTCATGTCTTTCATTCTGCCCCCTGTCTGTATGGCCAATCCTGCCCCCAGTGTCTCCAATCCTGCTCCGTCTCCATTCTGCCCCCAGTGTCTCCAATCCTGCCCCCAGTGCCTCCAATCCTGCCTCCAATCATGCAACCAGTGTCTCCAATCCTGCCCCTTCACCATCCTGCCCTGTCTCCAATCCTGCCCCTTCTCCATTCTGCCCCCAGTGTCTCCAATCCTGCCCCCAGTGCCTCCAATCCTGCCTCCAATCATGCAACCAGTGTCTTCAATCCTGCCCCTTCACCATCCTGCCCTGTCTCCAATCCTGCCCCCAGTGCCTCCAATCCTGCCTCCAATCATGCCCCCAGTGTCTCCAATCCTGCCCCTTCTCCATCCTGCCCTGTCTCCAATCCTGCCCCTTCTCCATTCTGCCCCCAGTGTCTCCAATAATGCCTTCATGTCTTTCATTCTGCCCCTGTCTGTATGGCCAATCCTGCCCCCAGTGTCTCCAATCCTGCCCCCAGTGCCTCCAATCCTGCCTCCAATCATGCAACCAGTGTCTCCAATCCTGCCCCTTCACCATCCTGCCCTGTCTCCAATCCTGCCCCTTCTCCATTCTGCCCCCAGTGTCTCCAATCCTGCCCCCAGTGCCTCCAATCCTGCCTCCAATCATGCAACCAGTGTCTCCAATCCTGCCCCTTCACCATCCTGCCCTGTCTCCAATCCTGCCCCTTCTCCATTCTGCCCCCAGTGTCTCCAATAATGCCTCCATGTCTTTCATTCTGCCCCCTGTCTGTATGGCCAATCCTGCCCCCAGTGTCTCCAATCCTGCTCCGTCTCCATTCTGCCCCCAGTGTCTCCCATTCTGCCCTGTCTCCATCCTTCCCCGTCCAGTCTTCATTCTGCCCCCAGTCCTGCCCATCTCCATTCTGCCCCGTCTCCATTCTGCCCACAGTCCTGCCCAGTATTCATTTTGCCCCCAGTCCTGCCCTGTCTCCATTCTGCCCCCAGTCCTGCCCATCTCCATTCTGCCCCCAGTCCTGCCCCGTCTCCATTCTGCCCCAGTCCTGCCCCGTCTCCATTCTGCCCCCAGTCCTGCCCCATCTCCATTCTGCCCCCAGTCCTGCCCACTCTCCATTCTGCCCCCAGTCCTGCCCCATCTCCATTCTGCCCCCAGTCCTGCCCCATCCCCATTCTACCCAAAGTCCTGCCCCGTCTCCATTCTGCCCCCAGTGTCTCCAATCCTGCCCCCAGTGCCTCCAATCCTGCCTCCAATCATGCAACCAGTGTCTCCAATCCTGCCCCTTCACCATCCTGCCCTGTCTCCAATCCTGCCCCTTCTCCATTCTGCCCCCAGTGTCTCCAATCCTGCCCCCAGTGCCTCCAATCCTGCCTCCAATCATGCAACCAGTGTCTCCAATCCTGCCCCTTCACCATCCTGCCCTGTCTCCAATCCTGCCCCTTCTCCATTCTGCCCCCAGTGTCTCCAATAATGCCTCCATGTCTTTCATTCTGCCCCCTGTCTGTATGGCCAATCCTGCCCCCAGTGTCTCCAATCCTGCTCCGTCTCCATTCTGCCCCCAGTGTCTCCCATTCTGCCCTGTCTCCATCCTTCCCCGTCCAGTCTTCATTCTGCCCCCAGTCCTGCCCATCTCCATTCTGCCCCGTCTCCATTCTGCCCACAGTCCTGCCCAGTATTCATTTTGCCCCCAGTCCTGCCCTGTCTCCATTCTGCCCCCAGTCCTGCCCATCTCCATTCTGCCCCCAGTCCTGCCCCGTCTCCATTCTGCCCCCAGTCCTGCCCCGTCTCCATTCTGCCCCCAGTCCTGCCCCATCTCCATTCTGCCCCCAGTCCTGCCCACTCTCCATTCTGCCCCCAGTCCTGCCCCATCTCCATTCTGCCCCCAGTCCTGCCCCATCCCCATTCTACCCAAAGTCCTGCCCCGTCTCCATTCTGCCCCCAGTCCTGCCCCATCTCCATTCTGCCCCCAGTCGTGCCCCATCTCCATTCTGCCCCCAGTCCTGCCCTGTCTCCCTTCTGCCCCCAGTCCTGCCCCATCTCCATTCTGCCCCGTCTCCATTCTGCCCCCAGTCCTGCCCCGTCTCCATTCTGCCCCCAGTCCTGCCCCGTTTTCATTCTGCCCCCAGTCCTGCCCCATCTCCATTCTGCCCAAAGTCCTACCCCATCTCCATTCTGCCCCCAGTCCTGCCCCATCTCCATTCTGCCCCCAGTCCTGCCCCGTCTCCATTCTGCCCCCAGTCCTGGCCTATCTCCATTCTGCCCCAGTCCTGCCCTGTCTCCATTCTGCCCCCAGTTCTGCCCACTCTCCATTCTGCCCCCAGTCCTGCCCCATCTCCATTCTGCCCCCAGTCCTGCCCAGTCTCCATTCTGCCCCCAGTCCTGCCCTGTCTCCATTCTGCCCCCAGTCCTGCCCAGTCTCCATTCTGCCCCCAGTCCTGCCCCGTCTCCATTCTGCCCCCACTCCTGCCCCGTCTCCATTCTGCCCCTAGTCCTGACCTATCTCCATTCTGCCCAAAGTCCTGCCCCGTCTCCATTCTGCCCCAGTCCTGCCCACTCTCCATTCTGCCCCCAGTCCTGCCCCATCTCCATTCTGCCCCGTCTCCATTCTGCCCCCAGTCCTGCCCCGTCTCCATTCTGCCCCCAGTCCTGCCCCATGTCCATTCTGCCCCCAGTCCTGCCCACTCTCCATTCTGCCCCCAGTCCTGCCCCGTTTTCATTCTGCCCCCAGTCCTGCCCCATCTCCATTCTGCCCAAAGTCCTACCCCGTCTCCATTCTGCCCCCAGTCCTGCCCCATCTCCATTCTGCCCCCAGTCCTGCCCCGTCTCCATTCTGCCCCCAGTCCTGGCCTATCTCCATTCTGCCCCCAGTCCTGCCCTGTCTCCATTCTGCCCCCAGTTCTGCCCACTCTCCATTCTGCCCCCAGTCCTGCCCCATCTCCATTCTGCCCCCAGTCCTGCCCAGTCTCCATTCTGCCCCCAGTCCTGCCCTGTCTCCATTCTGCCCCAGTCCTGCCCAGTCTCCATTCTGCCCCCAGTCCTGCCCCGTCTCCATTCTGCCCCCACTCCTGCCCTGTCTCCATTCTGCCCATAGTCCTGGCCTATCTCCATTCTGCCCAAAGTCCTGCCCCGTCTCCATTTTGCCCCCAGTCCTGCCCACTCTCCATTCTGCCCCAGTCCTGTCCTATCTCCATTCTGCCCCAGTCTTGACCACTCTCCATTCTGCCCCCAGTCCTGCCCACTCTCCATTCTGCCGCGGCTCCGGCTTGCAATATTAAAAAAAAAAAAATCTCTCTCCTTACCTTGCCGCGTTCCAGCGGCGAGAGATCCACACTCCACAGAAAACGCGCACTCGCCGGCAACTGACAGTGACGTCAGGCGCCAGCGATGTGCGCGCTGATGTCAGCTGCCAGGCTCCGATTGGCTGGCAGCGTTAACTATTACCGTGCGGGCCCGCACGGTAATAGAGTAACTGAACCTGCGTCCTGGCCTTTATGGATTATTCAGTGTACATTCCGAAGCCACATCATCCTGTGTAAACAGGCTTTTGAATGGCAGCAGACTGGCGAGCATGTTGTCTGTCGAATAAAACTGCGCAGTGTAAAATATCCTATGGTTCTAAGATTCCAAGAAAGGAATTTGATGCAGAAGTCTGCCTCATGCTCTCAGTGGGAAATAAGACTCGCTCGCCATAACGGTGACTTATTTGCCATATTTATTCATGATCAGCAGAATTCCCTGTGTAATTGGTAATTATGTGTTACGGTAGATTGTGCTTGTAACGCTGGTATTACCCAGAATGATGGATGTTCATTTCACATGTGCTGCACCCTCCCGGAGGAATATATAGCAAGCTTTTAATACCCGCAGCTAAATCTATCATTTATAGACATGTCTAAATACTGATGCTACGTAGCTGCCAGCAGTTCATATATTACGGGGGTAAAATGCGTGGAGACATGCCTGTGCCCTATAATTGGAAACATCTGACATCCTGACAACAAGCAGATCTGTTCAATAAGAGTTCAGTAATAATATAGCGGCAATTCATCATTCATTGATCCCCACAGATATAGAGAATCAGATCAAAGAACAATACGAATCCTCCCATACAACGATGCCGAACACTGAACCCGCAACATCTGCATATGGCAATCAGCAAAACTCAAGCACCCACAAAACAATTCTCTATTTTTTAAGCTACTAGCCCTTTATATCAAATGAGTCTGAACCCAGAAGAAACCCACAAAAAAACAGGGAGATCATATAAACCCCTTGTAGATGTTGTTCTTGGTGGGATTTCAACCCAGGACCCCAGCTCTGCAAGCAGAGGTGTAGCTAAGGGTTTGGCTTAGGGGAGGTGAAACATTTGATTGGGCAACTAACAGGTAACCATGATTACAACTATGGGGATACACTGATATTACCGCCACTTGTTAGGGTAATTTGGCTTTTGGGCAAAATTTGTGAAAAACGTAAAAAGATATTTTATCATGAAAGTAGGGCATTTAAGTAGAAGCATGCAATGGGGATGCAATTTATTGACACAAAATCTAACAGTGGTGGGTATACCCCAACAAAAAATGTCAATGTCTCAATAACATGTCTTGTGGACTTGAGCATAAATCACAGCTTGACAACGACGCCTCATACTGTCCACAAGTGGAGTTATTGTCTGCTGAGGCATGGCATCCCACTCTTTTTTAAGGGCAGTCCTCAGGTCATTGAAGTTTTGAGGTACTGAGTTACTAGCCTCTACAGGGCGACTCAGCTGACCCCATAGGTTCTTTTTATGGGATTCGGGTATGGAGAAAATGCAGGTCACTCCAATTGAGGTACCCCAGTCTCCAGCAGCTGTTCCCTAATGATGCGACCTCGATAAGCTGGAGCATGAAGATGAAATTAGGCCTGTGTTGTTCATGCAGAGGCACAATGACTGGATTAATGATGTTATTTAAGTAGTTGCAGCTTGTCACTGTACCATTAACATAGGGTAGGGCTGTTTTGTATTTACTAGACACACCTGCCCTCACTGTAATACCACCACCAAAAGCTCATCTGGTGACAACAGTGGCTGATGAATAGAGCTCTCCTTGATGACTCCAATATCATTTCTGCTCAGAGTGAATCAACTTTCATTAGTGAACAGAACTGAGGCCCACTGATCCCTCGTCCAGCGTAGATAATCCCTGTGATGATGCCTGTGCCTGGTGGTGTGGTCAGGTACCCTTGCAGGTCATCTAGCACGCAGACTACGCTGATGTAAATGGTTTCGAATGGTCTGCCGTGACACCTCCTTTAAATGTGCCTGGAGTTGAGTGGCATTCGTCAACCCGTTCCGAATGAGCATTGTTCACAATGAAGAGGTCATAAGTGCGGGATGTTACCAAAGGATTTCCACTTCTCTGCCTTTCTGTGACTCTTCCAGTCTCTCTGTATCTACGTTACACCCTGCTGATAATAACTCTGTGACCCTCTAAGCTCAGTGTCCACTTCCATCTGAGAACTTCCTGCTTGAAGCCTCGCAATGGTGAGGCCCTGTTCATCAGTTGTAGTCTTGGTCTCATAATGTCAAAATGTGAACATGATGAGGAGGACTGTTTAATACCAATTATAATTGAACCCTGAAATTTATTGGGCGATTCATGGATCAAACACCTGTTGAAAATTTTGCCGTTAAGCAAGTTTAAAAATGGTCACATTAAGTTCACTTGAAAAGGTTAGAGGGCATTTTATGATTATCCTGAAATTTCACCCGAAAGCCAAATATCCCTAACTTTTTGTGAGTAGTGTATATATAGAAACTTACAGCTGATGTCCTTTCTGATGGAGTCGTTCACTTTTCCCATCTTTTCCAACTTGCCCAGACCAACATGATAACTTCTCAAGCCAGGACTCATCTGCAGAGATTTCAGCAAAGACACATCTGACTTCTCACATTTCCTGCACAGTCACCATCTATCCCAACCTGTACTAACTCCTCATCCTGCTGATACCTCAATACTGAGCCGCTGCTGCCGTTTTGGGTCCTTTTTAAAACTGCCACCCGGCTGTTTGGCTCAATAACAGCGCTCTTCTTGTGCCCTACTTAAAAATGCCACCGCAGTCACGCTTACATAAGTAAAGTAAAAAAATGCCCCCTTTGTGTACACTAGATAGTAAAATTTTCGCCTAGAAAAAAATGGGACTGTGGGCAAAATGCCATAAGGAAAACAGTGTTCACGTTTTTCTCCTTTGATGGACACAATATTCTGAGTGCCCCTATAACAATAATGCTCTAGTATTTAATATGTTCACTGAGTCCCCCATTTGGGCAGCTCCTCTGTACAATAGTAGATGGCCCCCCAGCTCTTGCTATACACAGTATTTTACTCCCACAGCTGTGCTGCACACAGTATGACACCTCCAAGCTCCTCTATACATAGTTATGATGTCCCCACTGCTCTCCCAAAAAACAGTATAAAGACCGCCACAAAAGCCCCCCGTAAAACCCCACACGTATAATGACCCCCACATGTAATTTAAATCCCACATTTTTTACCCCCCCC
>JARQOD010000002.1:57684198-57730639 GCA_033576555.1 Oophaga sylvatica
CCAACCTGCTCCATCCTGCCCCCAGTGTCTCCAATCCTGCCCTGTTTCCAATCTTGCCCCCAGTGTCTCCAATATGCCCCATGTCTTTCCCATTCTGCCCCTGATCCCTGTATGCCCCCAATGTTCCATGCCCCCAGTGTCTCCAATCTGCCCCGTCTCCATTTGATCTGCCCCATGTGTCCTCCAATCTGCCTCCAATCATGCCCCCAGTGTCTCCAATCCTGCCCCTTCTCCATCCTGCCCTGTCTCCAATCCTGCCCCTTCTCCATTCTGCCCCCAGTGTCTCCAATAATGCCTTCATGTCTTTCATTCTGCCCCCTGTCTGTATGGCCAATCCTGCCCCCAGTGTCTCCAATCCTGCTCCGTCTCCATTCTGCCCCCAGTGTCTCCAATCCTGCCCCCAGTGCCTCCAATCCTGCCTCCAATCATGCAACCAGTGTCTCCAATCCTGCCCCTTCACCATCCTGCCCTGTCTCCAATCCTGCCCCTTCTCCATTCTGCCCCCAGTGTCTCCAATCCTGCCCCCAGTGCCTCCAATCCTGCCTCCAATCATGCAACCAGTGTCTTCAATCCTGCCCCTTCACCATCCTGCCCTGTCTCCAATCCTGCCCCCAGTGCCTCCAATCCTGCCTCCAATCATGCCCCCAGTGTCTCCAATCCTGCCCCTTCTCCATCCTGCCCTGTCTCCAATCCTGCCCCTTCTCCATTCTGCCCCCAGTGTCTCCAATAATGCCTTCATGTCTTTCATTCTGCCCCCTGTCTGTATGGCCAATCCTGCCCCCAGTGTCTCCAATCCTGCCCCCAGTGCCTCCAATCCTGCCTCCAATCATGCAACCAGTGTCTCCAATCCTGCCCCTTCACCATCCTGCCCTGTCTCCAATCCTGCCCCTTCTCCATTCTGCCCCCAGTGTCTCCAATCCTGCCCCCAGTGCCTCCAATCCTGCCTCCAATCATGCAACCAGTGTCTCCAATCCTGCCCCTTCACCATCCTGCCCTGTCTCCAATCCTGCCCCTTCTCCATTCTGCCCCCAGTGTCTCCAATAATGCCTCCATGTCTTTCATTCTGCCCCCTGTCTGTATGGCCAATCCTGCCCCCAGTGTCTCCAATCCTGCTCCGTCTCCATTCTGCCCCCAGTGTCTCCCATTCTGCCCTGTCTCCATCCTTCCCCGTCCAGTCTTCATTCTGCCCCCAGTCCTGCCCATCTCCATTCTGCCCCGTCTCCATTCTGCCCACAGTCCTGCCCAGTATTCATTTTGCCCCCAGTCCTGCCCTGTCTCCATTCTGCCCCCAGTCCTGCCCATCTCCATTCTGCCCCCAGTCCTGCCCCGTCTCCATTCTGCCCCCAGTCCTGCCCCGTCTCCATTCTGCCCCCAGTCCTGCCCCATCTCCATTCTGCCCCCAGTCCTGCCCACTCTCCATTCTGCCCCCAGTCCTGCCCCATCTCCATTCTGCCCCCAGTCCTGCCCCATCCCCATTCTACCCAAAGTCCTGCCCCGTCTCCATTCTGCCCCCAGTGTCTCCAATCCTGCCCCCAGTGCCTCCAATCCTGCCTCCAATCATGCAACCAGTGTCTCCAATCCTGCCCCTTCACCATCCTGCCCTGTCTCCAATCCTGCCCCTTCTCCATTCTGCCCCCAGTGTCTCCAATCCTGCCCCCAGTGCCTCCAATCCTGCCTCCAATCATGCAACCAGTGTCTCCAATCCTGCCCCTTCACCATCCTGCCCTGTCTCCAATCCTGCCCCTTCTCCATTCTGCCCCCAGTGTCTCCAATAATGCCTCCATGTCTTTCATTCTGCCCCCCGTCTGTATGGCCAATCCTGCCCCCAGTGTCTCCAATCCTGCTCCGTCTCCATTCTGCCCCAGTGTCTCCCATATCTGCCCTGTTTTCCATCCTTCCCGTCCATCTTCATTATGCCCCAGTCCTGCCCCATCTCCATTCTGCCCGTCTCCATTCTGCCACAGTCCTGCCCAGTATTCATTTTGCCCCCAGTCCTGCCCTGTCTCCATTCTGCCCCCAGTCCTGCCCATCTCCATTCTGCCCCCAGTCCTGCCCCGTCTCCATTCTGCCCCCAGTCCTGCCCGTCTCCATTCTGCCCCCAGTCCTGCCCATCTCCATTCTGCCCCCAGTCCTGCCCACTCTCCATTCTGCCCCCAGTCCTGCCCCATCTCCATTCTGCCCCCAGTCCTGCCCCATCCCATTCTACCCAAAGTCCTGCCCCGTCTCCATTCTGCCCCCAGTCCTGCCCCATCTCCATTCTGCCCCCAGTCGTGCCCCATCTCCATTCTGCCCCCAGTCCTGCCCTGTCTCCCTTCTGCCCCCAGTCCTGCCCCATCTCCCATTCTGCCCCCGTCTCCTTCTGCCCCCAGTCCTGCCCCTCTCCATTCTGCCCCCAGTCCTGCCCCGTTTTCATTCTGCCCCCGGCAGTCCTGCCCCATCTCCATTCTGCCCAAAGTCCTACCCCATCTCCATTCTGCCCCCAGTCCTGCCCCATCTCCATTCTGCCCCCAGTCCTGCCCCGTCTCCATTCTGCCCCCAGTCCTGGCCTATCTCCATTCTGCCCCCAGTCCTGCCCTGTCTCCATTCTGCCCCCAGTTCTGCCCACTCTCCATTCTGCCCCCAGTCCTGCCCCATCTCCATTCTGCCCCCAGTCCTGCCCAGTCTCCATTCTGCCCCCAGTCCTGCCCTGTCTCCATTCTGCCCCCAGTCCTGCCCAGTCTCCATTCTGCCCCCAGTCCTGCCCCGTCTCCATTCTGCCCCCACTCCTGCCCCGTCTCCATTCTGCCCCTAGTCCTGACCTATCTCCATTCTGCCCAAAGTCCTGCCCCGTCTCCATTCTGCCCCAGTCCTGCCCACTCTCCATTCTGCCCCCAGTCCTGCCCCATCTCCATTCTGCCCCGTCTCCATTCTGCCCCCAGTCCTGCCCCGTCTCCATTCTGCCCCCAGTCCTGCCCCATGTCCATTCTGCCCCCAGTCCTGCCCACTCTCCATTCTGCCCCCAGTCCTGCCCCGTTTTCATTCTGCCCCCAGTCCTGCCCCATCTCCATTCTGCCCAAAGTCCTACCCCGTCTCCATTCTGCCCCCAGTCCTGCCCCATCTCCATTCTGCCCCCAGTCCTGCCCCGTCTCCATTCTGCCCCAGTCCTGGCCTATCTCCATTCTGCCCCCAGTCCTGCCCTGTCTCCATTCTGCCCCCAGTTCTGCCCACTCTCCATTCTGCCCCCAGTCCTGCCCCATCTCCATTCTGCCCCCAGTCCTGCCCAGTCTCCATTCTGCCCCCAGTCCTGCCCTGTCTCCATTCTGCCCCCAGTCCTGCCCAGTCTCCATTCTGCCCCCAGTCCTGCCCCGTCTCCATTCTGCCCCCACTCCTGCCCTGTCTCCATTCTGCCCATAGTCCTGGCCTATCTCCATTCTGCCCAAAGTCCTGCCCCGTCTCCATTTTGCCCCCAGTCCTGCCCACTCTCCATTCTGCCCCCAGTCCTGTCCTATCTCCATTCTGCCCCCAGTCTTGACCACTCTCCATTCTGCCCCCAGTCCTGCCCACTCTCCATTCTGCCGCGGCTCCGGCTTGCAATATTAAAAAAAAAAAAATCTCTCTCCTTACCTTGCCGCGTTCCAGCGGCGAGAGATCCACACTCCACAGAAAACGCGCACTCGCCGGCAACTGACAGTGACGTCAGGCGCCAGCGATGTGCGCGCTGATGTCAGCTGCCAGGCTCCGATTGGCTGGCAGCGTTAACTATTACCGTGCGGGCCCGCACGGTAATAGAGTAACTGAACCTGCGTCCTGGCCTTTATGGATTATTCAGTGTACATTCCGAAGCCACATCATCCTGTGTAAACAGGCTTTTGAATGGCAGCAGACTGGCGAGCATGTTGTCTGTCGAATAAAACTGCGCAGTGTAAAATATCCTATGGTTCTAAGATTCCAAGAAAGGAATTTGATGCAGAAGTCTGCCTCATGCTCTCAGTGGGAAATAAGACTCGCTCGCCATAACGGTGACTTATTTGCCATATTTATTCATGATCAGCAGAATTCCCTGTGTAATTGGTAATTATGTGTTACGGTAGATTGTGCTTGTAACGCTGGTATTACCCAGAATGATGGATGTTCATTTCACATGTGCTGCACCCTCCCGGAGGAATATATAGCAAGCTTTTAATACCCGCAGCTAAATCTATCATTTATAGACATGTCTAAATACTGATGCTACGTAGCTGCCAGCAGTTCATATATTACGGGGGTAAAATGCGTGGAGACATGCCTGTGCCCTATAATTGGAAACATCTGACATCCTGACAACAAGCAGATCTGTTCAATAAGAGTTCAGTAATAATATAGCGGCAATTCATCATTCATTGATCCCCACAGATATAGAGAATCAGATCAAAGAACAATACGAATCCTCCCATACAACGATGCCGAACACTGAACCCGCAACATCTGCATATGGCAATCAGCAAAACTCAAGCACCCACAAAACAATTCTCTATTTTTAAGCTACTAGCCCTTTATATCAAATGAGTCTGAACCCAGAAGAAACCCACAAAAAAACAGGGAGATCATATAAACCCCTTGTAGATGTTGTTCTTGGTGGGATTTCAACCCAGGACCCCAGCTCTGCAAGCAGAGGTGTAGCTAAGGGTTTGGCTTAGGGAGGTGAAACATTTGATTGGGCAACTAACAGGTAACCATGATTACAACTATGGGGATACACTGATATTACCGCCACTTGTTAGGGTAATTTGGCTTTTGGGCAAAATTTGTGAAAAACGTAAAAAGATATTTTATCATGAAAGTAGGGCATTTAAGTAGAAGCATGCAATGGGGATGCAATTTATTGACACAAAATCTAACAGTGGTGGGTATACCCCAACAAAAAATGTCAATGTCTCAATAACATGTCTTGTGGACTTGAGCATAAATCACAGCTTGACAACGACGCCTCATACTGTCCACAAGTGGAGTTATTGTCTGCTGAGGCATGGCATCCCACTCTTTTTTAAGGGCAGTCCTCAGGTCATTGAAGTTTTGAGGTACTGAGTTACTAGCCTCTACAGGGCGACTCAGCTGACCCCATAGGTTCTTTTTATGGGATTCGGGTATGGAGAAAATGCAGGTCACTCCAATTGAGGTACCCCAGTCTCCAGCAGCTGTTCCCTAATGATGCGACCTCGATAAGCTGGAGCATGAAGATGAAATTAGGCCTGTGTTGTTCATGCAGAGGCACAATGACTGGATTAATGATGTTATTTAAGTAGTTGCAGCTTGTCACTGTACCATTAACATAGGGTAGGGCTGTTTTGTATTTACTAGACACACCTGCCCTCACTGTAATACCACCACCAAAAGCTCATCTGGTGACAACAGTGGCTGATGAATAGAGCTCTCCTTGATGACTCCAATATCATTTCTGCTCAGAGTGAATCAACTTTCATTAGTGAACAGAACTGAGGCCCACTGATCCCTCGTCCAGCGTAGATAATCCCTGTGATGATGCCTGTGCCTGGTGGTGTGGTCAGGTACCCTTGCAGGTCATCTAGCACGCAGACTACGCTGATGTAAATGGTTTCGAATGGTCTGCCGTGACACCTCCTTTAAATGTGCCTGGAGTTGAGTGGCATTCGTCAACCCGTTCCGAATGAGCATTGTTCACAATGAAGAGGTCATAAGTGCGGGATGTTACCAAAGGATTTCCACTTCTCTGCCTTTCTGTGACTCTTCCAGTCTCTCTGTATCTACGTTACACCCTGCTGATAATAACTCTGTGACCCTCTAAGCTCAGTGTCCACTTCCATCTGAGAACTTCCTGCTTGAAGCCTCGCAATGGTGAGGCCCTGTTCATCAGTTGTAGTCTTGGTCTCATAATGTCAAAATGTGAACATGATGAGGAGGACTGTTTAATACCAATTATAATTGAACCCTGAAATTTATTGGGCGATTCATGGATCAAACACCTGTTGAAAATTTTGCCGTTAAGCAAGTTTAAAAATGGTCACATTAAGTTCACTTGAAAAGGTTAGAGGGCATTTTATGATTATCCTGAAATTTCACCCGAAAGCCAAATATCCCTAACTTTTTGTGAGTAGTGTATATATAGAAACTTACAGCTGATGTCCTTTCTGATGGAGTCGTTCACTTTTCCCATCTTTTCCAACTTGCCCAGACCAACATGATAACTTCTCAAGCCAGGACTCATCTGCAGAGATTTCAGCAAAGACACATCTGACTTCTCACATTTCCTGCACAGTCACCATCTATTCCCAACCTGTACTAACTCCTCATCCTGCTGATACCTCAATACTGAGCCGCTGCTGCCGTATGTGTCCCTATTACTGCACCTGCTGTTTGGCTCAATAACAGCGCTCTTCTTAGTGCCCTACTTAATAATGCCCACCGCAGTCACGCTTACATAGTAAAGTAAAAATGCCCCCTTTGTGTACACTAGATAGTAAAATTTTCGCCTAGAAAAAAATGCACTGTGCAAATGCCATAGAAAACAGTGTTCACGTTTTGCTCCTTTGATGGACACAATATTCTGAGTGCCCCTATAACAATAATGCTTCTTAGTATTTAATAATGTTCACTGAGTCCCCCCATGGTCAGCTCCTCTGTACATAGTATGATGGCCCCACAGCTCTGCTATACACAGTATTTTACTCCCACAGCTGTGCTGCACACAGTATGACACCTCCACAGCTCCTCTATACATAGTATGATGTCCCCACTGCTCTCCCAAAAAACAGTATAAAGACCGCCACAAAAGCCCCCACCGTAGAACCCACACTGTATAATGACCCCCACAATGTATATTAACTCCCACATTATATACTTTGTAATTGCCCCCCGCATTAGCCCCCAAACTGTATAATGGCCCCCACATTAGCCCCCAAAATGTATGGACAGGGTATACAACTTGCTGTTTTGGGATTAACCTTTAAATAATGATATGCCATTTTTTTAGTCAGTTGTGTTGAGATCTTTGTATTTTTGCTTTTCATTGTCTGCACTTGCTTGTCCTATAAATGCCTTAATCTTAAAGAGCAAATCCTTCATCTTTTATATCTAGAACTCAGTTGAAAAAATGTTCTCATTTCTAATGTACAGATTGAAAACATGGCCGCGACGCATGAAGCTGCACTGTTAGAGATCAAGACCAGCCATTCAACCTCCATTGCGTCAATCCATGAAGATCATGAGAGAAGAGTTCACAGTAAAACGTTTTTAATTACTATTAAATAGACTGTCTAATTTACATATTTATATATCCTACTGGGAATTCTGTATTAACACATGGAGGTTCCTCTTCTATTAGCCAAAGCAAAGAGTGGTCTTACAGAAGCCCTCCCATGATGTTTTTTTCACTAAATCTGTGAATGAACCGTACTTTTAATATCCTCTCCTACCACCACCTTCTCCGGGATCCACTGCTGTTCTGCTCCTCTTCTCAGTGACATCACCGCTCTTCAGAGTCTCTGGATCACTCTTATGCTTTATGCAAGTCTTGTCTTTTACATTTAAGACTATGGAGTCTCATTGTGATGCTCCATGAATTTACATTGTAAAAGCCACTGCACTCGATTTGACCCAGAGAGTCTGAACAGCAGTGATGTCACTGAGAAGAGGAGCAGAACATAGCAGGACACCAGCCAGAGCTGCAATAGGTGAAGATATTAATACACTGATACTACACTACATATACATATATGCATGTTTAGGGGGAAAAAGGATGATGGGAGGACTTCTTTAAGAAACAGTAAGGATGAGAGTAATGCCTATTTCTCGCTAGTTACATGTAATTATGACCTTTGGTTCCCAAATGGGTTTGAATGAATAATTCCTAATTTAGATGTTTCCAAGAAGTGTACATTACAGAGGAGTCGGTGTAGACAGTGCATTCAGATGATGCAGTAAGGAGGTGGACCTGTATTGGTGACCACAGTGCATGATTCCTGGTAATAGCAGAAAGGGACCACCACATACCTGCAGTACAGTGGTTGTCACCATCCTCCTCGCAGCCTTGACGTTAATTGTTTGTGAATGTGCTGTTAGCCACAATGAATCTCAACAGTCAGTGAAGATAATTTATTATACATGGAAATCAGCCTTCATCATTTGACACCTGACCCCTATGAACATGTAGACAGCTCGTATGATGGATGTACCCTACATCTACTCAGCAGGTCTCGGTGGATTTCAGTCTCTTTTTTTTCCCTTATACTAACCCTAAAATAGATTTTGTAAGGCATTTTCTGTACTTTTATGTAAAGTTATACAGAAACGATCAGAAATATGTCTTGTAGCAAGGAAGCCTTATTATAAGACCCTTTCCCACCCATCCCAGATCTTATTCTTCATTTATTGAGATGTTCAGAAATCTGTTCTTAATGGAAGAAAACAAGTTGAGAAAACTGTTTATAGTCATGTGGTGATATCAAGCGTCTGCAGAAAGGAGCCTAATCTTTACATTTTCTTATACACTTACAGTGGCTTGTGAAAGTATCGCCCCCCTTGGCTTTTTACCTGTCTTGTTACATTGCAACTTGCCTTTAAATCTTTTTGTAATCCGATTTGTGTGAGATGCATCAGCACTAAATACTCTAAGTTGGCGAAGTGAAGTGGGAAAAATATAGGCATAAATTAAATTTGTGGGATAAAATAACTAAACATTGGTATGTGCATATATATTCACCCCTTTTGTTATGAAGCCTCTAAAAATTTCTTGTGCAAGAAGTCACCTTCATAAGTCACATGTTTAGTGAAAGGAAGTCCACCTGTATGCAATCTAAGTGTCACATGTCTGTCAGTATATACACTTTACCTGAAAGGCCACAAAGACTGCAACACCATTAGGCAAGAGGCACCAACAATAGAGATGAGTGGACCTGTGGAAGTTCGGATTTAGCCTAACTTGAGTCCAAAGTTCGGTTTGGGACCCGGATTTTACTCCTGACCCAAACTCCATATAAGTCAGTGGGGACCCAAACTTTTGTGCTGCAAAATGTTCCTAAAATGTTTGTGGTAAGGGATAAGGGGATGCAAAAGGGATTTGGGATTCAGTACCGGACACTAGGTGTCCAGTTATGAACCCCAAACTTTCCAATTCGGGTTCGCTCATCCTTAACCACTAACCAAACAACACCATGAAGACCAACAAAATCTCCAAATAAGTCAGAAACAAAGTTGTTGAGAAGTACATGTCAGGGATGGGTTATAAAAAATAATCCCAATATCTGATGATTCCCTGGAGCACCACCAAATCCATTATCAAATGGAAAGAACATTATATCACAACAAACCTGCCAAGAGAGGCCGGCCACCAAAACTCTCAGCCCGTGCAAGGAGGGCATTAATCAGAGAGGCAGCACAGAGACCAAAGGTAACGCAGAAGGAGCTGCAGAGTTCCCAAGCAGAGACTGGAGCATCTGTACATATGACCACAATAAGCCGTACACTCCATAGAGGTGGCCTTTATGGGAGAGTGGGCAGAAAAAAGTCTTTACGTAAGCACAAAAAATGTAAGACTCATTTTCAGTTTGCCAAATGCCATGTGGGACACTCCCCAAATATTTGGAGGAAGGAACTGTGGTCAGATGAGACCCAAATTGAAGTTTTTGACCATCGAGGTAAACGCTATGTATGGCTCCAACACAACACAGCTTATCACCCCAAGATGACAATGCCCACAGTGAAACATGGTGATGGCAGCTTCATGCTGTGGGGATGTTTTATGGCAGCAGGGACAGGGAAAACGGTCCTAGTCGAGGAAAGATGGATGGTGCGAAATACAGGGATATTCTTTAGCAAAACCTGTTTCGGTCGGTCAGTGATTTGAGACTGGGATGGAGGTTCACCTTCCAACAAGACAATGACCCACAGCATACTGCTAAAGCAACGCTCGATTGGTTTAAGGGGAAATGTGTAAATGTTTTGGAGCGGCCTAGTCAAGGTCCAGACCTTAATCCAATTGATAATCTGTGGTCAGACTTGAAGATTGCTGTTCACCAGAGGAAACCATCTGACTTGAAGGAGCTGGGGAAGTTTTGCGTTGAGGAATAGACTAAAATCCCATTGTCAAATTGTGGAAAGCTCATAGGGACTTACCCAAAGCAACAAGTAGCTGTAATTGCCGCAAAAGGAGGCTCTACGAAGTACTGACTTTAAGGGGGTGAATAGTTATGCACATTGAAGTTTTCAGTTATTTTGTCCTGTTTGTTGTTTACTTCACATTAAAAAGAAAACCAAATGTTCACAGTTGTAGGCATGTGCTTTACATGAACGTTTACAAACCCTCAAATTACAGGATTTGATGTAGGAAGACATGATAATACAAAGGAGGGTGAATACTTTAGCAAGCCACTGTAGGTCCCATCATTGCTAATTCTTCAGTTTTTTTTTTTTAGAAATTTTCTCCTTCTTAGTGGCTTAAGTATTTGTGTCTTTTTTCTCTATATGTTTTGCTACACTTTTTAAGATTTATTTGTTAAAGCCTTTTCTGATTTCTCCTTAACAACTTTACTTAGAAAAATATTTAGACTTGAGAGTCCTCAGTGGTTGATACCTTTAAAAGGTATCAACCACTGAGGACTCTCAAGTCTAAATATTTTTCTATCTACTGGCTAACACGGTACGAAGATATACATCTTTCCTATATCAACTTTACTTAGTCAGATGTTTTAGACAGATCCATCAAATGTGACTTATCAAATTTCGCATGTTGGGGGACGCATCTCACTCCAGTCTGTGCCTGGAGTAAAGTTTCTGGCAGAGTTTTCAATTTGGCACATTTTTATTTTAGACAAATGTGCAATTTTTTAAAGGATATGTGACTTTTGGCACTATAAAAGTTACAAATACTGCTCAAAGGCAAAAATAAAAACTTTTTTGAATTTTGCACCAAAGTCATGAACTGCGTGCCCCATTTTGAACAATTTGGTGCAAAACATGACACTGAATAATACAAGACAGAAAAAACATGACTTCAAGAAATCACAAGTGATGAATCAGGGCTTTAGTATGATTATATACATGCAATTTCTCAATAATGAACCCCTGGGTGTGATCAGTGTGATTTTATTTCAAGGTTGTTGGCTACTTTTGTCATAAAACACCCGTTTGCTTCACTATTATAACATGGCCTAAATATGTGTTGTGTAGGCTGCACTTTTTTTTCTTAGTTCACTTACGCGCATACTGTAAATGCTTTAGTTTTTTTCGCCCTCTTATGGAGAAAACAAGTATTGCAATTTTTTTAACTTTTTTTTTTATTTAAACGATGCTCCTGTCCTGAGACCTAAATAACAAATTTCACCAAGTAAATCAATTCAATCTGATTTAAAAAAAAAAAAAAATTATGGATCCACAGATGCTTTCGAATTTCAGTTTTAAGGGTCCTATTACCTTTTCTGAAAGCAATATGGGCTGGTTTATTATTTATTGAGCCATCTGTGTATTCTCTGGGGTGAATATTTATGTCCTCCCATTTCCAAATTGCTGTATATTAATTTAGCTTCCTGATTATTATGTTCTTATGACTGTGTTGTGTTCACCTTCTTTTTGTTAGAATTGAAAGAAGGTCATGAGCTGGAAAAGAAAATGTTAGAAGATGGCTTTGAAAAATTAAAACTATCATTACAGGTAATATTTTGGTACATATGCTTCTGATATGCAACATACAGCACACCCCTATATGAATACACTGCCCAAATAGGCACCACACACCAAAACCCTAAATAAACATCTATCCCAACCCCTTAAATACAGACCCCAGACCAAAGGCGAGTGCAGCGCTCGGCTATCTCTGGCGGTCCCATAAAGAATGAATGGAGGGGCAGTGCGTATGATCGACCACCACACGGAGCTCTTCAGAGCCCTGGTTCTTGGGACCCCAGTAATTAGAAAGTTATTCCCTACCCCCATTCAGTCTCTTTACATTGTTAGACATTATATTGTTTTTCATCGACACTTTTTCCTTCATTTATGTCAGGACCAAGTTGACACCTTGACATTCCAGAATCATTCACTAAGAGATCGGGCGAAGATGTTTGAAGAGGCGTTAATGAAGAGCACTAATGAACAGCTAGAGGTAACCTCAGGGTCCTTGTCCATTACTGGATACAAATAGTGCTCACAACTGCCATAGCGCTGTATTATTATGGGGGTTCAATTATCAAGCCATCTGCAGCTGTCACTGGGGGGAACATTCTGCATTCAAATACACAAAGGTTTCATTGCGTGTATTAATCTCTGTCGTTGGCTCCTCCTCGTGGTGACTTTATGCAACCAGAATTATAAGGTTTCTTGTAAATCAGAACTAGAGCGCTCCTCTATACATCTACATATTATGAAGTAATGGGCACAACCAGGCACTGAAATTCAGCCGTGGCATATGAAAGCCCACAGGCCCATGCTGTCCCGAGCCCCAGATGGGGGTCTCTAGTACTAACATTCCCCTACCTAGAATAAATCAAAATTTAATACAGTTCCAAAACTTCTAGGGATCTGTAGGCCAAATATGGGTACACCGTACAGGTTTCTCACCAATGACGTTCTCGCTGATTGCAGTCCTTCATTTTTTTTCCCTTTCCATTCAGCCCCAACCACCGTGACCTCTTTTTTGATGCATAACTTGTCCCTGCAAAATATAACAGAGAGACTTATTTGGCTTCTACTTTCCAGCACTCTCCTCACATTCTCCACCTCTACAGAAACCATTTAGTGATATTAACAGTGTCTTAGACAGTAATAATGCCTCTTCAGTACCCACATATGGAGGGGAAAATAAGTATTTTGCAAGTTTTCCCGCCTACAAAGGATGGAGAGGTCTGTTATTTTTATTGCAGCTTTTACTCCACTTTAAGGACTGACGATAAAACATTCAAAACTGGGGAAAAAATGGAGTTTACAGGAGAAAAAATGTTAAGAAACATTATTTACTGTATAATGACTTGTATATAAGGCAACATTTAAAAATAGATTTATTAAAAATAATAATTTAAGTAAACCAAAATTGAATTTTTTTAAAACAAATTGGAAATTTCAGTGTAATTTATGAAGGAAGCAAGAACTGCCAAAAATTTGATGGATGAGGGACTTCGATACGCCCTATATTAGACATAAAGGAGCGCCTCATACACATTCTGTTCGAGTGGTCATGTAGTGGTACTCCTAGGTTATGCACTAAATGCAAAGTCTTCCAACATTTATAGAGTAATGTTCAATCACCGCACACTCTTGATAGATGCTTGTGAGGACTTTACTGTACAGATATAGATGCAGCAATAACACAATTCATGAATAAGAAATTGGTGTAGGGATAGAGAAAATGGTGAGGCGACAAAAACATAACGTTTCAACCCTCATAGGATCTTATTCATATATTCGCTGTTGGCAAGGTTCACTGAACGGTATAAAGAATATTCTGCTTGCAAAGGACACCTGAGTCCAGGGTAGGTCCGGCTCACCTGCGTCTTGGATTGTAGGCTGCAATGTCAAGCAGGTGCGCCGGACCTACCCTGCCAAGGTCCTTTCAGCCAACACTTCACTGTCTCCACCATGATGATGACTCTCCATCGCCTCCCCCTCCTCTTCCCTCTCTTCCTCCTCATTCCCCTCCTCAGCCGATCCATGTAGGAGAGAGGGAACGAAGCTTGTGTGGGTACTAGCCTCTGTTGCGCTGGCAACCAGCTCCTGTTCCTCTTCCTCCTCAACTTCCACCTCCTAATTGTTACCAAATCTGGGCTGAGCAGATGAGATGAAGCTGGACTGGGTAGTATATTCCTTCTTCCTGTCTCATATCTTCCTCCATCTCCACCTGGTCCACCTGCAAAGCTTCATGTTTAATTGTCAGCGACTGTTTAAGTAGGCACAGAAGTGTAATAGTTGCGCTCATTATGGCATCATCACCACTCACCATCTTTGTGGAGTACTCAAAATCTTGGAGAATTTCACAAATGTCAGACATTCATGCCCACTGATCTAAACAAAGCAGACATTGATGTTGCTAACTGAAGCAGTTTTGCCTCTGCAGTATTAGCTGAGCTGGATTACTTCTGATGGTGAAGATGCCGGGGCCATGTACCTTTCCTTAGCTCCTGAATTCACCCTTATTCTGTAACCCTTGCCTACCCAGGGAAGAGGGGAGTAGTAGTGTACCATAACACACCAACCAGACTAACAAGGTAATACAAACAGGGATAAAGGAAAACACCAATCATGCAAATATACTCACACAAACAACAGAAGTATACACCGAGGAGTGGAGGATAGGGTGAAACAAAGTAGAAGAAGAAGAGGATTAGCACACACCCAAAACCTAGCAACAGTCTCAGATAAATCCACCAAGCGTCTTCTCAAACAACAACCACCATCTCCTAACCATGCGGCATAAGCTATCTCTGGCAATGAGTTCTAGATAGGGCCCAGATTATATAGGAGATGGGAGTGGTTAACAGTGAGGGGCTGTGAGCCTTAATGCAGGAAAGCTTCCAAGAGCTCTCAACTGAGCAGATTAACCCCTGCACTGCTAAAAGAAACCTGCACCATTTAATATGAAGGTGAAGTGCTTCTAATTAGTGCAGGAGTAGGAGAAATCAGAAGCTGTGGTCTTCTGGCTCCTCTATATTGCGGTAAACCCGTGACACCGGCCAAGTTTAGTGCTTCGTGGCAGTCCATGTGGCTGCTATGGGACCTCTAAGTCGGGGAGAGTGATGCTGAGTTGCACTTCCCCCCTCCCTCATGTTTTCACAATTCCCATTATACTAAGGGGAGAATCATACTATTTGGGGGCTGTGGATGACATCCAGGCCCAAACCGGCCATCTCCCCAGTCATGCAGATACTCTGTGAGCTGTGTTTCCTGAACCCTCAGTGGGCCGCACACACCTACTGCCACCTTTGCTGACCCCAGGTGGGTTTTTTCTGCTATCTGTAGCTACCGGTAGAAAAAAAACACCAACAGTGCTTCCATAGTTTGTACTGCTCATGCACTCAAAAGCCTGACAGAAGCAGTACAAACATGACCTGAAAATATGGAAGACGAAGAACATCACCAATCGCCACCAATTAAGCGTTGCATGCTTTTCCAAACCTCTGAATCTGATCTCTAACATAGAAGCAGCTATGACTGTGTGTGTCATTTGATGTATCCTATATGATGTATACTGTAGTCTCAGTAAATCTCATATAATTGATAACAAGTGACAACGTGTTTACAGGAATTTATACCTTAGCCATGAGAAAGGGGCTAACTTTCCAGTTGCTGAGGGCTCGAGTCCCACTACTGTATAATAAAATTCACTGAAAGAGGAAAAGAAAATTAACAATGTCACTGAGAGACTGAGAGAGAAAAAACAGCCATACTTACAATATCATGTCCAGACATAAATGCACAAACAGGATGCAGCAGGTCCCCCAAGATAAAAGCAGGGGCAGCACAAGTGCAAAATACTGAAAACAAGCCACTTACGAACCCACCAAACATCCGTGAGGCAGCTGCCTAGTATTCCAATTGCACACATGTCTACAGAGTGTGTCGTTCACTGTTGTGAATGTTTTGGAAATGAATTATGAGCAGAAGCTCCCTTTGGTGGTTACAAACAGTACTGAACCATTCAAATTCCACCCTCCGCTGCTATTCCCTCGTCCGAAGTGCACTCCGTCCGCATCTATTCCCCCTCCAACCTCCAGCTGGCTGTCATCTACCGCCCCCCGGAACTTGCCATCTCCACCTTTCTCGACCACTTCACCACCTGGCTACTCCATTTCCTCTCTGCTGATATCCCCACCATCATCATGGGCGATTTCAACATCCCCATTGACACTTCCACCCCGGCTACCTCTAAACTTCTTTCGCTCACGGCTTCCCTCGGCCTCACTCAATGGTCCTCTGCGGCCACTCACAAAGGCGGTCACACGCTGGACCTTATCTTCACCCGTCTCTGTTCCCTCACCAATCTCACTAACTCCCCACTCCCCCTGTCTGACCACAACCTACTGACATTCTCTTCCCTCTCCTCTGTTAGTACGCATCCCCCACTCCACAAACTCACCCACCCTCGCAGAAATCTCAAACACCTCAATTTACAATCGCTCTCTGAGTCTCTCCTCCCTCTCACAGACATAGCCTCACTTAATGACACAGATGCTGCTGCCGGGCTTCCAGGGTTACCGAGCGGAGATGGAAGAGAACCCATTCTACCGAGCACCTCAACGCATACAAGCAGTCCCTCGCCAGCTTCAAGTCCACGCTCTCTGCCGCAAAACAAACTTACTTCGCATCTCTCATATCCTCCCTGTCTCACAACCCTAAACAGCTCTTCAACACTTTCAATTCTCTACTCCATCCCACAGCACCTCCTCCCTCTCCTCTCATTTCTGCCGAAGACTTTGCCTCCTTCTTTAAGCAAAAGATTGATACTATCAGAGAAGGCTTTGGCCCGCAGCCGCCAATGCCCCTCTTAGCCACTCAGTCCTGTTCTTCCAAAACAAGCTTCACCACCATGACAGAAGATGAGCTCTCCACTCTCCTGTCAAGATCACACCTCACCACTTGCGCACTTGACCCACTCCCGTCCCACCTCATCCCTAACTTTGCCACAGTCTTCATCCCTACTCTCACACACCTCTTCAACCTTTCACTTACAAATGGTGTCTTTCCTTCATCCTTCAAACATGCTTCAATCACACCGATCCTCAAAAAGCCCTCCCTTGACCCATCCTCTGCGTCTAACTATCGCCCGATATCTCTTCTCCCTTATGCCTCAAAACTACTGGAACAGCATGTATATCTTGAACTGTCCTCCCACCTTTCCTTCTGTTCCCTCTTTGACCAGTTACAATCCGGCTTTCGACCGCATCACTCAACTGAAACTGCCCTAACTAAAGTCACTAACGACCTGCTAACCGCCAAGAGCAAGCGACACTACTCTGTCCTCCTTCTCCTGGACCTGTCTTCTGCCTTCGACACTGTGGACCATTCCCTCCTGCTACAGATTCTCTCATCTCTTGGCATCACAGACCTGGCCCTATCCTGGATCTCATCATACCTAACAGACCGAACATTTAGTGTCTCCCTCTCACACACCACCTCCTCACCTCGCCCCCTGTCTGTCGGTGTTCCTCAAGGCTCAGTCCTAGGACCCCTACTCTTCTCCATCTACACCTTCGGCCTGGGACAGCTCATAGAATCCCACGGCTTGCAGTATCACCTCTACGCCGATGACAGATCTACCTATCTGGACCTGACCTCACCTCCCTACTGACCAAAATCCCACAGTGTCTGTCTGCTATCTCAGCCTTCTCTTCTGCTCGCTTTCTCAAACTGAACATGGACAAAACAGAATTCATCATCTTTCCCCCACCTCACTCTACCCCTTCACCAGACCTATCCATCAATGTCAATGGTTGCTCGCTTTCCCCAGTCCCACATGCTCGGTGCCTTGGGGTGATCATCGACTCTGCCCTCTCTTTCAAACCACATATCCAAGCCCTCGCCACCTCCTGCCGCCTCAAACTCAAAAATATTTCCCGGATCCGCTCATTCCTCAACCATGAAACCACAAAAACACTAGTGCACGCCCTTATCATCTCCCGCCTTGACTACTGCAACCTCCTACTGTCTGGCCTCCCCTCTAGCACTCTGGCACCACTCCAGTCCATCCTACACTCTGCTGCACGACTAATCCACCTGTCTCCCCGCTATTTCCCCCGCCTCCCCCCTATGCCAGGCCCTTCACTGGCTCCCTATTGCCCAGAGGCTCCAGTTCAAAACCTTAACCATGACATACAAAGCCATCCACAACCTTTGTCCTCCATACATCTGTGACATGGTCTCCCGCTACCTACCTACACGCAACCTTCGATCCTCTCAAGATCTCCTTCTCGACTCCCCCCTCATCTCTTCTTCCCACAAACGCATACAAGACTTCTCCCGGGCTTCCCCCATACTCTGGAACTCCCTGCCGCAAAACATCAGACTTTCACCAACAACGGAGACCTTCAAGAAAAACCTGAAGACCCACCTGTTCCGACAAGCCTACAACCTGCAATGATCCTCAATGTACTGAACCATCGTACGACCAGCTCTACCCTTTCCTAGTGTATTCTCACCTATCCCTGCAGTCTGTGAGCCCTCGCGGGCAGGGTCCTCTCTCCTTCTGTACTTGTGTGTCCCTTGTCCAGCACATGTTTATTGTACCTGTCTATATTTTTCCCCTTTTCATATGTAAAGCGCCATGGAATAAATGGCGCTATATAAATGTATAATAATAATAATGAGGATTGGCAATCAGGATTCACAGACTGGCTTGATGTAAGGGAGGTTCCCTCCCATCATGGTTGCCGGTGATCAATTGTTCTTGTCTCAACTGTGGTTCCTGGTTCACTTGGAAGCTTGCTGAGTCTTGCCTCTTCTTCTGCTTTCAGATAAGATAGTCTCTGTTTTTGTGCTCACCATTTGCATATTTCTCTGCATTTCTGTGAGGTTGCCAGGTTCCACCCCCCCCCCCCCCGGGGGGCTTGGGCTCCTCTCAGTTCCGCTGGAGCCACTGTTATTTGTTTATTTGCCTTTTCCAGTTTTTTCAGTGGCTGCGGCTTAGTTTTGTTACACCAGAGAACTGATTTAGGTGGTAGAGGTCGTGTGATCTCAGGTGTTTTTGCAATCAGTACGTTGGCATTTTTTAGGGTTTTTTTGGATTGCAGTGAATATCCTTTCTATCCTTTCCTGTCTAGGCAGATTGGGCCCCAGCGTTTGCTCATACTATTTTCTGTCTGTGTCTGTATTTCCTCTTGTCTAACCGCCATTACATGTTTGGGGGCGTCCTATGTTCTTTGGGGATCTGCTCCGGGGCAGATAGCTTTCCTCTTTCTATCTTTAGGTGTAGTTAATCTCTCAGGCTGTGACGAGGCGTCTAGGACCAACGTAGGAACGCTCCACGGCTGCCTTTAGTTGTGGTGGTTAGTCAGGGTACTGCAATCCAATAGATTCCAACCTCTCTGGTGTATTGCCATTTTTGCCTGCTCTCCTCAGCTACCGAAACATAACAGTTCACACTATTACATGAGATGCACCTCTACCCGTATAGCAGCCTATTACCAATGCCCATACTATTACATCAGGTGGGCTGCCAATACCATATTTGCACCCACAGGCTTGACACCCCTCATTACCCAGCCACCACTGGAAAGACCCAGCCTGCACCCTGCAAAAAAATTTGCAAAAAAGATGTAAATAATAAAAGGAGGTATTTGTCACTATTTTGGCCAAAATACACAAGCTCGTAACCCGCGTCAAGGGTCCTCATTATCTTGCGAGAACTACTGTACAGGATAACTATGGCTCTGAAGAGCCTGTGTGAATGGAGCTGTGGTTGAACATGTGCACATCCACTCCATTCACATGTGGCTCTTCAGAACCCCTGTTGTCGCAATCGGTGAGGGTCCCAGTAGTCCGACCCCCAGCTTTTGGGACGTTATTCCCTAGGACATAACTTCCAAACTTGAGATTGGTGTGGGAATAGCTAAGTAAAGTAAAATTTGCTTAAAGGGAACCTGTCACCCCCCAGGGCCTATTAAAGTAGAAAAGCCCCCTTCAGCAACACTAAGGCTGCATTCTGTGAAGGTGTCTCTTATGTTTCTTATACTTAGGAACGCTGAAATAATAAGTTTTATAAATTTCCCGCCATACCTCTACTGGTATGTTTTCTCCCCCTGACTCAACCGCCTCGCAGCCGTCCATCATCCCCCCTCTTGGCTCCGGCCGCCGCCTCCTCTTTTTCTCGGTGCGTCACCGGCACCTGCACTGTGCAATCAGTCCTCGGGCGTGTACCGTGCGCGCTTCCCGGGGACTTACATCAGGTGATGTAACGATATAGCGGAGGCCCCAGATCCCGACCCGCATTGTGTTATGATGTATTCACACTGCGGGGCTGGGAATCTGGCGCCTGCGCAGTGAGGAAAGAGGTGGAGGAAAGAGGCGGAGGGAGATAGGGACAGGCGCAGAGATCCTCACTGCGCAGGCACCAGATTCCCAGCCCCGTAGTGTGAATACATCATAACACACTGCGGGGCAGGATCTGGGGCCTTCGCTACATGCAGGCACGATAACCTTAAATCACCTGATGTAAGTTCCCGGGCAGCGCGCACGGCACACGCCTGAAAACTGATTGCACAGCACAGGCGCCGGTGACGTCACAAGAAAGAGAGGAGGCGGCGGCCTGAGCCAAGATAGATATGATGGACGGCTGCGAGGCGGTTGACTCAGCAGGAGAAAACATACCTCTCTGACTCAATAGAGGTATGGAGGGAAATTTATAAAACGTATTATTTCAGCGTTCCTAGGTATAAGAAACATAAGAGCCACCTTCACAGAATGCAGCCTTAGTGCTGCTGAAGGTGGCTCTTTTACTTTAATAGGCCCTGGGGGGGGTGACAGGTTCCCTTTAAGCTTACATTGTGCTTTGATGATGGGTAAAGGAAAGGTTTGTAGTTTGTGGAGTTTTTGTGCCAGGGCTGCTTTTTTTCCCAGTCTGACACTGGTGCTATCATACTGTGTGGGGGCCATCTTATCGAGTGGGAGCCATGATTCCGAGTGGGAATTGAGGGGGCATCATACTCTGGGGGACCATTAATCTGTATGAGCACTGTTGGAGGTCATCATTCTGAGTGTGGGATCATAATACCATGTGGGGCCATGAAACTGAGTGGGGGCAGTCATACTGAGTGGGGGACTATGGTGGCTGTTATAATGTGTGGGGGGACTGTGGTGGCCATTACACTGAATGGGATTCTGTTGGGGCCATGAAACAATGTGTGGGGAAACTATGATGATATAATATTCTATGGGGGGCACTTAGTTGCATGATGTTATGGGTGTTATCATAGTACAAACTCTGCAATTTTAATCATTTACTTAAATGAGGCAATCCTACTACCAAAGACTGATACATTGCTTCACTAATTAGCCCTGGGATCTGTTCTTGGTATCGTATGGCTGTAGTTCCTCCTAGAACTGATGGATATGAAACTTTTCCCAGATTCACTTATAAGGCCGGCGTCACACTGGCGACAGAATCGGACGACTGCAATACGATGAAATATCGTATTGCAGTCTGCCCTATGTTGATCTATGGATCAGCTCCCAGTATCCGATTTTTTGTGGTCCGTTTTAATCGTCCGAGTGCAATCGCAGCATGCTGCGATTGTCACCGATTGTGGGTCGACATCGCCAATGCAAGTCTATGGGAGCGATGAAAAATCGGATTACAAACGGACCGCACGTGTGACTTGCGATTAAATCGCATCGGTGTCCTTTAGAAAAGCCGGCAATTCATCCCCGGCTATACTGTAAAATCACACTGACAGCTTTAATAAAGAATAGAAAGAATAGATATACACACATAGAATACATATATATATATATGTCATTGTGACATATATATATACATATATTTATAGTTCTTACACTTCTACATACTGTAATAGCCGCTAATTCAATTGCCGGCTTTTGTGAAATCACAGAAGCCGACATGAAATGATACATTGTTTAGACACAGTTAACCATGTCATTTCCTGTATTTTGATATATGGTTTGAACTTACAATTACAGAAGTGTATGTGTGCAAAATTTCAGACATGTAGGGGTTAATTAAAGGTGTAAATTCGTTGAAAAAAAATGCGTGGGCTCCCGCTGTATTTTCTCCACCAGACAGACAAAGCAAGCGAGTGGGGGCAGATAATAATAGCCTAGGGAGGGTACATTTTTTTTGTGCCCCCCCTGGCTACTAACATCTGCCCCCAGACACCCCACAAAGGGCAAATCTCTAATTAGATTTGCCCTTTCTGGCACTTTGCCCGTCTATTCCCATTGCCCTGTAGCGGTGGCGAATGGGTTAATAAGGGGTTAAAGCCACCTTGCAATTGAAAGGTGACTGTAAGCCAGGTTAATAATTGAGAGCTGTCAATTAGACAACTATCAATTATTAATCCTATTGTATGAAAGAAAAATCAAACACACACAGTTTAATAAAAAAAAAGTTTAATGAAATAATCACACAGTTTTTGACCATATTTTATTTTCCTGCTAAAACCATTTCCTGTAATAAAAATAAAATAAAAAAGCAAAATTATTCTTACCAATCCGATGTACAGTCAGGTCCCACGGTGTAATCCATCAGAAAGGGTTAACAGGTTACAGCTCGCCGAGAGCTAATGCTTTCTCCGAGCTGTAACCCCCCGAATGAATAACTTCCTCTCCCAGCGAAAGGAGAGGAAGAGATGAATGAATGGAGCTTAATTGATTTATTGCCACTTTCACTTCAGTGACCTGACCTAAAGTGAAAGTGGGATACAATCAATTAAGCTTCATTCATTAATCACATCCTCTCCTGTCGGCAGGAGATAAGCTCATTCATGCAGGAGCTATCAGCTGAGCACGCAGCATTAGTTGCGCTGCTTAGCTGATTGCTAGTTAACCCTTTGTGAAGGATTACATCGTGGGACGTGACAGATCACCAGATAGGTAAGAATAATGTTGGTTTATTATTTTATATTTATTTTAGGAGATCAAGGGCTTTGCACGGATTAAGAGTAAAATAAAAGATGGTCAAAAAAATGTGTTTTTATTTCATTAAAATTATTTTGTCTTAAAGTGTGTGTGTTTTTTTATTTACTTCAATAGGATTAATAATTGATAGTTGTCTAATTGACAGCTCTCAATTATTAACCTGGCTTACAGTCACCTTTCAATTGCAAGGTGGCTTTAACCCCTTATTAACCCATTCGCCACCGCTACAGGGCAATGGGAATAGATGGGCAAAGTGCCAGAAAGGGCAAATCTAATTAGAGATTTGCCCTTTGTGGGGTGTCTGGGGGCAGATGTTAGTAGCCAGGGGGGGCATAAAAAAAATGTACCCTCCTAGGCTATTATTATCTGCCCCCACTCGCTTGCTTTGTCTGTCTGGTGGAGAAAATACAGCGGGAGCCCACGCATTTTTTTTCAACGAATTTACACCTTTAATTAACCCCTACATGTCTGAAATTTTGCACACATACACTTCTGTAATTGTAAGTTCAAACCATATATCAAAATACAGGAAATGACATGGTTAACTGTGTCTAAACAATGTATCATTTCATGTCGGCTTCTGTGATTTCACAAAAGCCGGCAATTGAATTAGCGGCTATTACAGTATGTAGAAGTCTAGGAACTATAAATATATATATATATACATGTCACAATTACATGTATATATATATATGTGTGTTCTATGTGTATATATCTATTCTTTCTTTTGTGATTTAAATACTATTCTTTTGGATCCATTATATGTCAGTTTTGCAAGCCTGCGAGAATTTCTCGCAAGTCGGATGAAAATCGGATGTTACAAGGTACACACACATGCGACTAAATCGCATCTTTCAAGGAAAATCGGATGCCAGGCGGATGTGTGATGTTTTCATTTTGTTCCGATAATCGACCGACTAAAACGGTCCGATTTTTTGTAGTTGTGTCTGACCCCGGCCTAAGCAGGATTGTCAGAGCTGTCAGTCCTTCATTGAGTGTATTTATGTTACAGAAATGTAGTCATATGAATAAGTCAGACGTCTGTCGGAAAGTTACTGAGCACCAGCTGGGGAAAAGCAGCAGAGTTGTCATATTTCTGTATCTGATATTATACAATATGGCATTAATACTATTCATTATTATTTATATTCTGAAATATTGAAAGATAAACTGTCATTAGGTTTTTGCTACCCCATCAGAAAGCAGACAGAACCTACAAGAAACAAAGTGAGCATAAACCCTGCTGTAACTAAATAAGTAAAAAGCAAAAGTGCACTTAAACAACATAGGGTTCTTCTTAGTAAACACTGTTTTTGAAAAAGCATAAGAGCCATCCCACCAGCTGCAAGGTGACCTTATTTGAAACGGTTCTACACTGTCTAGTAACCTTACCATGTGTCAGATGTGACCTTTACTAAGAACCCCATGTTATCAGTGCTGACGCATACTGCTGTATTATCCCTACAGTCATGGACAAAAGTTTTGAGAATGACACAAATATTAATTTTTACAAAGTCTACTGCTTCACTTTTTCTAATGGCAATTTGCATATACTCCAGAATGTTATAAAGAGTGATCAGCTTAACAGGAATTACTTGCAAAGGCAATATTTGGCTAGAAAATGAACTTTATCCCCAAAACACATTTCAACATCATTGCAGCCCTGCCTTAAAAGGACCAGCTAACCTCTTTTCAGTGATTTCTCTATTAACAGGTGTGGGTGTTGATGAGGACATGGCTGGAGATCAATCTGTCATGATTAAGTAAGAATGACACCACTGGACACTTTAAAAGGAGGCTGGTGCTTGGCATCATTGTTTCTCTTCTGTTAACCATGGTTATCTCTAAAGAAACACGTGCAGTCATCATTGCAATGCACAAAAATGGCCTAACAGGGAAGAGTATCGCAGCTAGAAAGATTGCACCTCAGTCAACAATCTATCGCATCATCAAGAACTTCAAGGAGAGAGGTTCCATTGTTGCCAAAAAGGCTCCAGGGCGCCCAAGAAAGACCAGCAAGCGCCAGGACCGTCTCATAAAAGTGTTTCAGCTGCGGGATCGGGCTACCAGCAGTGCAGAGCTTGCTCAGGAATGGCAGCAGGCAGGTGTGAGTGCATCTGCACGCACTGTGAGGCGGAGACTCTTGGAGCAAGGCCTGGTCTCAAGGAGGGCAGCAAAGAAGCCACTTCTCTCCAGAAAAAACATCATGGACAGGCTCATATTCTGCAAAAGGTACAGTCAGTGGACTGCTGAGGACTGGGGTAAAGTTATTTTCTCTGATGAATCCCCTTTTCGATTGTTTGGGACATCAGGAAAACGCCTCATTCGGAGAAGACAAGGTGAGCGCTACCACCAGTCTTGTCTCATGCCAAATGTTAAGCATCCTGAAACCATTCATGTGTGGGGTTGCTTCTCAGCCAAGGGAATCGGCTCTCTCACAGTCTTGCCTAAAAACACAGCCATGAATAAAGAATGGTACCAGAATGTCCTCCAAGAGCAACTTCTCCCAACGCTCCAAGAGCAGTTTGGCGATCAACAATGCCTTTTCCAGCATGATGGAGCACCGTGCCATAAAGCAAAGGTGATAACTAAATGGCTCAGGGAACAAAACATAGAGATTTTGGGTCCATGGCCTGGAAACTCCCCAGATCTTAATCCCATTGAGAACTTGTGGTCAATCATCAAGAGACGGGTGGACAAACAAAAACCTAAAAATTCTGACAAAATGAAAGCATTGACTGTGCAAGAATGGACTGCTATCAGTCAGGATTTGGTCCAGAAGTTGATTGAGAGCATGCCAGAGAGAATTGCAGAGGTCCTGAAGAAGAAGGGTCAACACTGCAAATATTGACTTGCTGCATTAACTCATTCTGTCAATATAAGCTTTTGTTACTCATATGTTTGCAATTATATTTCTGTCTGTGATAAAAACATCTGTCAAAACACACATAAAAACCAGAGGGCAGCAGATCATGTGAAAATATAATATTTGTGTCATTCTCAAAACTTTTGGCCATGACTGTATGATAACACTTTGGGATGTGAGAACGTGCATGGTGATACTCGTATATCACTCGAGTTTCTTGGTGCTCGGCTCTTGGCGAGCATTAGCCAGTGCTTGAGTTTGAAACTGGAATCCCCGCCCCGCATGTTTGGCGCCTGTTATACAGCCAATTAGCATGCGGGTCACTGTAATGCCTTACAATCTTGGTAGTGGCATTACTGTGATTGGCTGGTTGCATTACCTCATCAGAGGTTATAAAAGTATCGTCACCTCCGCACTCTGCTCACTGATGCCATTGCACATCTCAGAGACAGTTCTTATTGGAGGTACAGAGTGCTTGTCTAGGCCTGTGTGTGCACAGTTTAATGAATCAGAGACCTCTAGTGTTGATATTGCTGCTGATGCTGAACCATCATACTAACAGTCCTTCTAAGTACTAATATTGTGCTTTACTGTTTATATCAGATGCATTCTGCATTTAGCCTATGGCGGGACAGTTGCAGGAGCAGGGAGAGTGGTTGAGTACAGTCTCTAGGCAGGGCTTAGGGCTTTGCAGTCTGTTCCAAAATATATAGCTGCCATAGTTGACTATATATTTTTTTTGGAGGTGAAAAATTTTTACTATATTGTCATCTATAGAGTATTACATGCATTGTAGTACATTTCAGTAGTATATAACACTCCCAAAAAGTGTTGAAATTTTTTTCTGTTTTCAATTACTCATCCATGAAGTATTTTGTGCTCTGTGGTACATTTCAGTGCTAAATAACTCCAAAAAAGAGAATTTTTCCTGGATTCAAATACTCATCTATAGTGTATTACATACTTTGCGGTGCATTTCGGTGTTATATAACACTCCAAAAAAGTATTGAAAAATATTTCTAAGTTCAATTAGTCATCCACAGAGTATTATGTGCTTTCTGTTATGTTTCGGTGGTATATAACACTCCAAAAAAGCATTGAATTTTGTTTCTGGATTCAATTAGTAATCCATAGGTTATTAAATGCTTTCTGTTACATTTCAGTGGTAGATAATACTCCAAAAAAGCGTTGAAGAATTTGTCTGGATTCAATTAGTCATCCATAGAGTATTACATGCTTAGAGGGTGACAAAGATGGCAGAATCCCGCCAGACTCCCGGGGGAGAGACCGGAAGAATATTGGAGTCAGACCATTCTGGCACGACAGCGGAGATTGCAGGAACCTATGGTCTGGAACTGGCCTCTTTCCCAGAACCACCAAAGCCGGAACCCAGGCCACAGCCTTCACTGCTCGGGTTCTTACAGACTGAAGATTTGACAGCCAGGATCCAGCAACTAGTGAATGCACTGGGGGCCTAGGCTGGTCCGAAGACAGAAGGAGGCGAGCAAGGAACGGGGCTGTAGACATGCTAGCAGGCCCATAAGTCGCAAGGTACCAACAGTTGGCATCCCAGAGGAATGTCGTCATGTATGATCGGCAGTGGAGATGGGGGTCCATTGAAGAGTTTGGAACCTGTTATCACATCTCACTCAACCAGCGGGCAATAGAGACAGAACACTTACCTTGAACGCTGCAAGAGCTGACGGCTGGTATATAACACTCCAAAAATGCATTAAAAAAATTTTCTGGATTGAATTTGTCTTACATAGAGTATTATGTGCTTTACAGAGTAAAGAAAAAGAAAGCCAGCTCACCGATCTTCAGAAAGTGCATGGAACTCCGTCTTGATTAGACGCATTCGTGTGGAAGTTGATAAAGATCGCAGCAGCGATCGAAAGGCGTAGCTCGCTCTCACGTGTGCCTTGATGTTGTCTAAGAAGCTGATCATGTTTTTATCGTGACAAAATAAAGGAATTTTTTATAGAAGAGCTGGAACAATTGGTCTTCAAATTCTATTATGTGCTTTGTTTTACATTTCGTTGGTATATAACACTCCAAAAAAGCATTCATATTTTTATGGATTCAATTAGTCGTCCATAGAGTAATATGTGCTTTGTGTTACATTAGGGTGGTATATAAAACTAAAAAAAAGTTGTTGTTTTTTCTGGATTCAGTTAATCATCCATACAGTTTACCGCAGTTATTGTTACACTATGTGGTATCTAAAACTGAAAAACGTTAAAAAATTTTTCCTGGATTCAATTAGTCATCCTGTCATGATCTACTTATTTTGTGGGATTACGTAGTTCACAGGTTAATCGGGACGGCCTCACTCTGGGATCTGGGAGGCTTGTTATAGCCTCATTGTTGGGTCATTCCTCGTCGCTTATACTTTGACCCTTGGCCGAGTGTGTGTGACCCTGTGCTTTGTGCTTGTGCTACTTTATGCTTGCTTGGTTTTGATCTGGTCCTGTTCCAGTTACGAGTTCTGCCTGTCCCTCCTGTACTACGCTGCTATATGTATGACTCCTTGCCTACGTTCTGACTATTCTCTGCTCGCCCCTCCTGTACCGTGCCATCCTCTCCATGTATGACCCCCATTTGTCCGACCTGAGTTCCCCTCTCCACTACTCCAGGGTCCCTGTAGCATCCTGCACTCATCTCCAGCAGCAGGATTGTAGGTCCTTTTGCTTTCTGCTACCTTCAGCGTCTCCTCTCACCACGCTGCACAGGTCCCGTCTGCCTAAGCTTCCCCTGCAGCATCTGACCCCGGGCGACTGTGGGTGAGTCACCCTGCTCAGCCGTGTCAGTTCGCCGGCGCTGACAGGATCGTGATACATCCATACAATTTAACATGCTTTGTGTAAAATTACCCCATCCATTACAAACGCACTTACTATGAATGTCCATTTGCCGAAATGTGGACAAGCACTAGGGGCCAGGGATGCTACATTTCCCTGATGGCACACTGGCTGAACGTTGTGGAGGCCAGGGCTGAGTCCCACCCTGGCACGGCATGTGTGCTATTGACTCCCAGGATTTCTAGGCCTATTTCTATCAGAGTTTCCTCCGCCTTCTACACCAGTTCTTGCACCTCCTCCTGCACATCCTCATCCTCCATCTCCTATGTGCTATCTTCGAGAAATAGAGTTATTGAAAGAAATAATAGATCAGACAGATCTTTGGCTCTCGGCGCTGAACCTCCAACCAGGCATGGTCGTGTGTGATAATGGCTGCAACCTGGTGGTGGCTTTGAAGCTTGGCAAACTCACACACATACCAGGCTTGGCCCACATGCTCAACTTGGTAGTTCAGCAGTTTCTGAAAACCTCACCAGATTTGCCAGAGCTTCTGGTCAAGGTACGCCATGTCAGCGCCCAATCCCTCAAGTCAGCTACAGCTGCCGCCACTCTGGCGGTGCTGCAGCAGCGCATGCAAGTGCCAGCTCACCGACTGGTGTGCGACGTCACCATGCACTGGAACTCCTCACTGCAATACCAGCTCCAACACACCCGTCGGTATTCTGATCAGCCTTCGCACATAACAACTGAAGAGTGGGCATGGATGTCTGACATTTGTGCAATTGTACAAGACTTTGAGGACTCCACAAAGATGGTGAGCAGCGATAATGCCATAATCAGAACAATGATCCTGCTTGTGTACCTACTTAAACAGTAGCTGCTGACAATTACACATGAAGACATGAGACAGGGACATACTTCTTAGCCCAGCCTCATATCATCTGTTCAGCATGGATTGGGTAACAATGAGGAGGTGGAAGCTGAGGAGGATGATGAGGAACAGGATGTAGATTATAGTGCAACAGAGATTAGTACACACGCAAGCTTCGTCCCATCTCTCCTACATGGATGGGCTGAAGAGCAGAATGAGGAGGAGGAGATGGAGAGTAGTGATCATGGTGGAGACAGGGAAGTGTTGGCCGTAGGGACCTTGGTTCATACGGCCGACTTTATATACCACTGCTTTTCCCATAACCTTCACTTTACATTACATTCATCTAGGCCAAATGAATGACTCTATAGCAGAAGGCTGTTGTGGAAAATATATTGAAAAAATTCCCATCAGACGCTAGTGACAGGAGGCAAGCTTCCTTGCCCAACCAAGGAGGAGATGTTAGGGAGACACACACCAAGTACAGCAGAGTCAGGGGTACACTGTCAAAGGCCTGGGCCAATTTTATGACACCCTTCTAGCATCTAGTCCCTGAATACCAGGTATTTTTGACAAAGAGAGAAAAGTTTTTAAAGATGGCCAGGCAATACCTGGCTAACAGTACAAGCAAACTCCCTAATTCCTCTGCAACCTTCATCTATTGGGTCTCAAAGCTGGACACCTGGCATGAGCTCTCCCTCTAAGCCTTAAAGATGTTGTACTGCCATGCTGCTAGCATCTTGTCTGAGAAGTGTTTTTAGTCTTCAATATTTGAATGAGGCCCGCCAGTTGTTGCCTTCAAGGATCTATTTATGACTTTATTGCCCTACTTATCATTTTTTCATGTCTTTGCAATGTGTGCAGATCCTTTAAGAGTCTAGGAGTACCACAACAATATTTGAATGAGGTACTACAGTTGGTGCCTTGAAGGGTGTGTGGATGACCCTTCTTGTATTTTTTGGCAGACTTTGCACTATGTGCAGAGCTTTTTTGAGTGCAAGATTACCACAACTACACTTTGATGCTCCAGTTGGTACCTTCAAGGCTGTATTGATGACCCTGCTTGTATTTTTTTGCCCTTAGTGCACAGCCTTTAGAAGTCTAGGAGTACCACTACATGACAATTTGAACATAATGTATACAGGGTGTATCTGAGTCCTTCTTCCATCTAATTTTTGGCAGTTCTTGCTTCCTTCTTAAATTACACTGACATCTCCAAATTTTTAATAAAATAATAAAAATGTTCTAAAAATTAATAAATTAAATTTTGGTTTACTTAAATTATTATTTTTGTTAAATCCTTTTAAAATGTTGCCTTATATACAATTCATTATACAGGAAAGAATGTTTACTCATGGGCGTACCCAGGATCAAAACTAGAGGGGGGCAAGCCAATGTCGCATCTTATACACGTTACATCATATACACTGTAAATTATCCTGCATATTAGGTATGGAGCATTAGAACTGTTGTATATTGTATAATACAGCAGTGTATGCGACACTACGCTGTATATACCATATATTATACATGGCAGTCGCGCTCATGTCAGGAGCGGCACCAGCAAGTCCGAGGATGAGTTATACGGCCGTCTGTCTATGCCATTGTTATAATAATACTGAAATATTAATCTATTATAAAAGTATTAAGGAGCTCACAAGTAAAAAAAAAAGCCCCCTACCTCCCCTGTCCCCCACCCACACCCCAACAGCCCATCGTCTCACATGCACCCCTTAGTGTTCTGTCCCACTGACCCCACAATACCCCATCCTCTCACATTAACCCCCCCAGTGCCCTAGCCCCCACAATACCCCCATCCTCTCACATTAACCCCCCAGTGCCCTAGCCCCCACAATACCCCATCCTCTTACATTAACCCCCCCAGTGCCGTAGCCCCCACAATACCCCATACTCTTACATTCACCCCAGTGCCCTGTACCCCTCCCCCACAAAACCCCCATCCTCTCACATTAACCCCCCCAGTGCCCTAGCCCCCACAATACCCCCATCCTCTTACATTCACCCCAGTGCCCTGTACCCCTCCCCCACTGTACCCCCATCATCTCACATTCCCCCACAGTGACCATGACATACCCAATCTGAATGAATTTAATAAATTCCATCCCCTCTTACCATGAAGCTTGCAGGCAGCGACTGAGGCAGGAGCAGGAAGTGTCCAGTGTCTGCACACAGAGGGCACTAGGACCCAGTGTGGCTGAGACAACCAGAGCCTGCAGGGCAGAAAGTGAAACTACAGCTGCTGCCGCCAGGAAGGAAGGAAGGAAGGAGCTCCTCTGGTGAGACAGCAGCTCCGTGCACTGCGCACACAGACAGGCACTGCAATCTGTGGCAGAGGGAGCCTGCATTGTGCTGCTCTCTCCGCTCTCTTTCATTGTGTGCCCCTGCTTCTAGGGGGGAGCAGTTGCCCCCCCCTGCCCCACGGTGGGTACGCCAATGTGTTTACTAACATTTTTTTTCCAGTAAAATTAAATTTTTGTCAGTTTGGAATGTTTTACTGTCAGTCCTGTAAAGTGGAGTAAAAGATGACACCATTGTTCTCAGCAGCGATCTGGGAGTCAGAGATGCTTTCAGGAGTCTTCCCCATGCTGTGCTCCTTCCATTCAGCACTTTTTCAATCCATTTCAACATTTTCACTGCCCTTCAGGCCTCCTTGTAGGGTCTGCCAGAAAAATACTTGGATTTCCCAGTGACTCCCATTATACTCGTTACTCGAAACGAGCATCTAGTCATTAGAAATTGCGTGTAAAAAAGGTAACATTTTTATTGGGGTATGGTCATGTACACAGCCATACCACTACTTCCATGTGTAAAAAAAGAAGAGTCACGTTAATGGAATATTCATCCAAAATATATCAATAGCCATGTCATAGAGTTGTATGGGAAAATGACCTTAAAAGGATTCTGTTATTATAGTCATTGATATCATATCAATAGCAATTGCCACCAGTATCTGATCTATATGATCCAACTAGTGTGACCCCTGAGATATCTAGAGCAAAAAGATAGAAAACTCATTTGTGTGACATTTCCCATTTAAAATGATCTTAAAAAAAGTTTTCGAGAACTCAGAAAATTCATTTGCTTCTCACAAAATTAGAATATCAAACAGTTAATTTATTTCAGTTCTTCAATACAAAAAAATAAACTCCTATATTATATAGAGTCATTACAAACAGAGTGTTGATGATTATGGCTTACTTCATCATTCATACACAAAGTTCAATGCAACATTCTGCTCAACATGTGTTTTACCAGCTTATCTGCCAAAATGCACTGCTGTCTTAGCTTTCTGCCAAAACATAAAATATAGCATCCCATGTAAAAAAAAAGCTGTACAAAATCAGTAAAGCAAGGATATTCTCCATTTTATCTAGATATGAACTTAAGAATGTTAAAACTTATTTTGGGAAAATGGAGTTCCCCATTAAAGGGATTGTCCACTACTAGGACAACCCCTTCTAAAAATAAATGTTCAGCCCCTATAAAATAATAAAGCCTATACTCACCCCCTCGAACACGCTCTCCCCAAGGCTGTTATGCGGTGTTGTGACAAATGACGCCTGTGCCCATCATCGCTGGCGTCACTGTCTCCTCCTTCAGATAAACTGAACATGAAGAGGAGGTGCAGCTGTTCCTCGGCTTCCTCTTCATGTTCAGTTTGTATGAAAGCAGAGACACTGACGCCAGCGCTGATTGGGCATCGGCGTCACATGTCACAACACCGCCTAACAGCCTCTGGGAGAGCGAGTGCCAACACAGCGGGAATGGCGCCGGGATGGGAAGTGAGTATAGGCTTTATTATTTTATCGGGGCCCAACATTTTGTTTAAGAAGGAGTTGTCCTTGTAGTGGAATACCCCTTTAAGTCTCAGCAGAAATCAAATGATATTATTTATTATTTTTAGTTGTAAGATCCTACATCTGCTGCAGGCGGATGCCAACCTTAGAGAATGTTTTAATGATTTTCTTATTCCAGACGCAATATTTGTCAGCAGAAATCTCTGTGATTCTGTGCCAGGAGCTTGACTGACAAACCTTCCTGTACTGAATAATCTATGACACAAGAAAAATAGAGAGAAAATCCTTGCAATCCATCTTTCATCATGCGACTGAATTCAATGAGTGGGGCCATGCGCCTCTGCATTTTTGTGATTGTTTAATAAGCAGTTACTTGATTTTGCAGGGCATCAGGTATTACAGCCACAAAACCATGTGGCCCATTGTAATGGCTGCAAAGCTTGGGAGGTGTAAAAGCTGCTCCCCTGCAAAATCATGTGATTATTTAACAAGCAATTTATAGACCGCAGCAATTTCAGTTTTCATTGACTCCGTTTTGGCCTTTACTATATAAATCCGTGTTTCATGGTAAGAGTACGGTACCAGCCGTGAGTCCCTGGATTCCAATTCAATAGCCTCATATATTCCCCTTTCAGACTATGAAATACTAACATGTGAAACCATCCTGACTCTCCTCTAGCTTGGCAAAATTTAAAAAAAAAACGCCATGTACAGTACCTTACAAATAATTTCTCTCTTTGTGGGAATCAAGGCACTTCTATTAATATTTTCATACCATGTTGGAATTCACTACATTTACCAGGTAAGGTAATGCCGACCTATCTAGACCTGATTCATCAAACAGTTTGGGCCACAAATTTTGTAGCTTTTGACTTTTTCTAAGCCATTTTTCTTTTTTAAATGGGTGGAGTTTAGCCAATCGTAGTCAGCAAATTCATCATAATTTAAGCCACAAAAATTCCTACAGAAATACATACGAAAGTTAGACAAGATGAAACACAAACGTAGGCAGAAAATAGAGTGAGCAAATGCTGGGCCAAATACTGCCTAGATAGGATAGAACAGGACAGAATACTATCTGCAACCCAGCAAAACCCTAGAAAAATTCCAACACTTCTGATTTCAAAAAATGCTGAGACCACACGATCTCGCCACCCGCTAAATCAGATCTCTGGTATGAACAAGTGGCTAACCCGCAGCCACTTAAATAGCAGGGACAGAGCAATTGAACAAATAAACAGTGGCTACTGAAAAACAGAGAGTAGCACAGGCCCTGGAGGGGAACCCGGCTAACCTCCCACAAAAGTACAGACAAAAAATGGAAATAGCAAACACGATAGACACAAGCAGCAAATAACTTATCTGAAAGTAGCAGACGAAAGCAAAACACCAGCTGACTTCCAAATGGACCAGGAAACAACAATTGATCACCGGCGAGGATCATGGGAAGGCAGCTCACTTATATCAGCCCAGTCCGTCTCTCCTGATTGCCAGTCTTCGCTTCCAGGTGAGGAAGCCTTGTCATTCAATACAGCTTCAATACCATCAGCAAACACCAGAGGGAGCCTCAGCTCAGAAGTCGTCTCCAGAACATTCACAACAGTGTACTTATAATTGCTTATTTTGCCTTTCTACCCTGATAATTCTTCTCTTTTTGATTAGATCTATGATGTCACATGATTAATAACTGACTAGCTGACTCCTTCTAAGCTCGATGTAGAAACAGGAGGTTAATTCTCCCTGCATGACTAATGAGTCACTGAAAAAGTCAATGGCAGGAGAAGGAGGAGGGAGCAGCTGGGTCAGGAGTTGAAGAGGGGAAAGATTTCTTCCAGGACAAGAAACTTCCTGTTTCTACATAGTGCAGAGAAAAAAGAAGAATTATCTGGGTAGAAAGCCAAAATGAGCAATTGCAAGTACACAGTGTATTGTAAGGTGAGGATGGGATTTTTGTCGTGACCTGAATTACTGCAACATCTATGTCCAGTCCTTCCCCTGCAGAAAACAAACTGTACTCTTCTCATCAGCATACCTGCATCTCCAAATTCAGCTTACCCCGGGCAATTCCCAGGCAACGATGGTCCCTCTTTCAGGTCGACCCCCAGTAATGGAGACATAGTCCAGGATAACTTGAACATTCTCTTTACATAACACTTCACACGTTACATCCACAGTTGGCACATCATGGGTTTCACTTGTTTCCATATCTTTCCCTGCTTTGCTGTCACTTCTGTGCAGTACACGCCCGAACAGGACCGTCCTAGACTGCTCCCCAGTTCCTTCCTGGCCTGACCTCGCCATGATGACAATTTCTTCTGCCTGTTTCGCCCCAGACTTGAAATCATCAGTCACCAGGTTTGGCTGCCTCTGGTAAAGAATTCGGCCCGACTATACTGTTCTCGTCGAAGCTTCAACTCCCTTCATCTCCTCAGTCCATCCGACTCCTGCCCTAAAAGCGTCTGCCCAGGCTGAGTCGCCACATCTTCCTTCTCTGTACTGGCCCACTGATATGATACACAGTGGCCGTGAGTAACGTGGGCTGCAGTGATTCAACGTTACGTGGCTGCCAAGCTGTCCGGGCCTATAGCCCATGTGGACACTTCAGGCACCCTGGCCCTGTCTGCACTAACTTCCTAGAAACTTCTCTCTTACTACCCGGCAGCCCCTCCTACACTTAACCCTCTATAGACATCCTACCAACTATACCTAACAGTGCACACTAGTATGCCCCCATCTAGTGGCCCATAAAGGAACTACATCTATCCTTATCTATAGGAACTATATACTAAAGTGCCCTCCTCTAATGTCCCCAAAAGGATGCACTTTACTTACCTTAAACTGTGCATGAATATCAGTCACATTATATTATGCAATATTATACTAAAGGAACACAAAACAATATAATACAGTTCTCTACAGAATGGTAACACATATATAAATGTGACAGTACCATAAAATATGAGCGATAATACATATTTCTATGTAGCAGTACCGCAAGCATTTATCATAGACATTATCAACATTAACATATATAAACATCAACAGATAAAAGACAATTAGAAAAAGGGAAGCAAGAAGGTCATTCTGTCTTACCCCCTTACACTATATAATATGATGACTGCAATATATTAAGAGAATAAAAACGTTGATGGGAGGAGGAGGAGGAGTGTTTCTTTAAGTATATAAAGCACATGTATTATATGCCGCATTCACACTATATTGCTAACACTACCTAAAATTCCTGTCTTGCAGATTGCTCTGGCTCCATATCGGCATTTAGATGACGACTTAATCAGCATTAAACAAGTCTTAGAGATGAAAAACCAGTTAATCCATGAGCAGGAAAAGAGGATAATGGAACTGGAAAAGCTGGTGAGTTTTTATACAAGAGCACATTTAGGAAATTTAGTATATGACATTAAATTTTTTCTTGGGTTCCATCCAAAGTGGTCCTCCCCTTGTGCCAGAAACAGTATTTGGGAAGGGATGGTTAATTCTGAAATACACCTTATCCATAATCTGTCCACTATACAGTATAAGTGGCTTGAAGGGAATACCATGGAACTGTACATGAGAGTATCATGTACATTTTGGAAAGAAAATGTCTTTGTTTAGAATTTGCACTTTTATATCTAAAAATTTTAAATGAATTGATCATTTTGTTCGACTTCTAGGTCCTGCAAACCCAATGGATGCATTTTAGACCATGGAGCCATGTAATATATAAACAGGCTGTGCCTACTAGAGCGACGGATGCTCAGCATTACCTTCACAAACCTTTAGCTTATATACAGTTGCAATCAATAATATTTGCACCCTCCTCCCTCCCCTTCCATTGCAGTTCAGGTTTATTAGCCAAATTTTCAAGGTTTCTGCTGTTTGCAATGATTCAATAAAGAACAATGTAAATCATTCAATGCAACTAATATAACAGGTGGTTTCTCAGTTTTTGACTGCTGCAGTCTCAGAATTATTAATCCCCTTCATAACAAGCAGCTTTAGTACTTAATAGAGCCCTTTGGCTGTTATAACCTGCTGTAAAGGTGATGCATAATCGGACACCAGCTTCTGGCAGAATTCCTAAGGAATAGCCTCCAGGTCACTAACATTCTTGGGTTTGCATCTTGCTACCACTCCCTACAAATCCCACAAAAGATTTTCTATGCGGTTTAAGTCAGGCAATATTCCAGAACCTTTTCTGAAACCAAGCTTTGGTGAACTTTGAGATATACTTGGGATAATTGACCTGTTTGAAGATCCAATTACACCCAAGTTTTGGTTTTCTCACCAAAGACATGATATTCTCTCCTAGGATTTCGTGATGTTTGACTGAATCAGTCTTGCTTTCCACACAATGTAAGAGTCAAGCAAAGCTTCCCAAGAGCATTATCGAGCCACCAACATGTTTCTCTGTAGGCAGGGTGTCTTTTTCAGCAAATGCTTCATTCTTTCTCCTCTAGACAATACTGCTGATCCATAGACTTTTAAAGTTCTAGTTTGGTTTCATCGATCCTCGGAAAGCAATCCCAAAACTTCTATACTGTTAACAAGTACTTCACACACAGCATAATGCTCCCATTGTATGTTGTGACTGACACAATGAAAAAAAAAATAAACAAACTATTCCCCTCTCAATCCATTGTGTGGACTGAGGCTCTGCACAGCCGGCACAATCTGGTAATATCATTGAGCCTGCTGTGCTGAGATTTGGGTGCATCGGCTGAATGATGGCGTACAGAACCCATAGCTCCCTGATCCACCATTGTATTCAGCTGTCTAATAGCGACATGCCACTGGTCTTGGTCAGTAGAAGAGTAACTCTTGGAAATTGTGCATGGAGACCTACACCACTGTTCTTTGGTCAGTAGAAGAGTTTCTCTTGGAGTTTGGACATGGAGACCTACACAACTGTTCTTTGGTTAGTAGAAGAGTTTCTCTTGGAGTTTGGACATGGAGACCTACACAACTGTTCTTTGGTTAGTAGAAGAGTAACTCTTGGAGTTTGGGCATGGAGTGTTGGCATATGCAACAGATTAGGACTTATTATAAGTAAAAGGAGGACTTTATGCTGACCTGACAATAGATGGCGATGTTATGTAACGTTTCCTTCTGTTTAATGTATTGTATAAGAAATAGTCTCACTTGTAGTTTCACTTTCGTTTTGTTCCTGGTTTCCTGATGCAACGCTGAAATGACTGTGCATTTTTTCTTTTACCTCATGTTGTAAGAAGTAAAAGCTTGTTATCCCATGAAGCCTGCTCTGTGAAGTTTTCTACTGCAAAGGTGTGGATTCAGAAGCTGTGCAACAGGTTATGGGCCCAGACACCCAGATACAGCGTACCCAGAGAATCCAGACACCACAGATCCCAAGCACCAAGAATACCAGATACCCAGGACACTGGAACTCTCAGCAAGACCCTGGTGAATGGAGAAGAATTCTTCAGTGCAAGTCTCTCCAAACAAGTAAGATAAGTTAAAAATGACAAGTAGCACAGAGCTAAAACTCACAGTAGCTAAACTGAATGATGAAAACTATCAGCTATGGAAGTTCAAAGTAGAGATGTTATTGTCTAAAGATGATTTATAAGAAGTAATCACTACAGATAGACCTGATCAAGATAATTAGACACGGGATAAAAAAAATATACAAGCGAGAGCCACCATTAGCTTATTAGTGGATGATGCTCAATTAATACATATAAGAAATGAAGAAACAGCGAAAGGAATGTGGGAAGCATTAAGAAAACTGTATGAAAGACCAAGTTTGAATCACAAATTATTTTTATTAAGAAAGCTTTACAGTATGAGACTAAGTGCAGACAGTGACATGCAGAAGCACATATTCTCAATGATGGAAGTGATATCACAGCTAAGATCTATTGGTGAAGACAATAAAGAAAGTCATATAGCAGCAATTTTATTGTGCAGTTTACCAGATTCATATACTGCTTTAATAAATGCACTAGAGACGAGACCAGAAACTGACATTACATTAGATTTTGTGAAAACAAGACTAATAGATGAATATCAGAGAAGAAAAGAACAAAGCAATGATTCTTCTACTGATAAGGACAGTGAAAACGCTCTTAAAGCTACAGAATTTAAAAAACCCTATAATAAAGAGACAAGAGAATGCTTCAGATGTAAGAAAAAAGGTCATTTAAAGAAAGACTGTACCAAATGGAAAGCAGAACAACAAAAATTACAACATAAAAAGCATACACAGAAATTAAAAAAACACAATTTCCGATTCGTGTGAAATTAATTGGAATTGGACATTCAAAATAACAGACAAGAAATCATCACTTGGTTGGTTTATTGATTCAGGAGCAACGAGTCATATGACAAGTGACAAGAATTTCTTTACTGATCTTGATTTAAATAAGAAAGAAGCCATTTATTTTGCAGATGGAAGCAAAATAACCGCAGAAGGTATCGGACAAGGTATGCTAAATTGTTCAAACAAGTTCAGACAAGATTCAAAGATACTTGCACAGGATGTGTTGTATGTTCCAAAATTAGAAGGTGGATTATTATCTGTGAAACGTTTAACAGCAAAAGGACTTACAGTGAAATTCAAAGACAATGAGTGTGCAATTATTGCAGGAAACAAGATGATAACCAAAGTCAAGGCAGATGAACAATTATATCATTTTGACAAACCAAAGGAACAGATGAAGGTATGTACACCTGATCACAAAAACTGTATTCACATGTGGCATAGACGTCTAGGACATAGACACCCGGACAGTATAAGGGAACTACAGAGAAAAGAATTGACAAAAGATTTAAAGATATCAGATTGCTCAATTACCATAAGATTTGAATGTTGTATAAAATCCAAAGCCACAAGGATATCTATTCCAAAAGAAAGTGAGATGAAAAGCGAAAGACCACTTGATTTGGTGCATACTGACGTATGTGGATCCATGAAAGTGACTACATCAGGAGGCAATAGATACATGTTGACTTTTATAGATGACTACTCAAGATACACAGTCACATACTTAATTAAGAACAAAAGTGAAGTTTTTGATAAACTTGTAGACTATGTAACAAGATCAAGTAACAAATTTCAAAGGAAGCCAATTGTCATCAGAAGTGATAATGGAGGTGAATTTACTGGTCACAGAATGGAAGACTACTTAAGACAAAATGGAATAGAACATCAGAAAACTGTTCCATACACACCTGAACAAAATGGAGTAGCAGAAAGGAAAAACAGAACTCTAACAGAAATGATGAGATGTATGCTGACAGATTCTAAACTACCAGAGAAATATTGGGGTGAGGCAGCAATGACAGCTACATATCTACAGATCCGACTTTTTTCCAGAAAACTGAAGAAAACTCCATATGAACTGTAGAAAGGTATGAAACCAAGTGTCAATCATTTAAAAGTTTTTGGATGTAAAGTTTTTATATTGATTCCAACAGAAAAACGTTCCAAACTTCAAAACAGATCCATGGAAGGAATATTCGTTGGATATAGTGAAAACTGCAAAGGATATAGAATCTTAGATCCCAAAACAGACAGTTACAGTGAGTAACAGTGTGACATTCATTGAAGATTTAAATGAAGACATTATGATTTCAGTTGAAACAAGAAATGAGAAAAACAATAGTGACATAACTGAAGAAATATCTGATGAGAAAGAAGTAGAAATGAATGAAGAACAAAATACTGAAAGTGAAGAATCACAACTATAAACAGACACAGAACCAAGACGTTCAATAAGAGAGAACAAAGGAAAACCACCAAAACGCCTCTCATACAAGGCAAGTACAAGTAAAATCTATGAGCCTACCTCTTGGGAAGACATATCTAAACTTCCTGAAGAAGAAGCTAATAAATGGATAGAAGAAACAGAAATTAAATCCATGCATGATTCAAATACATGGACACTAACAGATTTCCCAGAAGGAAGAAAAGCCATAGGATGTAAATGGATTTTTAAAGTAAAATACCAAACAGATGGCACACCTGAAAGATATCGAGCAAGACTCGTAGCTAAAGGGTATTCTCAAAAATATGGAGAAGACTATGATGAAACATTTGCTCCAGTTGTCAAACACACTGTATACAATAAGGCCCTGTGCACACTTTGCGTTTTTAGATGCTTTTCCGCTGCGTTTTTCAACGTGCGGAAACGCATCCAACCCGCAGCACAGTGCACTACCAATGTAATCCAATGGGAACCGCAGGTCTGATGAGCACATGCTGGGAAAAAAACGCGGTTTTGCCGCGCTTTATTTTCCGCAGCATGTCAATTCTTTGTGCGGAACTGCAGCGGTTCGGCGCCCATTGACTTGCATTGAGTCGGGCACTTCCGCAGCAAAACCGCAGGTCTAAAAAAGATCTGTGGTTTTGCTGCGGGTGAAACCGCTGCAGTTCGGGAGGAGGGAAGTGTGTGGGCCGAGTGTGGGCGTGTATAGTGTGCGGCGCTATGTGTGTGGGCAATGCGTGGGCGTGTATAGTGTGCGGCGCTATGTGTGTGGGCGGTGATTGTGTGCCGGTGTCTGCGCGGCGGTGTGCAGGCCTGTGTGCGGGATCGGTGTATGTGCGGCGGTGTGCGGGGCTGTGTGCGTGATCGGTATATGTGCGGGGCTGTGTGCGTGATCGGTGTATGTGCGGTGGTGTGCGGGGCTGTGTGTGTGTCTCCGCATATGCAGGCATCGTCGGATGGGACTACAAGTCCCATCCGGCTATGCCTGCTACAGTGACAGTGACTGACACATTAGCCAATGATCGGACAGTAGTAGTCCCATCATCCGGCTAATGTGCTGAATGTAAAAAAAAAAAAAACACATACATGACATACAGAACATATAACATACAATGACATACAACACATAGAGTATATACTCACCTATTCCCCGACGCCATCCATCTGTGTACCGCTCTGCCGCCGGGAGAGAATGACGTCACTACAGTTCATTCACGGCAATGCTGGGTGAGAAAATTCCTACGCAGCATTGCCATAAAGTGAGAAAATGAACTCAGGTAACCTCAGTGATGCACTGCAGGAGCCATGGTCTCCTGTCAGTGCATCACTGGGAGGCCCTACAGAGCAGTGGCATCACCTGATGTTACTGTTCTATAGGGGAGACCGTCGTGGGACACTCGTTATTAATTGGACTGCGTCGGACAGGGAGTATACGGTTGTTTTATTTTTTTATGTTTTATTACAGGAGATCGAGGGCGTCGCTTGGATCTGAGTGTATAATAAAGATATGAAAACCGTGTTTTATTTTTATTAAAATAATTTATTCTTATGTGTGTGTTGTTTTTTTTAACCCTTTATTAATATAAGATTAATAATGGATAGGTGTCTTATTGACGCCTCTCTATTATTAACGGGGCTTAATATCACCTTACAATAGCAAGGTGATATTAACCCCTTATTACCTCATATCCCACCGCTACAGGGGAGTGGGAAGAGAGGGGCTAAGTGCCGGAATTGGCGCATCGTACAGATGCGCCAATTCTGGGGCGGCTGGGTGCTGGTATTTTTAGCCAGGGGGCGCCAATATCCATGGCCCCTTCCTAGGCTGTGAATATCAGCCCGCAGCTGTCTGCCTAGCCTTTCTGGCTATAAATTATAGGGGGACCCCACGTCATTTTTTTGGGGGGTCCCCCTATTTTAATAGCCAGTAAAGGCTAGCTGCGGGCTGATATTCATAGCCTGGGAAGATCCATGGGTATTAACCCCTTTCCAGGCTAGAAATATTGGCCCCGGCTGTCGGCTTTCCCCCTCTGGTGCAGAAAATTGCGCGGAAGCCCACGCCATTTTTTTCCTATTTTTCTTTTTAATTACCGTATATACTCGTGTATAAGCCGACCTGTGTATAAGCCGACCCCCCTAATTTTGCCATAAAAAACTGGGAAAACTTATTGACTCGTGTATAAGCCGGATGTATAAACTGCCCTCCTGCTCTGTGCTGCCCCCGTCCTGCTCCTTGCTCCCCCATCCAGCTCTGTGCTCCCCATTCTCCTCTGTACTCCCCCCCTCCTGCTCCATCCTCCGCCGTGCTCCCCCATTCCTTCTCCGTCCTCCTGTGCCCCCACCGTCCTGCTCCGTGCTCCTCTGTGCCCTCCATCCTCTCCCCCGTCCTGCTCCGTGCTCCTCTGTGCCCTCCATCCTCCCCCCGTCCTGCTCCATGCTCATTGTCCTCCTCCATGCTTCCCCCGTCCTCCGTTCTCCCCCCCGTCCTCCTCCATGCTTCCCCCGTCCACCGTTCTCCCCCCCGTCCTCCGTTCTCCCCCATCCTACTCCATGCTTCCCCCATCCTCCCCCCATCCTCCTCCATGCTTCCCCCATCCTCCATTCTCCCCCCGTCCTGCTCCATGCTTCCCCGTCCTCCATTCTCCCCCTGTCCTGCTCCATGCTTCCCCCATCCTCCGTTCTCCCCCGTCCTCCTCCATGCTTCCCCGTCCACCGTTCTCCCCCCATCCTGCTCCGTGCTCCTTGTCCTCTCCTCCATCATACTCACACCTCCCCGTGCCATCGCTGAACGTTCCTGCAATCCTGCGTTCTCCCCGGCTTCCTGCAGCTCTCCAGCGCTGAGCGGTGACGTAATACCGCTCATTAAGGCCATGAATATGGAGGCCACGCCTATGGGAGTGGCGTCGCATCCATATTACATGACCTTAATGAGGTGAGTATGATGTCCCAGCCACCGGCTCCTGCCGCGGCATCCCCTCCCCCGCTGGTTTCTGCCCTATGACTCGTGTATAAGCCGAGGGGCATTTTCAGCACGAAAAAAGGTGCTGAAAATCTCGGCTTATACACGAGTATATACGGTAACTATATTGCGTTAAGATTTTGTGTGTGTGTGCGCGTGGGTCTTTATTTATGTACCATTTTATCTATCATCTATCTATCTATCTACCTATATATCTTTCTGTCTATATATCTATCTTTCTATATATATTTCTAACTATCTATTATCCATCTATCTATGTATTTTCTATCTATCTATCTATCTATCTATCTATCTATCTATCGGTATCTATTATCTATCTATCTCTATCTGTGTGTGTGTAATGGAGTGTGGGTTGGACAAATGTAAAAGAGGAGGTTGGACAAGAAATGACATCACAAATCTTTTTTTTTATTTAGCTGTCAAAAAACGCATACAAAAACGCATGAGAAAAAGCATGAAAAACTGCGTCAAAACCGCATCAAAACCGCGTCAAAATAGGACATGCGTTTTCTGCCAAGATTCGGCGCGGAAAAATCCGCAGGCAAATCCGCAACGTGTGCACAGGCCCTAAGAACTTTACTTACAGTTGCAGCAATAGAAAAAATGGAACTAAGACATCTGGATGTAAAGACAGCTTTTTTGAATGGAGATTTAACAGAAGACATTTACATGGAACAACCTCCAGGATTCAAAGATGAAAGAAATCCAAACAAAGTTTGTAAACTACAGAAAAGCATATATGGTTTAAAGCAAGCAGCTAAAGCGTGGAATGACAAAATCATGGAAGTACTAACAAATGAAAAATTTCAAAGAAGCAAAGCTGATCCATGCTTGTACACAAAAAGGCTGAGTAATAGATGGATTTATATACTCATATATGTAGACGACATTTTAATTTGTTTTAAACAAGAAAGGGATAAAGAAAACATTCTAAAAACCCTGAAACAACATTTTGAAATCAAAGACTTAGGAAATGTAAAACAGTATCTAGGATTACAGATAGAAAGAGAAGAAGACGGAATTTTCCTACTGAATCAAAATCACATGATTCAAGACATAACAGAAAAATTTGGACTAAAGGATGCAAAAACAGTAAAGTCTCCAATGGAAACTAATTATCTCAAAGAGATGAACAGTGAAGAAAATATGCTACCAAACAATGAAGAATACAGAACAGCAATAGGAAAACTACTGTATCTAGCGACCGTTACAAGACCAGACATCGCAGCAGCAGTAGGAATCCTGAGTAGAAAGGTATCAAAACCAAATAAAGCTGATTGGAATGCGTGAAGAGAGTAATACGTTATTTGAAAGGAACTAGCAATGTTAAGCTGAAATTACCCACAGGTGATAATGCATTTTAACAGGATATGTTGATGCAGATTGGGCTGGAGATCCAACTGACAGAAGATCTACCAGTGGACATATTTTTTTTTCTCTCAGGTGGACCAATAAGTTGGACAAGTAAGAAACAGTCAATTGTGACACTATCTTCAACAGAAGCAGAATATGTTGCAGCAGCACATGCGAGTCAAGAAGTATTGTGGTTAAGACAATTGTTAACAGACCTAGGACAACCACAGTTGGTACCAACAAAACTAAAAGAGGACAATCAAGGATGTCTTGTTCTTGCTCAGATGGAAAGAGTCAATCCAAGAACCAAGCATATTGATGTGAAATATCATTTCTTGAGAGATCATCAGGACCAAGAAGTCTTGAAGTTGGAGTATTGTGCTACTGAAGAAATGACAGCAGACATTTTCACGAAGACGTTGAATGCTGATAAACATCAGAGACTAATAAAAAAGTTGGGCTTGATTGAATAAGTCCTTATTGTTGAGAAAGGGTGTTGTCATATGCAACAGATTAGGACTTATTATAAGTAAAAGGAGGACTTTATGCTGACCTGACAATAGATGGCGATGTTGTGTAATGTTTCCTTCTGTTAAATGTATTGTATAAGAAATAGTCTCACTTGTAGTTTCACTTTCGTTTTGTTCCTGTTTTCCTGATGCAATGCTGAAATGACTGCATTTTTTCTTTTACCTCATGTTGTAAGAAGTAAAAGCTTGTTATCCCATGAAGCCTGCTCTGTGAAGTTTTCTACTGCAAAGGTGTGGATTCAGAAGCTGTGCAACATGGAGGGCATGGAGACCTCCTACACCACTGCTCTTGGTCAGAAGAGTAACTCTTGGAGTTTGGGCATGGAGACCTACAGTGTTTAGTATGCTTCTTATTGTGCAAACTGAAACCTCAGTACCTGCTGCAACCAAATCTTTTTGCAGTTTTATTGCAGTCATTCTAGGGTCTATCACCTCCTGCTCAATTGGAGTGGTGGCAGCTAGTGAGCGCATTCTCTTTCTGCCATGTCCAGCTGGTGGAGTCAGTGTTCCAGTAACTTAGAAATTGAGAATTTTGCTTCCAACTGTATCTCTAGGAACATGCAATGACTTTACTATCTTTTTTGTATCCTTTTCCTCATTTGCGTAAGGTAATGATCTCTTCTCTTACCATTATAAACTACTTGTCATACTTCTTATATGGAAGGCCAGGTATGATGTTTTATCTCTAGCACACCTGATGCACCCCACATGTCATTAATTTTATGAAATGCAACATTTGTGCTTGAGACAACGTCTGACTTGCAAATGTCCAAAAAAATCCAAAAAAAATCCAAAAAAATCCAAAAAAAGGCTGCACTCAAGCATACTAAAGCATGACAACATAGAATATATGAAATTTTGAATAGCAATATGGCTTTGGAATATAAGGAAAAATTTGAGACGCTTAGTATAAACATTTGGCCAAACATTTTAAA
>JARQOD010000002.1:57730739-57853895 GCA_033576555.1 Oophaga sylvatica
CCGGAGAATCCTCCGGTTCTCCGGTGGGCCAGTCCGAGCCCGAGCACAACCCCCATCTGTGGACGTCGGGCACTCAGACCATCCTGATGGAGTCAGCTTCTAACCGTTTGTGCAGACACATGCACATTTGTGGCCTGCTGGAGGTCATTTTGCAGGGCTCTGGCAGTGCTCCACCTGTTCCTCCTTCCACAAAGTTAGAGGTAGCGGTCCTGCTGCTGGGTTGTTGCCCTCCTATGGCCCCCTCCACGTCTCATGGTGTACTGGCCTGTCTACTAGTAGCGCCTGCAGCCTCTGGACACTACACTGACAGACAGAGTAAACCTTCTTGCCACAGCTCGCATTGATGTGCCATCCTGGATGAGCTGCACTACCTGAGCCACTTGTGTGGGTTGTAAGTCCGTCTCATGCTACCACGCATGTGAAAGCACAACCAACATTCAAAAGTGATCAAAACATCAGCCAGAAAGCATTGGTACTGAGATGTGGTCTGTGGTCCCCACTTGCAGAACCACTCCTTTTTGAGTGTGTCTTGATAATTGCCAATAATTTCCATCTGTTGTCTATTTCATTTGCACAACAGCATGTGAAATTGATTGTCAATCAGTGTTGCTTCCTAATTGGACAGTTTGATTTCACAGAAGTTTGATTTAGTTGGAGTTATATTCTGTTGTTTAAGTGTTCCCTTTACTTTTTTGAGCAGTGTGTATTTGTGTAAATTTAGGTTTCCTCATGTGCTGCCTCCTGATCTGTAATATATCCAGTCCACAAGGTGTGGACCTCTGCTATCTTCTGCGGCCAAAACTTTGTATGCGCTCCACCCATCCTTCCTAATGAGAATGTCTCCTTATCTGTACATGTCTGCTAGTGTTTGTCAGCTATTGCACATGTTACATTTTTTACCTCCTGTTACATAACTTTATACTGTACATTCTATATAATATTCCATTCTTCCATGTAACATATGTGAACCGAAAAAAAAGTAATTTTCTGCAGTGCCGCTGTTGCTTGATGTTCTAATCCTAGCAGTAGTTAAATGATTTTTAATGTTTAGTTAGAAGTCATTCCAGGGTTCTACACTGATTCCCAAATATTTTTTTCAAATTGATCAGGGTGAGCCAACTTGTGCAAAATGGATGAATGATTTTTTTTTTTTGGACTAGGATTTCTTGAGTCGAGCAATGGAATTAAACCTGAGCACCCATCCTCTAGAATATGTGTAAATGCATGCTGGCGCTCATAGCAAGTGAGCAATTCTGCTACATACAGGCGATCTGATCATCGCCTGTATGTAGCAAAGCCGATCGGACAAGTTCAGCTTCTAGTATCCCATGGAGACTATTGAAGCATGCAAAAAGTAAAAAAAATAATATTTAAAAAAAAAAAAAAAAAAATATGAAAGTTCAAATCACCCCCCTTAAACCCTATTCAAAATAAAACAATAAAAAAATCAAACATACACATATTAGGTATTGCCGCATTCAGAATGGCCCAATCTACAATGTAAAAAAAGAATTAACCCGATTGCTAAACGGCGTAACAAGAAAAAAGTAAAAACGCCAGAATTACGTTTTTTTGGTCATGGCTACATTGCATTAAATGCAATAACGGGTGATCAAAAGATCGTATCTTCACCAAAATGGTATCATTAAACACGTCGGTTCGGCACACAAAATATAAGAACTAAAACATTGTATAAGGAAAAAAATGAACATTTTACTTTTTTCACAAAAAAATTACTTTGGACCCAAACTTTTTTATTTTCACAAGGGTATCAGGAGAAAATGGACCACAAAATTTGTTGTGAAATTTATCCTGAGTACGCCGATACCCCGTATGTGGGGGAAAGCCACTGTTTGGGCACATGGCTGGAATCAGAAGGGAGGGAGCACCGTTTGACTTTTGGAACGCAAAATTGGCTGGAATCAATAGTGGACGCCATGTTACGTTTGGATACCTCCTGATGTGCCTAAACAATTGAAACTCCCAATTCTAACAACAACCCTAACCCCAGCACACCCCTAATCCCAATCCTAACCACAACAATAACCCCAACACAACCCTAACCACAATCCTAACTCCAACACCACCTTAACCCCAACACCACCCTAACCCCAACACAACCCTAACCCTAGCTGTAACTCTAGACTCAACCCTAAACCTAGCCCCAACACTAACCCTAGCCCAACCCTAACCCTAGCTCTAATCCCAACCATATCCCTAGCCCCAACCCTAACCGTAGCCCAACCCTAACCCTAGTTCTAACCCCAACCCTAACCCTAATCCTAGCCCCAACTCTAACCCTAACTGCAAAGAATGGAAAAATACATTTATTTTATTATTTTTATCTAACTAAGGGTTTGACAAAGGGGGTTTGATTTAGAGTCTATCACAGTGATCAGTAATCAAAATGAACCAATAGGAAAAATCTCCCATTGTTGTCGGGTACCGCCCGGCAGATGGCTGGCACACTGTGCATGCGCCTGCCATTTCCTTCCAGGAAGATGACACGGAGGAACGGGGACGGATCTGGAGCATCCAGGGATAGCAGAGGTACCCGGTGTGATTGAGGGGACCCCATTTCTCTCTCCTTTGGTATGCTAGATCATATCAGAGGAGAGAGAAATTAATGGAAATCAGACTTTTTTTGAGATCGCCGTTATTCGGTAGCCCCTGGTAGCTGAGACCCCGTAGATATTCCGACGCTGGGGGGCGCTATACACTTATTTCTCAGCGTCGTTGCAAAGCAGCGCTGAGGAAAAAGGCCCCTTAACTGCCGCCGTTAAAAGGCGTATCAGCAGTCATTAAGGGGTTAATCTATATATTGTGTAAAGTACTAGTGCTTTGTTAATTCTTTATAAATGGAAAACAGTTTCACCAAATATATAACACATTGTAGAAATCTCTTTTAATTGCAGCAATATACTGTACTGTACAAGATATGTCAGTACATATACAGTGGCATGTAAAAGTTTGGGGAACCCTGGACAAAATTACTGTTATTGTGAACAGTTGAGCAAATTAAAGATGAAATGATCTTTAAAAGGCCTAAAGTTGAGGAGTACACATTTCCTTTGTATTTTAGGCAAGACAAAAAATATATATAATATATTTTAATAATTACAAAAAAGGAAAATGGGCAGATACAAAAGTTTTGGCACCCTTGGAGATTTGTGCTCAAATACCTTTGACCAAGGCTTCAGTCCTTAATTAGTGAATTAGGGTTATGTGTTATGTTTCGGTAGCTGAGGAGAAATAGCAAAGTAGCAATACACCAGAGAGGCTGGAACCTATTGGATTGCAGGACCCTAAACTAACCGCAACACTAGACGTAGCCGTGGAGCGTACCTAGGGTGATCCTAGATGCCTCGTCACAGCCGGAGAGATAGCTACACCTAAAGGCAAAAAGATGAAAGCTATCTGCCCCGTAGCAGAACCCCCAAAGAAATAGGAAGCCCCCAAACATGTAATGTCGGTTAAACAAGAAGAAAACACGGACACAGACAGAAAATAGAACGAGCACACGCTGGGGCCCAATCTGTCTAGATAGAAAAGTATAGGAAAGAATTCTGACTGCAACCCAAAAAAACCCTGACAAAAACACCAACATTTCTGATTAACAAAGAACCTGAGATCACACGATCACACAATCTCTACCACCTAAATCAGATCTCTGGTGTAAAACACAGCTACTCAGCAAATAAAAAGTGACGAAGGAACAGAGCAAAAGTGCAAACACAAAATGAGCACAATTGCAGCGCCAGACCCCAAAAGGGGGACCAGGCTGAAGTCCACTGCAAGCAGCAAACAGCAAGGAAAATCCAACCAGAGGAAAAAAAACAGCAAATCACTTATCTGAATGAGAGCAGGAATGAAAGCTATGCTCCAAGCAAGACCAGGAAGAACAATTGATTACCGGCAAGGCTCAGGTCACTATATCAGACCATTCAGAGCCAGCTGAAGGCCATTCAGCAATTAGTTCATTGCCCTCAGCAACCACCGGTGGGAGCCCCAGCTCAGAAGTCGCCTCCAGAGTATTCACAACAGTTATGGCTTGTTCACCATCATCGTTAGGAAAGGCCAGGTGATGCAAATTTCCCAGCTTTATAAAAATCCAGCCTCCTCTAACCTTGTGCCAAAAAACAGCAGCCATGGGTTCTTCTAAGCAGCTGTGTAGTACTCTAAAAATGAAAATGATGGAGGCCCACAAAGCGGGAGAAGGCTATACAAAGATAGCAAAGCTTTGAAAGTTGCCCTTTCCTCAGTTTGAAATGTAATTTAGAAATGGTAGTTAACTGGAACAGTGGAGGTCAAGATAAGGAAGACAAAGCCAATTTTCAGTGAGAGCTGCTCATAGGATTGCTAGAGAGGAAAATCAGAACCCCAGGTTGACTGCAAAAGACCTTCAGAAAGATTTAGCAGACTCTGAAGTTGTGGTACATTGTTCTACTGTACAGAGACACCTGCACAAATATGGCCTTCATGGAAAAGTCATAAGAAGAAAACCTCTCCTGCATCCTTACTATAAAATTCAGCATCAGAAGTATGCAGAAGAACATCTAAAGAAGCCTGATGCATTTTGGAAACAAGTACTGTAGACCGATGAGGTTAAAATAGAACTCTTTGGCCACAATGATCAAAGGTATGTGTGGAGAAAAGAGGGCACAGAGTTTCAGGAAAAGAACATCTCCCCCAACCATTAAGCATGGGGGTGGAACAATCAAGCTTTGCGGTTGTGTTGCAGCCAATGGCACGGGGAACATTTCGTAGGTTAAAGGAAGATTGTATTCAATGAAATTTCAAAAAATTCTTGAATAGATGAAAAGCCCTCAAACAAGAATTGAAAGACTCTTGGCTAGCTATAAAAAGTGTTTACAATCTGTGATACGTGCAAAAGGGGGTGCTACTGGAAACTAGCCATGTAGGATGCCCAAACTTTTGCATTGGCCCAGTTTCCTTTTTGTAATTTTTGAAATGTAAAACATGAATACATACATATGTATTTATTTATATATTGTTTGCCTAAAATAAATAGGAAATGTGTCATCTTTATCTTATAGAGATCATTTCATCTTCAATTTGTTTAACTGTTCACAATAACAGTAATTTTGACCAGAGGTGCTCACACTTTTACATGCCACTGCAGGTACAGTATATCTTTCCTAACATTAATACAACCAGAATACCATTTACTTATAAGGCTGGCAAAACCATGTCTGATTAAAAGCATTATATCTGACTGGCCTGCAGTACACTACCTCATCACGCGTTTCACATGTACAGCTTCCTCAGGGGACGTGGTTTAATTATCCTCATGGTTTCTTAAGTATTCAGTTAATCCAATCACCTGATTATGATTTAAGGTACTGCCACACTAGACAATCCCGCTAGCGATCTCATTAGCGTCGCATACTAATGAGATCGCTAGCGGGATTGTTTCTATATCGCTAGTGGCTACCTATTTTAGCGATGTCGTTAGGACGCTATCGCGGTTAGCGATCTCCTTAACGACTTTAGCGGTACAAAAGTACCGCTAAATCGCTAAAAAAGGTGCCACACTTAGCGATATATACTTACCCAGCGGGGCGCCAGCGACGAAAATAGGGTCCGGAACGATTCCAGCGACGAGTGAGATCACAGCAGGAAGCTCGTCGCTGGCAGCTGCCGCACTGAACAACATCGCTAACGGGATCGCTAAATAGTGACGTTTTTTAGCGATCCCGTTAGCGATGTTGTTTAGTGTGGCATACCCTTAAGCCTTTCACCAATGCAGTCTTTGGCGTGTACACATCCGGGTCCACAGCTTCCAAAATCCTCCTCCAATAGCAAATTCTTTTCGCGCATATCTGGGGTGAATGATATCATGCCGCATTATTAGGCATCTGTGGTTGGCATGGAGTCAACAGAGGATAGGCAGGAAGACACATGCGCACGAGCCTGAAACTACGTAGCATATCAGTCACATGTGAACATGCCCTGACAGTTCTTGTTATCACAGCTGAGCATTGTAACGAATAGTGCACACGTCCGACACGTTTTCTGGAATTAAACAATGTAAGTTTCTATTGTATGATGAATAGTATAGTTTTTGAAAACTTTGAGGAACTGATAAAGTATATAAAAATGTATTAAAAACCATAATTCCCCCTTTAAACATCATAAGGCTATTTTAAAGAAAAACTGGGTTCTGTTCAGGAGCAGAATTTCTTCCATGTTGTGATTATAGTATAACTTGTCAACTTTATTTTTTATTTTTCATACTTTAGGCAATTATCAGTTGAAAATGCCAACCTACAAGAGAGTGTTGAAAAAGAGAGCAAAGAGAAGAAAAGGTTAAGCCGTACCAATGAGGAACTTGTATGGAAGCTGCAGTCTGCGGACTCCATGAGTCCTATCAAGTATCCCTCGTCTCCCGTCCATCACTCTACATCTTCGGGGCCACTGTCACCTTCCAAAGTCAGCTCGGCTTAGAGATGACAATCCACGTGACGGACAAGCTCTATTTTGGTTCCGTTACTTCCGTTACTTGCAGTGATCAGTCTTTGGATTCCTCTGACTTTATGTAAAACCCAATGTCCCTTTTTGGAAGACTCTGTAAGAAGGTCCAGCGACACCTCTTGTCTTTCACACGAACCTCAAGCCAAGGAAACAAAAAAAAAAAAAAAACATTCCGCTAAAACAATTCCTCAAAAGTCACACCAATGTTTCAGGTCACATACAGTCCAATATGCTGGGGACATATACAATATGGTTATTGTATACACGATTGCACACACTTTACAGGCCGATTTGTACATAGAGATGCAATGTACATACCAGAGCTTGTGTATTTTTTGTTTTTATGTTGCTGACGTGTTTGATCAGCTGTTTTTTAAGCCGTGCCTCTGTCTTCTACCTGAACGGGACATGTTTCTGTCCATCTCGTTTTTACCGCTAAACAAGAAAAAGCGCCTTCCAAATGGTCCCGCACCATCACCAGCTTCCGACAGGTTAAGGCTGCCTACGCAATAATCCAACGCTTTGCCCGCATGTCAGGCATTCCTTTCCTCTATGCGATTTCTTACATGGTTTCACTGGATTTTTGTCTCTTTTTTTTTTCGGATTTGATGTTAGGCTTTCGCGGCTAATAGGAGGCGCTCAGTTTTGGCCAAGACCATGAATGGAGGAGCCAGATCTTTCGATGTACATAAGTTAGATACTACCTTCCGATGACTTTGCTTCCAACTCCGTCATACGACATAGACTCTGCCCATTTACATAGACCTTGTTACATTGTATTCCATGGCATTGTTGTGTTTAGCCCTAGCTTCCGAATACTCTTCCTCTGTGTGTAAGAACGTATACTTTTTACATTTTTTTGTACATTTTTGTAATGCACATGTGAATATAGGACTCTGCCTGCAGATATGCGCCCGATTTCTAGTTCGTTTTTATGGGAAGTGTGTGTGTGTAAATTTATAGGTAAGCAATGCACCTACCTGAAAATAATAGGGAGCTAGATAGAAAGATTTATTTTGGAATGTAATATCAAATTATTACAATCATATTATTAAAAAAAAACCTGTATGGGCATTCATTATTTCTTTCTACTAAAGTCGTTGTTTAGTTAGCCATGATTGCTTATGTATAAAATTCACCTTTCCACTGTGATTCAATGCTGCAGGAAATCTGTCCTAGGTTTATAGCCCCAATGCTATGGCACATGTTCTTCAGCATAGTAGGTGCAAAGCAAAAGCTGAGGGGTTAAATTAATATAAGCAATAGATAAAGGTTTTAAATGGAATACGTAAGCAGGTTTTTGCTATGGAATCCAAGAACAGCATGATAATAATAATCTTTATTTATACAGCGCCATCATTACAGTTAAACGGTTTCGAACACAACAGTCATGAGTAACAACGTTAACAATAATACAATGATTAAAGCAAAATAAGCCGCCCCTGCTCGTGAGAGCTTACAATCTACAATGAGGTGGGGGAGATACAAAGTACAGGTGTGTATATACAATGGTGCATTTACAATGATGGTCCAGCCATCTTGAGGGAGTGAGGCATGGATGGAGATAGTGAATGGGCTCCACATACACACTTACACATAGAATAACTTTGATTAGTGAATGTGATAGGCCGCTCTGAACAAATGTATTTTGAGGGAGCGCCTGAGACCATGCAAATTGTGGATAGTCCTAATTTCTTGGGGTAGAGCATTCCAGAGGATTGGCGCAGCGCGGGAGAAGTCTTGGAGTCGGGAGTGGGAGGTACGGATTAGTGCAGAGGTTAGTCGAAAGTCGTTTGCAGAGTGCAGCAGTCGGTTAGGCCGATAGATAGAAATGAGGGAGGAGATGTAGGGGGGTGCTGCAGTGTGGAGAGCTATGTGGGTGAGAACAAGTACTTTCAATTGGATCCTATAATGAATGGGCAGCCAATGTAAGGACTGGCGAAGAGCGGACGCGTCCGAGTACCGATTAGCCAGATGGATGACCCTGGCTGCTGCATTAAGGATGGACTGGAGAGGGGATAGTCGAGTAATGGGGAGGCCAAGTAATAGAGCGTTGCAGTAGTCCAGGCGGGAGTGGATCAATGCTACAGTGAGGGTTTTTGTTGATTCCATGGTGAGAAAAGGGCGTATTCTAGAGATGTTCTTTAGGTGTAGGCGGCAAGAGCGGGCAAGAGATTGTATATGGGAGGTGAAGGAAAGATTGGTGTCAAACATAACACCCAGACAGCGAGCCTGCTGCCGGGGTGTTATTATGGTGAAATAGGGAAATGTCAGATTTAGGGAGGTTATTAGACGGTGGGAGCAGAAGAAGTTCAGTTTTGGAGAGGTTAAGTTTCAGATAGAGAGCGGACATGATGTTGGAGACTGCGGACAGACAGTCGGTGGCGTTCTGTAGTACAGTGGGGGTAAGGTCGGGGGATGACGTGTATAATTGTGTGTCATCAGCATAAAGATGGTACTGAAAGCAAAATCTGCTAATGGTCTGTCCAATTGGGGCGGTGTAGAGAGAGAAGAGAAGGGGGCCAAGGACTGAGCCCTGGGGTACACCGACAGTGAGAGGAAGAGGAGATGACGTGGAGCCAGAGAACGAAACACTGAAGGAGCGGTTAGAAAGATAGGAAGAGAACCAAGAGAGAACAGTGTCCTTAATACCTAGTGACTGGAGCCTAGAGAGTAGGAGACGGTGGTCAACTGTGTCGAAAGCTGCAGAAAGGTCGAGTAGAATGAGCAGAGAGTGGTCACCGTTACATTTTGCTGTCAGAAGGTCGTTGGTCACTTTGATGAGTGCAGTTTCAGTCAAATGTAGGGGGTGAAACCGGACTGTGAAGGGTCTAGGAGGGAGTGAGTGGAGAGGTAACAGGTAAGGCGGGGGTAGACTAGGTGCTCCAAGAGTTTAGAGATGAAGGGGAGATTGAAGACTGGTCTGTAGTTGTTTGTGTAGGCGCACAGAGCCTGATTCCAGTGATGTGTCACTTATTGGGCTGCTTGGTGCAGTTTTGATATAATCCCTGTTTTCTTTGCCGAAAATGTAGCTGAGCTGTGTGCAACCGCATCCACACCACTGATTGGCTGCTTTTTACACTGTACATTGTCAGCAAGCTGCCAATCAGTGATATGGGTGGGGTTACACAGATTAGCTGGACTAGCTTGCATGTGAAACTTAGTCAGGCCGTGATAATCTCCTGCTGATGAAACATTGATTGTATTGAAACTTCAACACGCAGCCTAGTAAGTGACACATCTTTGGAATCAGGCTCTCTACTTATATTATGCTGCTCTGAGATTAAATAAGAACCTTATGACAAATACCCTTTAAATGGACATTGTATATAGTTTGGGTTGCAACTTTTAGTTGCAGTAAAATGTAGGTTGCCATGACCACAAGGTTTCTCGATAGGCGAAAGTTACATAATAATCGCAAGAATCCCTAAATTCAGAGTTACAAATAATCCACAGAATTCTCCACTTGTAGGAAAATCTGGAAATTTTGCAACAGTCGCATTGACATGAAATGTTATAACCATTATATGGGAGATTTATTAATGATACTAAAGGTTGCATCATTTCTTAAGATCGTTAAACATATCAAAATGACAAGTGACATGATAACATTTAGGGAAATTTTTTATATTTGACAAACTTTTCTCATTTATGCTACTTCATTAGCACTGACTGCCAATAGGCTCTTACAAAATTGTTAAATTAAATGCAAAAAAGTATCCAAAACTTAATAAATTTCACTCAAGGATACATTACATTTTATAGTCAGACTTTGTGACCGTTTTGCATAGGAGAGTAATTATAGTGGGTGTGTGTGTTGCAGTTTAACATGGGCCCTGTAACTTTTGGGGTCCAAAAAATGTCCCATTAGTAGACATGAAAAGACCATTTTACATTGGAGCCCTCGTTCTTCAAGTTACACCACTGGTTTTACAGCATTTTGCTTTTTAAATCTCTCCTCATTATTTTTTCTGGGAAAATAAACTGAAATATACAAAGCTATCCAATAATATCCCTACACAGAGGAGCTAGAAACAGATTGAAAGGCACCTTACATGAAGGTGGGTTCCTGGCTGGGTGTGTGGACTTGTGCCGTGAGGATGCTACACCCGACTAGGTCGCATGTAACCGATGTTGCTGGTTTGATAGGACCAGATGTTGCTCAGTTAAATGAGGGAGACCAATATTCAAAAATAAACTTTTTACTAAACAGGAACTTGGTAAGGAATATGTACAAGAGATAGTGGCTCACACAGTCTTATGAGCGTTTCCTTCACAACTCAAAGCATTTTCCACACAGTTTACTTCCTTTTCACTTTTGTTCTCTATCTTCACTTTTCCTCTTTACCCTCTTTATTTGTCCTCTGTTTCCACTGTTTCTCACCATTTCACTACCACCAAACTTGACACTACAGTCCTGTTTAGGAAAAGTCCTTTACTCAATCTGCAATTCCACATTTTCTCTCCCTATAAGGAAGCAATGGTTCCAGTATTGTCGGTTCTTCTTTAGTGCTGACACTCTGGAACACCAGCACGGAGCATTCTACTCATCTCTCATACTCGGTCCTGCCTAGGCACGTTACCTTCAGGAGTTATAAACTCTGGGCCTTACTGCTAGGCGTCCTTTCACAGGACTTGTCTCCGGAAAATCACTCTGTCTCTCTGTCACTTCTTCTCTGGATCACGCTATCTCTTTCCTTCGGTCTCCTCTCAATTTAGGTACACCACAGAATGCGGCACTACTTATCTCCTGTTCTAACAGGAAATTCTCAGTTTTCCTTCAGCTTAGCCCCTCGCATTCTGGGTTAGTCCCAGCCATTAACTTTAACTTCCCTGTTAACCACCTATTGCTGGGCAGAACACAGCCTCGTCACCAACGACACACACCATTACACGTAAAAACATCATTAATGCATATCACAATTCACATGTTCTTCAAGGGGAAACAGGGGAAGTATGTCCATCTCATTACATTATAGCTGTCCTTTTTAACATGAAACTAGAGAAAAATTTAGACAGATTAGGCTGTCAATCAGAATAAATTTTGGCCTGTTCTCAAAGCAAACATCCAACTGATAGGTGGCAATAACACAAACTTTTTGGTGGATGTCCACCTTATACAACCATGTTATTTTTAGGTTCATCCTTTTATTTTACAAACTTATGCTTATGGGGGGCAGAGCTCCTTTCCTTTTTTTTTTAATTGGCTGGTTTCACACCAGACGCTCAGTCTGGTTATGGACCACCAGGTCCTAAATACCTGCTGGTCCCCTAACCCAAATTCATAATTGCGCCATCTCCTATATTCCTGTGAGGCTATTGAGCTCGGGTCAGGAGACCCATAGCTAGACCAGATATCAGATATCAAGATATCACAGTCTATACTTGGACCAAAAATGTCAAATTTGTAAAATCGGCCTTAGGGACGAAAAAAAAGGCCGTATAACTCGGACAAGGATCACATCGCAGTGCTCAGACTGGTCATCTGCTATCACTACCCAAGCATGACCAGAGAGACAATGGCCAGTCAGATCATTGTGATGTGGTACTCATCCGAGTTATATGGGCGTTTGACTCTTCCTTTTAACCGAGCACAAAGTCTCCTTCAAAATTATTTTTTTATTTTGCTACGACATGCTGATTATTTTTGTGTGTTGCTTTTTCTTTGTAGCCACATAATAAAAATGCAATTGCATGTGGTTTTATGATCAAAGGGTTTACCTCACCATTAAATATCTTATTTATGGCCTTTAAAACTAATCAATGGCCACATGCTGTTCAGTAAACAGTCCAGTAAAGAGTTCTGACCTTTAACTTCTTAGAATGATGCCACCTGCTTTTCAAAGTGTGAGCACTGTGCACTCCCACCCAAAGAGCTGAGAGCTGGTGGACACGAATATTTAGTCACTCTCCCCATGGCCGTTTCTAGAGCAACCAATAGAAACAGCTTTCTAAACTGCTTTTCAAGGAAGGAGCAGAGCCCCTGCAGTAATATGGCACTTTGGTTAAGAAAGAGAAGACTCCTGCTGGGGGAAGTAGGAAGGAAATATATTGTCAGCTGCCAGAGGGGGAAGGAAACTGATTTTGGCCAGAGCCTGTCCATTGTAGCATAAATTGGATGCAGCACTGAGGGGGACAAATTTGAAGCAAAAAATAATAATTTTTATGCCAGAAACATTGTACATTTTTGAATTCCAAATGTCCTGAAAGGCTATGCAATAGTAAAACTTGGCACTTGGCAGAGTAGTTGGCAGAGTAGTTTACCGAGTCCTCTTATCATATATACATGAGGTTTGGTGTTCTCTATCAAAATTTCCTTACAAATCACTTTAATCTTCTCCAAACTCTGGATGTCCACTCTTCATCACCATTTAGACTTTTTGATATCTAAATGGCTCCAGTTTTCCTTTTTTTCCCAACGATAACATGAAGCATTCATGGACTGTGCCCAAAATGTGCAAAACGTACAACGCTTGCTTTACTTTAGCAACAACACCTTATCTCAGGGAGTGTCCATGTTTTAGCCAAGACAGAAAACCTTATTTCTTAAATTTTTTATTTTTTTAAGGTAACGCTCCATAAACTCACATTATATTACAGATGGACCATCACCCCCCCAAAAAAAATACTGAAAAGTTCTAATTTAGATGGCATGAACCATCACTTTCTAAAGTGATGAGGATACGTCAGCTTGCACCTTACTAACCTCATCCACGACACTGTGTAACGAGGGTCGGCACACATCGAGATGGTCCCTTGTTCGTCTTCTTAAATAATATTATTAAATGTGTTAATAGATTTGCCTACTTTTCACTTTTTCCTGTTGAATTTCCTTGTCTTTTCATTTATGGCATTAGAGAATAAAATGACTGTTAATAAAAAGGAAGAATTGTTTGCCAAAATCAATGTAGCCTGTGTGACTATTCTCTGCTGTGTGGCTTATAAATGCTCGTTTATCAAATCTACAAAAGAAGGTTGTACAGGAGGTCTAAGCCTCGGTTCCCACGATGAGTATTTGATGTTGCAGATTTTCTGCTCTACTTTATTATTATTACACATTTATATAGAGCCATTTATTCCATGGCGCTTTACATATGAAAAGGGAAAATATAGACAGGTACAATAAACGTGTGCTAGACAAGGGACACACAAGTACAGAAGGAGAGAGGACCCTGCCCGCGAGGGCTCACAGTCTACAGGGATGGGTGAGGATACACTAGGAAAGGGTAGAGCTGGTCGTGCGATGGTTCAGTAGACTGAGGATCATTGTAGGCTGTAGGCTTGTCGGAACAGGTGGGTCTTCAGGTTCTTATTGAAGGTTTCCGTTGTTGGTGAAAGTCTGATGTTTTGCGGCAGGGAGTTCCAGAGTATAGGGGAAGCCCGGGAGAAGTCTTGTATGCGGTTGTGGGAAGAAGAGATGAGGGGGAGTCGAGAAGGAGATCTTGAGAGGATCGAAGGTTGCGTGTGGGTAGGTAGCGGGAGACCATGTCACAGATGTATGGAGGAGAAAGGTTGTGGATGGCTTTGTATGTCATGGTTAGGGTTTTGAACTGAAGCCTCTGGGCAATAGGAAGCCAGTGAAGGGCCTGGCATAGGGGGGAGGCTGGGGAATATCGGGGAGACAGGTGGATTAGTCGGGCAGCAGAGTGTAGGATGGACTGGAGTGGTGCCAGAGTGCTCGAGGGGAGGCCAGACAGTAGGAGGTTGCAGTAGTCAAGGCGGGAGATAAGGGCGTGCACTAGTGTTTTTGTGGTTTCATGGTTGAGGAATGAGCGGATCCGGGAAATATTTTTGAGTTTGAGGCGGCAGGAGGTGGCGAGGGCTTGGATGTGTGGTTTGAAAGAGAGGGCAGAGTCTAGGATCACCCCAAGGCACCGAGCATGCGGGACTGGAGAAAGCGAGCAGCCATTGACATTGATGGATAGGTCTGGTGGAGGGGAAGAATGAGGTGGGGGAAAGGTGATGAATTCTGTTTTGTCCATGTTCAGTTTGAGAAAGCGAGCAGAAAAGAAGGCTGAGATAGCAGACAGACACTGTGGGATTTTGGTCAGTAGGGAGGTGAGGTCAGGTCCCGATAGGTAGATCTGCGTGTCATCGGCGTAGAGGTGATACTGCAAGCCGTGGGATTCTATGAGCTGTCCCAGGCCGAAGGTATAGATGGAGAAGAGTAGGGGTCCTAGGACTGAGCCTTGAGGAACACCGACAGACAGGGGGCGAGGTGAGGAGGTGGTGTGTGAGAGGGAGACACTGAATGTTCGGTCTGTTAGGTATGATGAGATCCAGGATAGGGCCAAGTCTGTGATGCCAAGAGATGAGAGAATCTGTAGCAGGAGGGAATGGTCCACGGTGTCGAAGGCAGAAGACAGGTCCAGGAGAAGAGGACAGAGTAGTGTCGCTTGCTCTTGGTGGTTAGCAGGTCGTTAGTGACTTTAGTTAGGGCAGTTTCAGTTGAGTGATGCGGTCGGAAGCCGGATTGTAGATGGTCAAAGAGGGAACAGGAGGAGAGGTGGGAGGACAGTTCGAGATATACATGCTGTTCCAGTAGTTTTGAGGCGTAGGGGAGAAGAGATATCGGGCGATAGTTAGACACAGAGGATGGGTCGAGGTAGGGCTTTTTGAGGATGGGAGTGATTGAGGCATGTTTGAAGGATGAAGGAAAGACACCATTTGTAAGTGAAAGGTTGAAGAGGTGTGTGAGAGTAGGGATGAAGACTGTGGCAAAGTTAGGGATGAGGTGGGACGGGAGTGGGTCAAGAGCGCAAGTGGTGAGGTGTGATCGTGACAGGAGAGTGGAGAGCTGATCTTCTGTCATGGTGGTGAAGCTGGTTTTGGAAGAACAGGGCTGAGTGGCTAAGAGGGGCATTGGCGGCTGCGGGCCAAAGCTTTCTCTGATCATATCAATCTTTTGCTTAAAGAAGGAGGCAAAGTCTTCAGCAGAAATGAGAGGAGAGGGAGGAGGTGCTGGGGGACGGAGTAGAGAATTGAAAGTGTTGAAGAGCTGTTTAGGGTTGTGAGACGGAGGATATGAGAGATGCGAAGTAAGTTTGTTTTGCGGCAGACAGCGTGGACTTGAAGCTGGCGAGGGACTGCTTGTATGCGTTGAGGTGCTCGGTAGAATGGGTTCTCTTCCATCTCCGCTCGGCAGCACTGGAAGCCCGTCTCAGTTCTTTGGTCAGGCCGGTCAGCCAGGGCTGCCTGTTGATTGTACGAGTTTTGCTCTGCGTGAGGGGGGGCGGCCGAATCAAGTGTGGCTTTTATTGTGGTGTTATAAAATGTGGCAGCAGCATCTGTGTCATTAAGTGAGGCTATGTCTGTGAGAGGGAGGAGGGACTCAGAGAGCGATTGTAAATTGAGGTGTTTGAGATTTCTGCGAGGGTGGGTGAGTTTGTGGAGTGGGGGATGCATACTAACAGAGGAGAGGGAAGAGAATGTCAGTAGGTTGTGGTCAGACAGGGGGAGTGGGGAGTTAGTGAGATTAGTGAGGGAACAGAGGCGGGTGAAGATGAGGTCCAGCATGTGACCATCTTTGTGAATGGCCTCAGAGGACCATTGAGTGAGGCAGAGGGAAGCCGTGAGCGATAGAAGTTTAGAGGCAGCCTACTTCTACTTCTGCACTGATTAAGAAAGTAAGTAAAAAGGTTACTTGTATTTTTTTCTAAAATACGCAGAGTAAAAAAACTCACCAAAACCTCATCCTGGGAATGTAGACTAAGAGATAAGGCTGCCATGCAATGTGTCATCATAAAATTACCAAACATTTTTTTTTTTTTGCATTGGTATGAAAATATAAAAAATAAATAAATTTGGAGATCTTGCTATTTTCACACAGGCTTACTCATCACTAATACTAGACTTTTCAACAGCCACATGGACGTGGTCAGCAGCAGACTGCCTCTCATTCAATGTGTTTCTATCGGAGAGGGTTTTTTTTAGGCATGCTTTAATCTGGACAAAGGTCATTGTGAAGAAAGGAGATGGAGGTGAGTTGTGATGAGCGAATGTGCTTGGATAAAGTGTTATCTGCATGCTCGGATGCTGAGTGACTTCGGCGTGCTCGAAAAATATGATCGAGTCCTCGCGGCTGCATGTCTAGCGGCTGTATGGATTGCCTAACAAACAGCCGCGAGACATGCAGCCGCGAGGACTCGATCATATTTTTCGATCCCTGTATGGGTTGTGGCTGTCTAACAGCTGCGAGATATGCAGCCGCAAGGACTTAAACATATTTTTCGAGCACGCCGAAGTCACTCGGTTACCACACGAGCGTGGTCTGATAACACCATATCCGGCCACATCCGCTCGACACTAGAGGTGAGCTGTGACTTCTTTGGTGAATGGTGGATCCTGTGCTATCTGTCACAGTAATCCTGCTTGTCGTGATAACAAGATCACTGTAAAGTCTCCTGTAGAGTCAGATATTAGGACTAGTAATACGGGGTGAAAATAGCTAGATTCTTGGCTTCATTTTTTTGTATCTTATTTTTTTCTATTTTCCATAACTATCGAACATTTTTTAAGTCCATTTAACTTAAAAACTTGATTAATAATAAAAATAATAATAATAAATGTTATTTCTAAAGAGCCAATACATTTCGCAGCACTTTACAATTAAGATTTAAACAATAGGACGTTTTCTGACGATACATTCCCTTTAAAACACAATGAATTAACGCATCAGGCTGTGTGCGTACTGCATCAGAGCCCCCAACTGAGCGTATAATCCAGGAAAGTCTCTGGCATAAATGTTAAATGTACACCAGCATCACAGAGGCCATTGGAGCCCTATGGAAACGTCAGTACTCATTTTTTGCTGACTGTAGAGGAAAGTGCTGCCGACTACACTTTCCGACACAGGGGTCGACCACAAAAAATGATTACAGTGAATACTTATGAACATCCATTGATTGCATACACAGTTGCATATGTTAGGTTTACGTTGGGAAATTTCCATACGGGTATATGCACACAATCTCTTGCAGTCGGATTCCGCATGAAAACCATCTAAAAATCGCATAAAAATGCTAAAAAGGATTAATTTATGCACTTGCAATGTCAAAATGACTTGCTTCTCATATGATCAGTGTTTTTAAGCTCTTTTTAAATGTTTCAGGCTTTCAGTAGTGGACAAACCCTTCTTGATCTAAATATTTGGTGCCGATAAAATAAAAAAGCCTATACTGCCCTCCCATGCCGAAGCCGTTCCAGCGGTGGCGACACTCATGTTCCTAGGCCTCAAGTGCAGTTGTTATGACACGTGAGCCTGGCGTCCAATCAGAGCTGGCGTCACTGTCCCCGCCTTTGGACAAATCAAACATCAAGAGGAAGTGAGAGAGCAGCCGCAGCCCGGACTTCCTCTTCATGTTCGATTTGTCCGTAGGCGGGGACCGTGATGCCAGCTCTGATTGGACGCCGGGCTCACGTGTCATAACAACCACATGAGTGCCAAGGGAATGCAAGTGTGACACTGCGGGAACGGCACCGGCACAGGAGGTGAGCATAAGCTTTTTTTATTTTATCGGTGCCAAATATTTAGATCAAGAAGGGGTTGTCCTAGTAGTGGACAGCCCCTTTAAATTCCCACGATGAGTTTTTAACTCTGCATATTTTCTTTGTATAAAAAACGCAGGGTCTTACAGTTCCAGCAACGTGGATGGAATTTATAGAAATCTCCTGCCCACTGTGCTCTTTTTCATACTCATCACAAACTGACCCGTGTTGTGCGTGTGTCACATCCATAACATCCCAATTTCTCTTGAGCGTACGCTGAATCTTATATTCGGATTTTCTCAAAAAAATTGCATTAGATGCAGAAAATCTGCAGCTTAAAAAAGAAAGCAAATGCGTCGTAGTGCCTTTCGACTGCAGATACACACAATAAAAACGTATATAACGACAGTGTCAAAAATGCAATAAAAACGCAATGGAAAAAAATGACACAAGGAACCTAATTTACATAATAGGTGCCGAAACGCTACAGAAATTCTACATCATCAAAAACTCGCCAAATCCTCATCGTGGGAACGTAGTCCTCTATATATAGGCTATAACTCCGGATCAGCAGAGGATGATTAACACATTGTATATACAATATCTCTCACGGATTGTATGGATTACAGGTATGAACAGATTGTCACTAGTGACAAGGTGTTATCAGACCATGCTCGGGTGCTAAAAGAGTGTCTTCAGCAAGCTCGAAAAATAGGTTTGATTCCTCGAGGCTGCATCTCTCGCGGATATTTGACATCTGCAATACATGCAGGGATAACACCTTATCAGAGCACGTTCACTCATTACTACTGGTCACCACTAGTTATGAGTGAGTATGCTCGTTGCTCGGGTCTTCCTATGCACGCTCGGGTGACCTCCGAGTATTTTGGCGTGCTCGGAGATTTAGTTTCTGTCGCAGCAGCTGCATGATTTGCAACTGCTAGACAGCCTGAATACATGTGAGGAATGCCTGTTTGTTAGAGAATTCCCACATGTATTAAGCCTGTCTACAAGTCGCAAATCATGCAGCTGAGACAAAGAAAACTAAATCTCTGAGCACGTCAAAATACTCGGAGATCACCCGAGCATGCTTGGGGAGACCCGAGCAACAATGCTTCTCGCTCATCACTAGTCACCACCACTTCGGCCTTACTAATACCTGGAATCGGCCTGATCAGCTATTAAGGCCACTCAATATCTGACTAGTAGTGGGATCTGTAATAGTGGATCCCCCGATATGATGCCATATGCTCATATACCGCAGGGGTTGTCGTTATGACACAACCCTTTTAATTCCTATTGCTTGTGGTAAAATGACAAAGCCCCAAGATGTACATTAAAGTAAATCTACACACAAAAAAATTCCTCCCTGTTGCTAAGCAACCACTGAACATAGAACTAAATGATTGATCAGTCGCTATGGTTACATCACATACTTCCTCTGCACACTTTAATAAATGTCCTCCAAAAACAGTCTAGCCTCTCAATGAAAGATTATTTGATCTTGGAGTAAAGTGTTTTATGACAGCATTAATGCCCCGTGTTTCAACACAGCAACTTCCAAATAAAATATAGAAAAAGCAGTAAGTGCTTGTGTTTTGGTACAAGATTGTGTGTCGCCTGTGCACCCAAATATACACATTGTATGATGAACCCTGTAATAATTCTATTTCCTTCTCATGATTGTCTGTTTCATTCGGGATTTGCATCTTTTCTTGATTTTTTTTAAGCTACTGAAAATTTGGTGGTTTCCACTATCAATAATAGTAAAACCACAAGATTATGTGGTATTTTCTTATGCGATGGAAACTTCCAATGTTTTAGAGCTTAGTTCAGCATAATGGCAGGTGCAGACTGAGAGAATCAGGCCAATTACCCTAATCTCACTCTGATCAGAGTGTGATCCCAGTGTCACCATAGTGTGATCCATTTCTCTGCGATGAGGAGATGATGGAGAAAAAAAATGTCTCCTTTGTTTCAGTCTGTGAAAATCAGACTGCACTCAGATGTCACATGAGTGCAGTTCATTGTTCCCCAAGCAGTCATTGATTTGCAAGGCCGAGTGCAATATGAATATTGGATCAAACTTGGCCATGCAGCGATCTTTTTCGCCTATCTGGGAGCATGGAGTATGCCCAATAGGCCATTTCCTGTTTTCAGCAAGTCAAGTTTCAGCTTTTGTGTGTAGACTGGGAATGCATGAGCAGAGTCATCCCATCATTAGAAGGTAGGTGATTTAATAAGGGCTGTATTGGAGGTCTAGATAAGTAAATTTAGTAACACTATACACTGATAAAACTCTATTCTTTGGCACTCCCTGGTTTTAGAGACTCGCTATACTCCATCTCTTCCTGGACACTGTAATGGGGCTCGTGGACATGTCAGAGTCCTATGCATGAAGCCTGGATGGCAGTGTAATGAGGCCATAGAGCTCCCTAGTATGTTACAGAAAGACCTGCATGGGTTAAGAGGGAAAGTATTCTTCTATTGAACATGATATTTTCTGTACATACGTATCAGAGAAAAAACCTTTACATGAAGTTGGAAGCATAAGGGCCCTAAAGCGAACACACACCATGACCATGTAGTGCTCTCCGTATAGGAAACGTGGATCTTCAACATCGCCGTTCCAAGGAAAAAATGTCAAATAAAACTAATAATTACATTTAAAAACAAAAAGTCCAGTAGCAATAATGAAATGCAGGTTAAATATGCAAAACAGAGATGACAGAAAGATTTGGGATTTCGAGAATGTGCGAGTTTTATTTTTACACACAGCCGATTTCACAAATGCACATTACACAACTCCCCTTACATCCTACCCTGGGAATTTGCTTTACAAATACAAAATTGAACTGAGTAGCAAGAAACTATCTAGCCAGTTACTTAAAATAAGATAAATATTAGAAACGTATTTACAGAAGGAAGAAGAGACTTTTAAAATTGACGCTAACTGTAAAAACTCGCGGCTACAAAAAGTCGACGTCTAACGTAAAGCGAAAAACAAACGAGAAGCGAAAAACACAATAAAGTATAGTACAAGAATGGAAGGCACGGCTTTAGTGGGAATCGGGACATTAATATTATTGAATATGCAGCAAAATAGCTGAAATCTAGAAAGACTGATGATCCGACAAGACGGTAGAGGTGATCTATAGCGCTTACATTACACACAATCGCAATATGGCCGCCATTTCACTGATGAACATAGGTGACCATTTATCCAAATAGTATGGCCAATTTATGATGGACTGATGAAACCTAACAATTTTACACCAGCATTCAAGATGTCATTGGAGACAATTCATCGAAAAGGTGGAGAGTGTGTGTCAGAGTAAATGAAGAGCTGAGGTTTAGTTTCCTCCTTTCCTCTTCTAGGGTCACGTGGCGAATTACAGATGTGTCCCTCCTTACTTTTATCTCAAGATATCATGAGATGAAAGAGGCAAAATGAACAGTTTTTAATAAAAAAAAACAACAACATGATTTCACGATACTGTCGGGAAATGATTATGCTATTGGTGTCTAGGTGTGCTACCCAATGCTTGCGCTGTGCATTGCAGCCTGTAAAGCGTTTCTCTCGCAAGTTACAATATGGTATCGAATTAGTCTATCTAGTGAAAAATTGGAATTGTTACCCAAATTCATGATATTCTACGGGTGGACACATCCGTAGGAGCAACTGAGAATGTTTCACCAGTGAATGGGGTCTTCAAGGGTCCGATATCCTCTTTACTTTAGATACCAGTGTTCCTGCTAGCGCTCCAGCTGTTCCTAAGTCACAGCTCTTAGCTTGCCCTATTAGAACGTGATGGGAGTTGTATTTTTTTGCAGCAGCTACAGAGAGACCCAAGATATGGAAGAACCCTGAGGTATATAGTCAGCTACTTGTGAGTACACTTTGGTAACATTCATGATAACATTCTTTTTTTTTAAATTAAATAATAGATTTTCTGTCCCTTTAAAAGTTAGACATTCAAGTGCTATGAAACAAAAATGATATTTCTCATCCCTTATGGGGTCCACATGGTTTGCAATTTGTGTTGCTATGTACAAGATATTGGAACTGCTGATAAAGCGATATTTCCATTAATACCATTATTCGAAAAGTACTGCTCACAATTCCCTCATATAATAATGTGTCTCCGAACTGAAGCCTGGCTTTAATTCCTTAAAGGGAGTCTGTAAGCGGAATCTCACACCCCAAACTATTTATATGTGCATGTAGCTCTTTCAAAGACAAGTCCAGCAATACCTTTACATGGCCATTACGCTCCTCTGTTACTGAGAAATCAGTGTTTCAATTTAAATGCAAATGAGGCTGAAAAACTATTTGTAGATCTGAAGCCTCCGTCACTCCAGCTCTATTCCCTCCTCCTGCTTGACTGACAGTCCCTTTGCCTGCAGTCGCGCAGAATAGAGGCTATCAGTGAAGAAAAAGGCAGCACCGGGTGGGGAATAGAGCTGGAGTGACAGAGGCTTCAGTTCATGCAAATAGGCTGGTTTGCAATTAATTCAAGCACTCATTTCTCAGTAATGTAAGAATGTACTGGCCATGTAAAGATATTGTTGGACTTGTCTACGAAAGAGTTACATGTGCACATAAATAGTTTTTGGGGGGGGGGGGTGAAATCTTGCTGACAGATCCCCTTTAAGTAATGCCCATTTTAGAATAACCATGCCTTTTATGATTGGTGGAGGTCTGACCCTTAGGGCTCCCAAAAATCTTGATAATGAAGGGATGCAGTGTTGGTTTGGTGCTCGAATAAACAGCAAAGTCTCTGAGCAGAGCACCAGGTTACATGATCTCATCAAAAAGCAGAAAAGACCAATCAAAAACATCATGAATATTAGAAGAAATTTGCCTCCCACTAAGAATATCCAAGAGATTTTATGGCTTTCATATAGGACAACTAAAAAGCAAATATTACATATATACACTTTATTTACATGATGTCCAGGAAAGCATCAGACGTAGAAACTTCCAGCATCGGATTATCACCGAAAACAGTTGCAATTTTGCATACAACTGTTTTAGGTCAGTCCTAACAGTGTGAACATGTACCCCACGAAAAAATTCATTATCAGTTTGGAATAGTAAGAAAAAGTTATATCAACACACTCGGCTAGGTCTCCTCTGTGCTCAGTTGGACAAGGTATTACAATTTGTGTCCTTTCAACCAAATTCCAAGTTACTTAGTTACCGTACAGCGATCTCTGCCAATAAAATGGTGGTGATGAGTTCATCCTAGATCTAAGCCAGCTCAAAGATAATAAATCTTTTTAAAATATTCTAGAATGGTAGATATAGGGAAACGAGAATCGGGAACGTATGCCAGAAGTGGGCATAAAGCTGTAAGGGGTGTAGAGGTAGAAGTCGCATCTGAGCCCAAAGATCTTCATACCACGTAGAGAAAAAAAAATCTAAATGCTACGTGGGGGCTTAGTAACAGATTGTTTGTATTGGTGCCCAAAAGCTTCAAGTAAGAAAGTGGTCCCCCAAATTGTTGATCATGTTATCCAAACTAAATCATATCGATAATTATAGTCGTGGAATATAATGCTTCCCTATAAATTTGCCTCATTTTAAAGTGAGGGATCGTGGTCTTAAAGCTCAGGATACACCGCCACTCAACTTTCCATCTTTTAGACTACAGTAGTTACTCCAAGATCTGGAATTTGTGATCATCTATCCAGTATAAAAGTCATAATTTTCCTGTTTTACAAGACTATCAAGGTAAAGGTAAAAAAATTTGGAAAACCTTTGAATTTGGATTATGGTTTGATGGCTTGAGATATGATCCCATATGACAGACAGACATTCTGTAGGTGTAACTCTGGAACCATTTGTGATAAAGGGTCCATGGCCAATTGTGGGCCTTGAGGGTATTTTGTTTCGAATGACACAGTGGATCATTTCCCTGGGATTAGCACTGTCCAACTGAGTTACAGAGTGAGCATGTAGCCAAAAAAAGACCCAAAAAGCAGTTACAAGACAATATACATAGAAAGGAGAACATCTTCTACTTTAAGAGGATCCAAGTGTTGAGTTTAGATCGCCAACATGTTATGTATCAGAGTTCCAGGCACTGTGGGAGGATTCTACCCGCGATTGTCTAACTTACAAGATGCCGATGAGCCATGTTGAGCATCTGAGACACTGAGCATCTTGATGGAGGATGGTTAGATGTTACTTGGTGTTGCCCATGAGAACCTAATGATATAAACATTGCAATAAAGTATATAACGATTTTTGATTTGTCAGTGATGAAGGCCCAAGAATATCTTAACCAGTTAAACAATCCATTTTTTAGGTACCTGATCTCTCAGGAAAAACGACCAACTCCTTAATGGCTGTGCTGACTAGTTCCTTAATTTAATAGCTGTAGAACTGTTAATGCTTCTAGTTTCAGTCAATACGGATAGTCAGCTGGAAATTTCAGCCATAAAGTTCCACCCCAAAACATAAACATGACTAATAATAAGCACTTAAATAAAAGTAGGAGCAATAATAAAATTTGAAAAATCACTCTGGGAGACAGAGAAGGCCGATGATATGATGACATATCTAGTATTACACGTCTGGCTATGTTCATGCTAAGTTTTTTTTTTTGAGCAGTTCAAAAATTGAGTTTTTTAAGCAGAAACTGCTTGAGAAAACTCGTTTAATGGAGGAGTTTTTTTTCCCCTGAAGAGATTTTGTAAGAAATTTTTCCTGAAGGATGGTTTTTTTTGCAGACTTTTGATTGGACGGGGCCATTTTGGAGACGTTTCTTTCAAGATCCTCTTCAAAGAAATGACATGCATTTTTTTTTCCCACTAGGCATTTTTCAAAACCTTCTACAAGAAACAAAACAGGTTACAAAAAAAACTCCTTGTGAATAGAAACATGGATTTCCCATAGAAATGATTTGGAAGAGGTTTTCTAGAGTTTTTTGAAACTCATTTTTCGGAGGATCAGCTCTGGAAAAACTCAGTGTGAACATACCCTTAGGATGCAATTTTGAGGAGGAAGTTCACGTTACCACATCCCAGCCAAGTATATAAGGATGCTTCTTAATCCTTCCAAGAGAAAAGGCTGGTCTCATCGCTCGGCCCTCAACCTTGTTAGATGTTGTAATGAAGGTTTAGCCTGCCATGGTAAAGGGGAATGAGGTCAGTTGCGTGAACCCTCAAAGAAGCATCATGGAGGCAATCCTAAGTGCTGCCTCAGCAACCCATCCTAACCTGAAGATCTTTGTGGTTACACAACCAACTAACCATCTCTCCAGTGAAGATGTCAAATTGTTGGAAGCCATTAGGCTATAAACCCAAAGCTTAAATATGTTTTTTGTAGTTTTCAGCATATCATATAAAAATTGACAAAACTGGAATATCGGTAGAGATTTCCCTATTAAGTGCTCTGCAATACAAGAGTAAAATAAAAAATAGATTAAAAAAATGTCTAAAAACAATAAATTAAGTTTTCTTCAAGGTATAAAATGAACACAATTTGTGCTACTTTGGCTGTAAACGCATTTCTCTGCAAGGATTATCTGCAGGAAATTATTTGCCCGAAATATCGCCTCCATTATCGTTTTAGTTCCCCACTTTCAGTGACTGAGTTCATGTTCTCTTTCTAATACCCACAATATTTCCACCACTGACAAAATAAAAAATGGACTAAAATTGTAAAAATCTCTCAAGAGCTTGTACGTGAATTTATGAGTTTCTACCGGACGGGCAAGTCTGTTCTTTAAAGCAAGATCCATAGTTGTGTTGTCAGAGAATAGCAGCATTAGGAGACGAGCGGCACTCTGGTTTGGTGGCGACGCCACTTGTCTGGTGTCGTATGGTTTGTGCACGTTGCAAGCTTCGGGTACGGTCCTTTATGATGATTACATGAATGTGGTACTGTTCCAAGATTCTGGCTCCGGCTTTCAGGCAGTCACTGAGCTAGCAGCTTCTGGGTCGTCCAGAAAAGCTTGTTTCTCGTTATTTAATACATTGGTCCTTTTGTAATCGCCTGTATTCTTGTCTGGTGTGGAGCCAATAGCTTCGTTGCTGTGCGACATGCCATAAAAGAAGTAGATCAACAAACCTGCAAAAAGAAAAAAAATGACTCATGTCAAAGGCTTACAAAAAAGCATTGCTGCTTTCTTCCAAAAACAGCACCACATCTGTTCACAGGTGACATGTGGAATTGCAGCTCTGCCCCATAAGATGCAATCCAGGAATCCACCCACCATTCTCCTGAACAACACTTGGCTCATAATAGCATTTACAGATCCTTTCATCGCATAGGTAACATTCTGCACTACCGAATAGTGCAATATCCAGCGTGTGGGGTTATACTTTGGCACGATGTAATAGTTATTGATTTGTGGTCAATTTTAGGTCTCCGTTTACCATAACAACCATCAATTCCCCACGACTGATCTCCCTCTGTCAATGTCCTTACAGGGCGTAATCACCGCTGACCACATCATGTAAGTAGTTAATTTATCTTGTTGTCTTGGTTACCAGCCACCCAGCGGTCTAACAGAGTGGCTGAGCATGTGCAGCCCTTACAAGCTCTTTATAATAGAGCACTGATCTGAAGCTATCGGGATGTCTGGAGTGCCCGATCCGGCCCGCCTTAGTGTCCCTGCGCCACATGCTTCTACAGTATCAGTCAGGGAACAGTTCGGACCAGTAGCGCAACCACAGTGGTCTGAACTGTCAATCATCAGAAGCTCACAGTCCCCCCGCAATCAGGAAGCCGGGAGGCTAAAGATGACAAGTGAGAACAACCTTTTATAAAGAAACCTGACAAGTGATGAATGGGCAGTATGTATCAGACACTGGCTGCATGATCTCAGCCTTAGGCTAGGTTCACACTTGCGAGTGTGATGCGAGAAACTTGCGCGGGTCTCTTGCATCAGTACTCGGCACTGCCGCCGGCACTCGGGACCGGAGTGTGCGGCTGCATAAAAATACATGTACACTACGGTCCCAAGTACCGGCGGCAGTGCCGGGTATTGATGCGAGATACTCGCGCGAGTTTCTGGCATCACACTCGCAAGTGTGACACCGGCCTTAAAGGGGGTTTCCCATCTCCAAGATCCTATCCCAATATGCAGAAGGTGTAATAATAACAATATTAGCAAATACATCCAGTTACAAATGCAGTATAGTTTTTCTGATTTTCTCTGGCTCTTTCCTCATGTGCAGGCATTGCAGGACCTTAGGTATCCATGGTTACGACCACTGATACAGTGACAGTTAGTTAGCTAGTAGCTAGTGGTCGTAACCGTAGATACCTAAGGTCCTGCAATGCCTGCACATGAGGAAAGAGTGAAACAGAAAACCTATACTACATTTCTAACTGGAGATATTTGATAATATTATTATTATTACACCTACTACATATTGAGATAGGCTCTTGGAGATGGGAATACCCCTTTAAATGTTTATATGTGACATGCTGTGGAAAAAAACAGTTTTGAAGCTGCACGGGAAACTTGTTGAACAGCCAGGTCCCCGGTGGCTTCTGCCTGCCCGCTGCCTGTGGCTGAAAGGTCTCTCCCTGCATGCACCTGTAGGGAAAACCTGTCCACCAAGTGCAGTTCATGGCTTTTAAGGTATGTTATTCTCTGAAATGCTGCAGAGATATCAGATTCCCTTTAATATAACCTGATGTGTTAAGAGTAAAGTGATAAGCCAAAAGGTTAGTCCGTCCACCGTAACTTACCTATTACCATCCAAATGGCGAATCGTATCCAGGTGCCCCCTCCGAGCTGCATCATCAGGTACACATTCACAAAAATGCTCAATATGGGGATAACAGGAACACATGGTACCTGTGAGGACACACAGATCATTACGGGGGGCTCACGGTTCTCCTGGGCGTAATTCTACGTATCTGTCTATGTAAAAGTGTCATTACATGCAATGTTTTGTACGAGTTTCAGGTACCTGGTATCTAATGGCTTACGTTGAATCTCATAGGCGCCAGTGAAAAGTCCGTGCCAGTCCGTCACCTACAGTGTGCCATGTATAAGACTAGCGTCTTATGTGGTAAAGGGGCTTTCCAGTACCTGGTTACGTCCGTCACGTCTGCCCCCACTAGCTGTCCCCAGACATTGTGCTGCGTACCTTAAAGGAAAGTTTAGTTTTGCTCTCTGGTTGTCTCCAAATGATGACGGTAAAAACTAAAGATAACAGAAATGTGATCGCAAGTGGAATTATAATAGAGGCTTCTCCATTTATCAAGCAATCTTGACCGAAAACCATCAGGCAGCAAAAGGTAATGATGAGGGCACCTGAAAAGAGAAATCGTGGAAAATGGAATCATCTTTGCAGCAGGAAAATACTAGTGTCAAGGAGCGCCCCTCTAGGTTCTCAGATACTCAAGATCTTCTTTAGATAATACTAGAACTCTAAAGAAAATCTCTGAAAAACACTCGTGGACTTCTATATATTTTAGATAGCTGAAGGATCACAGATCCAGGGGTGGAATCCTGATCTCTGAACTGCCCGCTCAGTCCGCCCACATACGGCCCATGATCTGCTCTGTGATATATCCCCCAGACGCCGCAGGTCTGGCAACCTTACAGCAGGATGCGGCTCGCTTGGCGGGACAGAGATAACAATCACAGATCTTGGAATCTATATAGTATGTAATATAGTAGCGCAGTTATTATTTCATGGCGACATTCCTTTTTGAAGAAAGGATCTGTACATTTCCAGGAGTATGTAACTTTTTTGACTCGTTGGAAATGCCGCTGTTCTCCCGAATCTGGCGTTGATTTTCTTTTTCTTGCAGAGATACGGCCCAATCTTCCTCTAATAGAACTTCTGATTTGTTAGCCAAGCGGGATGTGGTCCTTACCTCTTCTCTGTGGGCGTCTTCTTGAGGATCACGCCCTGTTGGCTAGCAAGACTAGATTTACATACAACTAAAAGGGGCCATATATCAGGAATGGAGAGGCGTAGGATGAAAAGAAAAACAATGCCAGACTCAAGAGACAGCGGCATTTACACTAGGTAAGAAAAACATACGTACAAACTTACATATTTATAGCAAGTGACAGATCCTCTAGTTCCCTGTGTATTACCCTGACGTCCTAGAGGTGATTTTAGGATGACATGTACCATTTTCTCTGTAGCTACATTTTCTGACAGTACTGTTTAATTCATACTCATATTAGGTGACCGTAAAAGACTCATTTCTATGATGGAGGATGGATATTTTCCTACTCACCTAAAATGCCAGCTGCAATATTGACCACAGTTCCTGATATTCTTGTTGGTTCTTGGTTTTGTGGACAGAAGAGCATCTGAAAAGTGAACTTCTCATATTCACCCAGGATCGCATTTTGAGACTCACTGGTACTGACGGATTCATTTATATCTGCCTCATCATTAGTACTGGCCATTTGATAGGCAAGATTTGGCTGTTCTGGCTGATACCTGTGAAGCAACGACACAGCTGTTAAGTAAACAGGTTCGGTAATGAAGAAATCCTCCTCAAAGGGGCTTACAGGATAATAAAGTCACATTTGCCTAAGTCCAAGTGTTATTTATCCTTGGGTGGTGCCTGATTTCACAGCGCAAACCAATTTTACTTTAATGGAGTTGGACTACAACATCACGCACACTCTATAGACAAATAGGGCATGATTTTTGGGAGAAACCAGTCATGATTTCCTTGATCTCATGTAACCCTCTTAAGTTTGAAACAAACATAAATGTATAACTTCTACAGTGGGCACAGAAAGTATTCAGACCCCTTTAAATTTTTCACTCTTTGTTTCATTGCAGCCATTTGGTAAATACAAAAAAGTTAATTTTTTTCTCATTAATGTACTCTCTGCACCCCATCTTCACTGAAAAAAAACAGAAATGTAGAAATTTTTGCAAATTTATTAAAAAAGAAAACCTGAAATATCACATAGTCATAAGTATTCAGACCCTCTGCTCAGTATTGAGTAGAAGCACCGTTTTGAGCTAGTACAGCCATGAGTCTTCTTGGGAATGATGCAACAAGTTTTTCACACCTGGATTTGGGGATCCTCTGCCATTCTTCCTTGCAGATCCTCTCCAGTTCCGTCAGGTTGGATGGTGATTGGTGAATGTTGGTGGACAGCCATTTTCAGGTCTCTCCAGAGATGCTCAATTGGGTTTAGTTCAGGGCTTTGGCTGGCCCAGTCAAGAATGGTCACAGTGTTGTTCTGAAGCCACTCCTTTGTTATTTTAGCTGTGTGCTTGTGGTCATTGTCTTGTTGGAAGGTGAACCTTCGGCCAAGTCTGAGGTCCAGAGCACTCTGGAAGAGGTTTTCATCCAGGATATCTCTGTACTTGGCCACATTCATGTTTACTTCAATTGCAACCAGTCGTCCTGTCCCTGCAGCTGAAAAACACCGCTATAGCATGATGCTGCCACCACCATGTTTCACTGTTGGGATTGTATTGGGCAGGTGATGAGCAGTGCCTGGTTTTCTCCACACATACCGCTTAGAATTATCATCAAAAAGTTCTATCTTCGTCTCATCAGACCAGAGAATCTTATTTCTCATAGTCTAGTCTGGGAGTCCATCATGTGTTTTTTAGCAATCTCTATGCGGGCTTTCATATGTTTTGCACTGAGGAGAGGCTTCCGTCGGGCCACTCTGCCATAAAGGCCCGACTGGTGGAGGGCTGCAGTGATAGTTGACTTTGTGGAACTTTCTCCCATCTCCCTACTGCATCTGTGGAGCTCAGCCACAGTGATCTTGGGGTTCTTCTTTACCTCTCTCACCAAGGCTCTTCTCACACGATTGCTCAGTTTGGCTGGACGGCCAGGTCTAGGAAGAGTTCTGGTGGCCCCAAATTTCTTCCATTTAAGGATTATGGAGGCCACTGTTCTCTTAGGAACCTTGAGTACTGCAGAAATTCTTTTGCAACCTTGGCCAGATCTGTGCCTTGCCACAATTCTATCTCTGAGCTCCCTGGCCAGTTTGAGTTTCTATTTCTAGAAAGCATTAATGATGGTGTTTTGAAATCCTATGGAGAGAAAAAAATGCCATACCGAAAAAAAAAAAGAAAGAATTTATGTCAACCCCAAAAAGAAAAAGCCAAAATCAAACTTATTTTAAGAACATTCTTAAAGTGACATTTTGATATAAACATTTTTAGAACCCCCACCCCTAAAAATAGAAAACAGTTCTTTGTCTGAAACTAGGCTAAAATTGATGTCAGTAATAGAAAAAAAATGAGGCATTTTTTTTGTTCTTTTTAGAAACAGTGCCCTCTCATCCAAGGGCACTGCCTGGTATTGCAGTTCACTTCTGTTTAATGATGGCAATGGGATTGTGCTCTTGGCCCACCACCAAAAAATCCGTTGGTGGGGACAGGCTCTAAGATAAAAGATGGCCACAGTATGAATGTGCTCTTACACATTGCACATATACCAACCTATGCTCCGGCTCATTTCTTTGGTTTTGCTGTAGTTTCTTGTACTTTGTATAAACAGGGGTGTGGTCCCCTTTTTTGAGCTAGGCATTTCATCTATATAGCTTATTTGTGAGTGATAATCATATATACACAAACACACATCCATCCACACACTCTTGAACAGCCTTTTTTTTTTCTTTGATAAATTATTCACAAATAAATAAAGTATATATTTATATTTATTTTACCTTAAAACCAGCACACAGGCGGCCACCAGTGAGTAGGCCAGTAATGTCCCAATGGACATTAAATCCACCAAGTCTTTTAAATCGAACAAGAAAGCCATCAAAGCTAAAAATACATGAAAATAAATTATTTTAGACGAGGGAGAAGAAAATAATTTACCATGTTCTAAATGTGTAATTATCAGTACAGAAAGGCCCAGGTTCATTCCACATCATTTCTATTTTTACCATTTTAATGTGACTTATTTTATAGTAAAATGACTATAATACCATGATCTTCCTCATCAGAAGGACTATGAATACCAGCATACAAGGAACTCAGCCAAGTACCGCACTGTAATGCCCAAATAGGAGGTGTAGTACATTAAGCAATACTAAAAATATCTCCCGGAGGGCTCGTCAGACTCTAGGATCCTCAATCCTTAAATGTCACTTGTAGATCACAAACAGCGACCTTCATCTGCTTTATGATCACAAAAAATCATGTGGAAGACAGGGCCAAGTATTCATCTGCCTAAAGGCAATTGAGTCTGTAGGGCTTATGGAAATTTATTTGGAAATTTCGGTTCAAGTATGAATCGTGATGTCCAAACCGGCCACGTTGAAATGACCCGAACTCAACAGCTTCTTAATTCCTAGGAGCCGGTTGAGTTTGGGTCAAGACCCATGACCAGTCCAGACATCACAGTGGAATCAGACCATGAAAGTCTGATATGTGAAACCAGTCTAGAAATGATATAACATAATTCAGAATTTTGCAAGTGGCACCATATCTCATCCCAGCATCCAACAAAAATTGCCCAAATGCAGAAAATCTGGATTAACTTTTTTTTTTTCAAGTTTTCTTAACTTATTTTCTAGGTCCTATCGTATTATGGATAAGATATGCATGGGTCAGTAATCTGTAATTATACTGGAGTACATAGGCCCATAAAATATCTTTATGCACTAACGAATTCATACGGAGGTTGTAGCATTTCCAAATAAAATTTTTCAAGAGGAGAATAGATAGATCTGTAGTGTGGATTCGTAGGGACTCCAAACAGCACCTACTTTTGCAAGCCAAGTGCACGAGGCAATGGAGTATGCTCCCATGGGTGATTTTGCCTTCTGGATTTTCCTTCTTGAATTTCTTGAGGAACATCCATAAGTGTATCACCGTAGCAGCAAAACAGATCAGGTGTTAGCAAATCTCACCAACATCTGATGAAAAACTTGCGGAAAATAACCTCGGGATCATATTCAACAGCATATCTACATACAGTGCCGATTTTCGTCACAGATCTCGTCCCTTTTGATGAGTGGAATGAAATCCACAATAAACTTCCAACACAATCCCAATGCAATACATGTGGATTTAGTCGCAAACCCGCATTTTTGTATTTCTGCCAATCTATCCCTTATGTCTTTACTCTATGGACTTAGTCTACTTTACCGAGAGCACAGCAGATTTTGACATGGTCGAAAAATTTTGCAATGTAAAATTCACGGCAGGGTTAATGTATGCTCAGTGTCAGTTCGGATTTCACCCTCCGTGTATTTTACCGTATTTTTTATGTGAGGAAATGCCACAAGGTTAATATCTAAAAATCGGAATATTATCCTAATAGTATCAGGAATGTAGTAAAAAAAACGCATCAGCTGAGGGTCACATAAAGGCTGAACTGCTTACAATAAAAAATGTCCCCTCTATATGATCTCACACTGGTAACAATAAGGCACTTAATCAGATTACCAACTGCAATGTTAGGCCAGGGTCACATTTGCAAGAAACTCGCTCAAGTCTCGCACCTCAATACCCGGCACTGCCGCCGGCACTGGGACCGGAGCGTTCAGCTGCATAGAAATACATGCAGCCGCACACTCAGATCCCGAGAGCCGGGGGCAGTGCCGGGTATTGAGGTGCGAGACTTGTGCGAGTTTCTCGCAAGTGTGACCCCGGCCTTACAGACTTATCAGTGTAGTCCAGGTGGCAAATCGCGCTAGGGATATGTACATCCATACATGGCCATACCTGCAACTGCTCCAGAGGTCACGGTGGCTATTACTGGAGTTTTGCTCTTTTCACTGACTCTGGCTAAAACTTTAAATAGTAGTCCATCATCTGCCATGGCATAAATCACACGAGGCATGGGGAACATGGAACCGAGGAGACTAGAAAAAGAAAAAGGAAAAATATAAGTCCAAAGACCAACTCAACATTGGGCGATTGCATAAAGAAATGATAAAAAAGGAAGGAATTACCAAAAATATGGAGGAAAATGAGTGGTGCATCTTATAGTCCGGGTGTACCTGCTCTGGCTGTGGTGGTGAGGTGGGGGAGCGGCAGAGGCAGAGCAGCGGGTCGCAGGAGGCAGGAGCCGGCTGCTGTGGCTCACTCCTGTGCCCGCTGCTAAAGAGAAATGAATATTCACTGCATTCCACACCCATGGGCGTGGAGGGCAGTGAATAATAATTTCTCTTTAATAGGATCCTGGTATGCATGGACCCATCCTTATCCTAGTATGATTGGCCCTCATCCCCGTCCTGGTATGCGCGACCCTATCCTTATCCTGGTATCCAGGGCCCGATCCTTATCCTGGTATGATTTGCCCCCATCCCGATCCTGGTATGCCTGGCCCCATCTTTATCCTGGTATGAAATGAATGGCCCCATCCCAGTACTGGTATGCGTGGCCCTATCCTTATTCTGGTATGCAGGGCCACATCCTTATCCTGGTATGATTGTTCCCCATCCTGGTATGCATGGCCCCATCAGAAAAACAAAAAAAATGCAGACCATTACACTTAGGTTCCTGTGCTCCATCGCAGCATCTTGTTCAGATGCCAGCAGCTGCTTTATGCTTGTAAGCAATGCATGGCAGTGACATGGTGCGCAGCTTACAAGCAGAGAACAGCTGCCAGAATACTCACCGCTCTCCATGCCGGGACTATGTGTGTCGAGGGCAGTGAGAAGTCATTGCTCTTCACTAGCATGCACAGTGTCAGCCGCTGGCTTCCTGCAGCTGATGGGCTTTTACATGTCTCCGGTACTAAAGGGAATGAACATTCACTGCTCTCCACTCCCATAGGTGTGGAATGCAGTGAATATTCATTTCTTTAGTAGCGGCACACCTGAAAGTTCACCAGGAAGCAGGCGGCTGCGGCTGACACTGTGCTCGCTACTAAAGAGCAATGAATATTCACTGCACTCCACGCACATAGTCCCGACGTGGAGAACAGTGAGTATTCTGGCAGCTGTCCTCGGCTTGTAAGCAGCACATGACGTCACTGCCATGCGCTGCTTACTAGCATAAAGCAGCTGCTGGCATCAGAACAAGACACTGCGAGGGGGCAGAAGGTAAGTAGGATGGTTTGTTTTTTTAATGTTTTTTAATGTTTTTCTGATGGGGCCATGCATACCAGGATAGGGATGGGGACCAATCATACCATTATAAGGATGAGGCCATGCATACCAGGACGGAGATGGGGACCCTGCATACCAGGATAGGGATGAGGGGGCCATTCCTACCAGGATAGGGATGAGGGGCCATGCCTCCCAGGCTAGGGATAAGGGGGCCATGCATACCAGGATAGGGATCAGGAGGCCATGCATTCCAGGATAGGGATCAGCGGGCCATCCATACCAGGATAAGGATGAGGGGGCCCATGCATACTGGGTTAGTGATGAAGGTGCCATGCATGTCAGGATAGGGATGAGGAGGCCATGCACACCAGGATAAGGATAAGGGGGCCATGTGTGTCGACCCGCCACCACAATTGTGGATTACCAGGGCAATGGGGTACTCAGAGCCGAGCCCATGGAAGTCTATGGGGTTTGTCACAGGTAGCTGTGGCTCGGTCTGTGGCCCGGGCGGTCTGGCGTATGTTGGGGATATATTTACAGGGGATTGATTTATGTACAGTTCGTGACGCCACCTGTAGTATTCTGGTAATTAGTACCAGCGCTGCTGTAGATCTCTGAGGGGATGGTGATGCAGCTAGATGTCGGGTCCCCTACAGGTGGGACTCTTCCCTCAGGTCTATGAAGTTAGTGAAGTCGGGTGCAGGTAAATAACACAGTCTCACACGGTCAGCGTCTTTCCATACCTTTACTTGTAAGATGTTCAGGCAGGTCCCAGGGAGGCTGATCCAAGGAGAGTGTATCTTGAGACAGCAGCTGGACAAGTTAGGGCCTCCTTTACTTCCAATACAATGAGTACAACCAGCCTGAAGCGTAGTTCCCTCAATTTCTCCAGCTAATCTATAGCTGTACCGCCCAGTCAGCTTTGTGTTAGGAGCCTTCCTGCGAGAGAGCTGAATTCTTATTTTGTCGTGCACTGACTCAAAAGTCTTCACTCCCCCTGACCCCAGTTACGTACTGACTATAAGGGGCTTGTTTGCCGCGACCTAAGGTCCGGTAAATTCCTGGTTTTCTTACCACTATGCTTGTAACAATAGTGATCCTTCGGTCCCCAGTGACCGGTAGCAATGTGCAGGACTTCTTCAATCCGTAAGCACTATTCCAATAAACCACTGTGCCTTTCGCCTTGTCCTCGCTGGTAACATAAGCACTCACACTAGCCAAGGGTCGAGCAGTCACTTCTTTCTTTTCCTTCACTTCAAAGTTAGTTACAGATGCTCAGTTTTCAATAGGCAGGAGCACGTCTCTGAACCTTATACCGTCCTTTAGACAGGATACTGAAGACTTTCTGCACTAAACTTCTTCTTTCCTTCCAGTGTATGCTGATGAGGTACAGCTCTGACTAGGCTAAGGTGAATTAAAGCACCTATACTAGACTCCACTTTCCGAACTGATGATAGAGCAATCTGGACTGCTTCCTCCCTCCAGACGTCTTCTCTCTCTGAAGTCAGGAACTAAACTCCAGACGTCTTCTCTGTCCGAAGACAGGAACTAGACTCACTAAATCACTCTAACACATACGCCTTGACCACTCCCTCAAGAGTAAACTCCACTACCCTAAGGGTGTGTCTAGTATATGTTGAGTGAATGAATATTTAGCATTAAACTGCTGTCTCGCCACACACTCTCCAGGGTACTGCGTGTGCCTAACACCAGGGCTACACATTCCCCCATGGTAAAAGACAGCACTCCCGGGCTGTAAAATACAAAAGAGACATTTTTGTTTATGCATGAAAACATTAACAATAACATTGGTTCGTCCCATCCGGGAGGTGAGGATATCTTGAACGTTACGAACGATAACATTATATATAGAAATACAAAAGTATTAAATAGCATCCAATAAATATACAATATACTTGTGAAGGACCCGCACCAAACCTTCAACGTAGGTCCTGGGTGGGCTGCAGGACATCCAAATGCAGACCTCACTCAGTGCCACACCACACGGGTTTTGTTTTCAGAGGTAGTTGTACTGGTTTATGTAAAACCAAGATAAGGCACCGAAGCGCAACTATGTACAAGTAAGTTCTGGGTTGGCACAGTCCTCAACCTCAAAGTCCATTGTAAAACCAAAAACATAAATATAATATCACATTATTATACTAAAGTGCAAAACTTTTTCTGGTTACTATTTACCCAGCCGGGCATTCTACGGTTAGCAAAATATATATGCATCATATACGTTGTACTTTTCAACTTGTGCAAAAACTTATAAAACATTTTCAAACTTTCTACTTATGGTAGACCCAATATGGATCTCACCGATTCTTCTTTTCTATCTATTCATTTTCAAATAATACACTTTCCAATACATTTTCCACCCCGGGGGCTGGAACAATGCAATGGGCCCTAGATCCCAGGACTAGCAAATCATGCGCTGCGATTAGGGTCTGAGTCGCCACAGTTCTTGTGCGAACCTCTAGGGGCGCAACGGGTACATTCTCCTCACGTGACACCGATTGCGTTTCAATCACAGTTAACGATATGGACCGTGTCATGGATTGCGATTGAGACTGGGTCGCATGTTGCGATGAAGATATAACTTTCTTTTGCGATGAACTCTGGGTCGCTAGTTGCGATGAATTTGCAGGGGCGATGCTGGGGCACGGCCGGTTACTGCTTGATCTAGAGACGGGGACGCTGCGGTAGTGGTGACGTTACCTGCGTCTGGGACGGGGTCACGGACGATGGCGACGTTAAGGGCATACCATCCCTTCATCCCCCAATGCCGTGTATATGTGACGATGTCTCCATTGGCTAAGTCCCTCCCGGGATGGCCTTGCGGTAGGTGAGATTCTACGTCACGCCGGCTGACAAAGACCCCTGGGTAGAGGCCCGGTTCACGGATAAAGCCCCAGCCCTTCTGGAGCTGGAACTCAGTCACACACCCCTGCCGCCGCGGTTCCCTCAGGGTACCTTTCTCTCTCCGGACACTCTCTTTGTCCGCGATCAGCTCTGCATGTTGTCGCTGACGGTTCCGCTGAGTTTCCCGCTCTTCCTCCTGCTGGCGTTTCTTCTTCTCCTCACGACTCTGCCATTCCTGTTCCCACTGGGCGGTATAGGCGACGTCATCCAGGCGCGCCATTTCGTCCCAGTCCACATCTGGTAGTGACGGACAGGACCCCTCCGGTGTCCCTGCCGGGGACCGATCATCTGCTGCGGCCTCTTGGCCGGGCGGGCGTTCCGGGATTGGCTGTACCTCCTCAACCTCCTTCGCTTCCACCGCTTCACCGGTGGGATCGGGATCGGTACTTTCGGGGGCAGCCTCCGGTTGCTCCTTCGCCTTGGGCAGCAGACTCTTCGGTATCTGGAATCGTGGGGGGTCGTTGAGGGGAGAGATCACCGTGTCCCACAGCCTCCGCTGTTCCAGGGTACGCCGGCGTCTCTCGATCTCTTCAAAGCCAGGTTGGTACTGGACCATCTTCTTCAGGCGTGCATTTTCTTCTTGAATCTCTAGCAACGCCTGCTGCAGGTGCAGGACCACGGATAACTCCGGTGCTGGTGGCAGCTTGGCTGGGGCACGGGGCCTGCCTTCCTCCGCTTCCCTGCTCGGCTGCACACGTCCTGCTTCCATGATGTTCCAGAAGATTCTTTCTTCTTTCTGCGGAGACATCCGGTCTCTTCCGTGGAGGTGGGGTTTGCGTCTCCTCCTCCTCGCAGGGAAGGTGAAGAGGAGGCGGACCTCCTTTGCTGTAGGGCAGGATCGCATGTTGTAATAGCACTTTGAGAGGGCAGGCATTTTCTTCGCGCCACAGGGGGTAGACGCCCACGAAGGTACGCCCACCTTCTTCTCCAGCGCCTGAGGGCGCGAATATGGCGACAAAAATGGCGATTTTGGCGCCAAAAGTGCAAACAGTCCTTTTTTCACAAAAGCAATTCCTTAGGCACACAGGGCTCGCAATTCTGCGAGTTTCGCATCCTGTTCGTGACGCCAAGTTTGTGTCGACCCGCCACCACAATTGTGGATTACCAGGGCAATGGGGTACTCAGAGCCGAGCCCATGGAAGTCTATGGGGTTTGTCACAGGTAGCTGTGGCTCGGTCTGTGGCCCGGGCGGTCTGGCGTATGTTGGGGATATATTTACAGGGGATTGATTTATGTACAGTTCGTGACGCCACCTGTAGTATTCTGGTAATTAGTACCAGCGCTGCTGTAGATCTCTGAGGGGATGGTGATGCAGCTAGATGTCGGGTCCCCTACAGGTGGGACTCTTCCCTCAGGTCTATGAAGTTAGTGAAGTCGGGTGCAGGTAAATAACACAGTCTCACACGGTCAGCGTCTTTCCATACCTTTACTTGTAAGATGTTCAGGCAGGTCCCAGGGAGGCTGATCCAAGGAGAGTGTATCTTGAGACAGCAGCTGGACAAGTTAGGGGCCTCCTTTACTTCCAATACAATGAGTACAACCAGCCTGAAGCGTAGTTCCCTCAATTTCTCCAGCTAATCTATAGCTGTACCGCCCAGTCAGCTTTGTGTTAGGAGCCTTCCTGCGAGAGAGCTGAATTCTTATTTTGTCGTGCACTGACTCAAAAGTCTTCACTCCCCCTGACCCCAGTTACGTACTGACTATAAGGGGCTTGTTTGCCGCGACCTAAGGTCCGGTAAATTCCTGGTTTTCTTACCACTATGCTTGTAACAATAGTGATCCTTCGGTCCCCAGTGACCGGTAGCAATGTGCAGGACTTCTTCAATCCGTAAGCACTATTCCAATAAACCACTGTGCCTTTCGCCTTGTCCTCGCTGGTAACATAAGCACTCACACTAGCCAAGGGTCGAGCAGTCACTTCTTTCTTTTCCTTCACTTCAAAGTTAGTTACAGATGCTCAGTTTTCAATAGGCAGGAGCACGTCTCTGAACCTTATACCGTCCTTTAGACAGGATACTGAAGACTTTCTGCACTAAACTTCTTCTTTCCTTCCAGTGTATGCTGATGAGGTACAGCTCTGACTAGGCTAAGGTGAATTAAAGCACCTATACTAGACTCCACTTTCCGAACTGATGATAGAGCAATCTGGACTGCTTCCTCCCTCCAGACGTCTTCTCTCTCTGAAGTCAGGAACTAAACTCCAGACGTCTTCTCTGTCCGAAGACAGGAACTAGACTCACTAAATCACTCTAACACATACGCCTTGACCACTCCCTCAAGAGTAAACTCCACTACCCTAAGGGTGTGTCTAGTATATGTTGAGTGAATGAATATTTAGCATTAAACTGCTGTCTCGCCACACACTCTCCAGGGTACTGCGTGTGCCTAACACCAGGGCTACACATTCCCCCATGGTAAAAGACAGCACTCCCGGGCTGTAAAATACAAAAGAGACATTTTTGTTTATGCATGAAAACATTAACAATAACATTGGTTCGTCCCATCCGGGAGGTGAGGATATCTTGAACGTTACGAACGATAACATTATATATAGAAATACAAAAGTATTAAATAGCATCCAATAAATATACAATATACTTGTGAAGGACCCGCACCAAACCTTCAACGTAGGTCCTGGGTGGGCTGCAGGACATCCAAATGCAGACCTCACTCAGTGCCACACCACACGGGTTTTGTTTTCAGAGGTAGTTGTACTGGTTTATGTAAAACCAAGATAAGGCACCGAAGCGCAACTATGTACAAGTAAGTTCTGGGTTGGCACAGTCCTCAACCTCAAAGTCCATTGTAAAACCAAAAACATAAATATAATATCACATTATTATACTAAAGTGCAAAACTTTTTCTGGTTACTATTTACCCAGCCGGGCATTCTACGGTTAGCAAAATATATATGCATCATATACGTTGTACTTTTCAACTTGTGCAAAAACTTATAAAACATTTTCAAACTTTCTACTTATGGTAGACCCGATATGGATCTCACCGATTCTTCTTTTCTATCTATTCATTTTCAAATAATACACTTTCCAATACATTTTCCACCCCGGGGGCTGGAACAATGCAATGGGCCCTAGATCCCAGGACTAGCAAATCATGCGCTGCGATTAGGGTCTGAGTCGCCACAGTTCTTGTGCGAACCTCTAGGGGCGCAACGGGTACATTCTCCTCACGTGACACCGATTGCGTTTCAATCACAGTTAACGATATGGACCGTGTCATGGATTGCGATTGAGACTGGGTCGCATGTTGCGATGAAGATATAACTTTCTTTTGCGATGAACTCTGGGTCGCTAGTTGCGATGAATTTGCAGGGGGCGATGCTGGGGCACGGCCGGTTACTGCTTGATCTAGAGACGGGGACGCTGCGGTAGTGGTGACGTTACCTGCGTCTGGGACGGGGTCACGGACGATGGCGACGTTAAGGGCATACCATCCCTTCATCCCCCAATGCCGTGTATATGTGACGATGTCTCCATTGGCTAAGTCCCTCCCGGGATGGCCTTGCGGTAGGTGAGATTCTACGTCACGCCGGCTGACAAAGACCCCTGGGTAGAGGCCCGGTTCACGGATAAAGCCCCAGCCCTTCCGGAGCTGGAACTCAGTCACACACCCCTGCCGCCGCGGTTCCCTCAGGGTACCTTTCTCTCTCCGGACACTCTCTTTGTCCGCGATCAGCTCTGCATGTTGTCGCTGACGGTTCCGCTGAGTTTCCCGCTCTTCCTCCTGCTGGCGTTTCTTCTTCTCCTCACGACTCTGCCATTCCTGTTCCCACTGGGCGGTATAGGCGACGTCATCCAGGCGCGCCATTTCGTCCCAGTCCACATCTGGTAGTGACGGACAGGACCCCTCCGGTGTCCCTGCCGGGGACCGATCATCTGCTGCGGCCTCTTGGCCGGGCGGGCGTTCCGGGATTGGCTGTACCTCCTCAACCTCCTTCGCTTCCACCGCTTCACCGGTGGGATCGGGATCGGTACTTTCGGGGGCAGCCTCCGGTTGCTCCTTCGCCTTGGGCAGCAGACTCTTCGGTATCTGGAATCGTGGGGGGTCGTTGAGGGGAGAGATCACCGTGTCCCACAGCCTCCGCTGTTCCAGGGTACGCCGGCGTCTCTCGATCTCTTCAAAGCCAGGTTGGTACTGGACCATCTTCTTCAGGCGTGCATTTTCTTCTTGAATCTCTAGCAACGCCTGCTGCAGGTGCAGGACCACGGATAACTCCGGTGCTGGTGGCAGCTTGGCTGGGGCACGGGGCCTGCCTTCCTCCGCTTCCCTGCTCGGCTGCACACGTCCTGCTTCCATGATGTTCCAGAAGATTCTTTCTTCTTTCTGCGGAGACATCCGGTCTCTTCCGTGGAGGTGGGGTTTGCGTCTCCTCCTCCTCGCAGGGAAGGTGAAGAGGAGGCGGACCTCCTTTGCTGTAGGGCAGGATCGCATGTTGTAATAGCACTTTGAGAGGGCAGGCATTTTCTTCGCGCCACAGGGGGGTAGACGCCCACGAAGGTACGCCCACCTTCTTCTCCAGCGCCTGAGGGCGCGAATATGGCGACAAAAATGGCGATTTTGGCGCCAAAAGTGCAAACAGTCCTTTTTTCACAAAGCAATTCCTTAGGCACACAGGGCTCGCAATTCTGCGAGTTTCGCATCCTGTTCGTGACGCCAAGTTTGTGTCGACCCGCCACCACAATTGTGGATTACCAGGGCAATGGGGTACTCAGAGCCGAGCCCATGGAAGTCTATGGGTTTGTCACAGGTAGCTGTGGCTCGGTCTGTGGCCCGGGCGGTCTGGCGTATGTTGGGGATATATTTACAGGGGATTGATTTATGTACAGTTCGTGACGCCACCTGTAGTATTCTGGTAATTAGTACCAGCGCTGCTGTAGATCTCTGAGGGGATGGTGATGCAGCTAGATGTCGGGTCCCCTACAGGTGGGACTCTTCCCTCAGGTCTATGAAGTTAGTGAAGTCGGGTGCAGGTAAATAACACAGTCTCACACGGTCAGCGTCTTTCCATACCTTTACTTGTAAGATGTTCAGGCAGGTCCCAGGGAGGCTGATCCAAGGAGAGTGTATCTTGAGACAGCAGCTGGACAAGTTAGGGGCCTCCTTTACTTCCAATACAATGAGTACAACCAGCCTGAAGCGTAGTTCCCTCAATTTCTCCAGCTAATCTATAGCTGTACCGCCCAGTCAGCTTTGTGTTAGGAGCCTTCCTGCGAGAGAGCTGAATTCTTATTTTGTCGTGCACTGACTCAAAAGTCTTCACTCCCCTGACCCCAGTTACGTACTGACTATAAGGGGCTTGTTTGCCGCGACCTAAGGTCCGGTAAATTCCTGGTTTTCTTACCACTATGCTTGTAACAATAGTGATCCTTCGGTCCCCAGTGACCGGTAGCAATGTGCAGGACTTCTTCAATCCGTAAGCACTATTCCAATAAACCACTGTGTCTTTCGCCTTGTCCTCGCTGGTAACATAAGCACTCACACTAGCCAAGGGTCGAGCAGTCACTTCTTTCTTTTCCTTCACTTCAAAGTTAGTTACAGATGCTCAGTTTTCAATAGGCGGAGCACGTCTCTGAACCTTATACCGTCCTTTAGACAGGATACTGAAGACTTTCTGCACTAAACTTCTTCTTTCCTTCCAGTGTATGCTGATGAGGTACAGCTCTGACTAGGCTAAGGTGAATTAAAGCACCTATACTAGACTCCACTTTCCGAACTGATGATAGAGCAATCTGGACTGCTTCCTCCCTCCAGACGTCTTCTCTCTCTGAAGTCAGGAACTAAACTCCAGACGTCTTCTCTGTCCGAAGACAGGAACTAGACTCACTAAATCACTCTAACACATACGCCTTGACCACTCCCTCAAGAGTAAACTCCACTACCCTAAGGGTGTGTCTAGTATATGTTGAGTGAATGAATATTTAGCATTAAACTGCTGCCTCGCCACACACTCTCCAGGGTACTGCGTGTGCCTAACACCAGGGCTACACACATGCATACCAGGATAGGGATGAGGGTGCTATGCATACCAGGATAGGGATGAGAGGGGTCATACATACCAGGATAGGGATGTGGGGGCCATGCATACCAGGATAGGGATGAGGGGGCCATGCATACCAGGATAGGGATGAGAGGGGCCATGCATACCAGGATAGGGATGAGAGGGGCCATGCATACCAGGAAAGGGATGAGGGGGCCATGTATACCAGGATAGGGATGAGGGGGCCATGCATACCAGGATGGGGGTGGGGGGACCATATATACCAGGATAGGGGATATTAAGTACAGAATTGACCATATTTTTTGCTTCAATTTTTTTTCTAATTTCCTTCTCTAAAACTTAGGTGCATCTTATAGTCCGTTGCGTCTTATGGTCCGAAAAATATTGCACATGATAAAGCAATATATTACATGTGTGATAATAAATAAAAAATATAAATAAACAGGTTTCTCCAAACTTGTAAAGAAAAAGAATCCACAGAAAAACATGACCCCACAACAGCTAAGAATTAAGGCTGCGCCCTCATGTACAATAATTTTCTCCAATGAATCAATTTCACAATTTTACACAAAAGCATACAGCAGTTTTATCAGACTGCTCCTGTAATGGTCTTTTAGGGGGTATTAGAGATAAGCAAATCAATTCTGATAAAAATCAAATTTGTGCCAAAATTTTCAGGAATTTGCTGAACCTGGCAAATTTGAATAATATATGATTTGTGCAAAATAACTAAATTTTACACATTGTCATGGCTCATAGCTCAGCAAGGGATGGGACAGTAAGCAATAAAACACCAAAGAAACTGCAGATACTGTGTGACAGTACAGTAGTGAAGAATATTAGTGTGTGAGGAAAAGCAAATTATTTAATTGAGATAGGGAGAGAGCGATAAGGGAGTCACTGACTGTGGGAGGGACACAGTCTGTTGTGAGCAATTGGAGGCCGTGGAGTACTTTCAATCTGCGGCAAAATTCGGTAAAGCTTGCAAATTTCAAAATATTCGCTCATCTCTAAAGGCTATACCATGGGCTATGTAGGTATAACCCAAGGAAGATAACAAAACAGCCTAAGCGTTACCACTATCATACCTCTCCAATGGAATTAATAGGATGGGGCAATCAGCCGAGAGGCCCAGATATTGGAAGGGCCAAAATAAAATAAAAGGAAAACGTTTCTACATTCTGATTATTTCCATCTTTTAAGTGTACACTTTGTACCAACACCAAACTCTACCTGGTAGAAAGAGCACATAGGGATCCCACCGCAACAGCATATTTTGCACCGGACCATCCCACATAATTGAAAGCCACGGGCAACGGACTGTTTTTATCCAGAAGATAATAAGGCATCATGAGCGTGAGTGCTGCAGACACCCCAAAGTACGCCACAAAACAGATGAGGAGGGAAGCCACAATGCCAATGGGAATCGCTTTCTGAGGATTCTTTACTTCTTCACCTAAAATACAAATAATACATGGTTAAAAATCCAGGAACATCACATACAGAAAAGTATTTTCTGAAATAAACCAGCAAACAGCCATACCGGTGGTGGCAATGCAGTCAAAGCCAACAAAGGCGTAGAAGCAGGTAGCAGCCCCAGAGAGGACTCCGGCAAAACCGTATGGCATGAATCCACCAGCGCCGTAATCCCAAGTGTTCACCTCTGTGACACTGAAATGAGAAAATAAAGCAAACAAACCTTGTGAATTATGTAACCAGACAAATCCAGCTTATTTTAGATCGGCTAAATCAAAGATTATGTGAATAAGCAAAAATCATAGAGATTATAACTGTCCAACCACCTTTACTGTGACTGATTGGTGTAAATTAATTTCACAATATATCTGTGAAGCACTCTGAATTCTGATTTAGTGACTACAAAGTCCAAATTTCCTGCATTACAGTAGCTGAAAATGTTAAAATTTATACTGTCTGCAGCCACCACTAGAGGGAGCTCAGCAGCTAACTGCATACAGGTGTTTTTTTATTGCTTTTGACCTCTAGTGGGGAATTCAGGGAGATACAAGACTATTATTTAAAGGGCTTAAACTGGAGCTAAAAATGTGTAAGGATTGTCGTACATACATCAACATGACCACACTGCAGTCAAACATCAGCCTCATTTTGTACATACAAGACACGAGAATTTACAGACTCTTATTGCCACAAAAAAGTAAAGCCTAGGCTAAGGGAACACTTTAACCCACACGCAACAAACTCAACTAAGGCTGTGATGTTCACACAGGCCAATGTTCGGACATGCTTGGCCTTTTTTTGTTTTTGAGTAGTGGAACAGAAGTTTGGACCACCGCACTAATATCATGAATGAAGGGTTGCCAAGACTTGGGTCATTCATCATCCACATCCAATAAGAGGAGGTTGAGCCTCAGCGACATTCAACAGTTCTGATTATCCCTTAACGGATAGACTTTGGCACATGGGGAAATGTCAGCACCGGTAGATTATTGAAAGGAGCTTACACAAACATTCAAAACTTCACACTCGTACGACACCTGATACTGGACGGATCATTAGGAATGGTTTCCGCATTCACTAAGTGCGTAGCTGCTGCGCATATCACCCACTCATGGGATATCGAGGGCAATAGCTGAGAGCTTCCAGAACGTACTTCTCTGAAGACATATTCACGGTCCTATTGAAGTCATGATCCGAAAGTTGCCAGTTCTTAATGGATCCTTTCACAAATCCGGATACGATAACAAAAGCCAGGACCAGAACATTGACGCATGTGAAGACCTTGTTGACCATGGCTGATTCCTTCACTCCAATGGATAAAAGAGCTGAGGAAGAGTGAAGAAAATGGTGATGACGCCAGATACAAAGGCCCACCCCTGAAGTCCCAATGAAAGGGTTTAGTAATGAGGCTATAACCTTCAGCTTTTCCACCCGTATGGTCAAGTAAACCTGTAACTGAAGGAAGCTCCAGAAAGCACAGGGCAATGACAGTGCAAAAAAACTCCCTGCTACCCAAGCATAGCATGTAGATAGTAGACAGTGTTGGTCTCTCCGATGGTGGCGCTCACGTTATTTACCCACATAACTACTACTCTGGCTGTACCCTGGGCACAGGTAATACAATCTCCAGGTTTCTGCACAAACTGGATGCCTTCATCAAGGGTAAATCACATGAGCACTGCCATCTCAGTTGCTTTGGATATGGAGACTGCCGCCATCCATTGTTTACCCACACTAGCCATTGGAAGGTGTGGAAAGGAATGAGTAGATTGAGATTTCTGTGGCAGAGAACACCAAACTATGGCATTTTAGAAAATGTTATTAGAAAGTGGCCAAGGATCCATAAGCGTAGAAGTGCATTTCAGTCTCCATTAGGAACACTTGGCAGACATTTTTGTGACGGTTATGGCTTGTCACACGATCGGTTATGTCTGATGATTTCTTTGCATGGTCTTCACGGATAGCACTCGTACCCATGTTATTCTATGGGACTGTGCAAATGTCCGATTTTTAGAGATATGTCAGAGTCTGATCTGACCGTCACATCAAAATTAGAAATGCAAGTCTATGGACCCGTGAAAAATACTGGACCGTGCTCGGATGACATTCAAGAGCAGCAATTTTCATGGACTGACAGAATGGCGAGGGTGGATAAACTTTTTTTTTCTCTCCTCCTCCAAAAAAACTGATGCCACCCTGATCAAACGCTGATCAAAATAATCTGACTGTTTTTTTCAGATGTCATACGAGCGTGGTCTGAATTTTTCATGGACCCATAGACTTGCATTGACAATTTTGATCTGACACTCAGATCAAAATCAAACATATCTCCCATTTAATTGGACAGGTGAACAACCCCCAAAGAATATCATGGGTACGAGTGCTACACGTGAAAACCATGGACCATGGATATAATCGGTTGTGTGCACGAGCTCGTACAGTCTTCTGAATGGCATTTGCAGTAGAAACCACTCTGTACACAGGGACTGTAGGGATTTTCAAATGCAGAAACTTCCTGCAACAAATCTGCCATGTGTGACTATACCCTGAGACCAGCTTCATACAAAGTTAGCTATGTGCATACACAGTCTTCTTGGAGTGGAAACTGAGCAGCAACTGGGATGAGACTCCCAGACTCCTCCTTACAAATGCAAAACTCCTCAAACACTTGAAGGTTCTGCTCAGTTTCTGCTTCGAAAACTCAGCAACAAGTGTCCACATAGACAGTCTTTCAAACCCATTTCAAGAAAAGCTACTTTTTTCGGTGGTTTTTTTTCCTAAAATAGTTTTAAAGGTTATGAGCACAGTGTCTTGCAAAAGTTCCTTATAAATGGAACAAAATGCACAGCGATGTCAAAACCAAATTGCTGTGCACATGTTCCAACTTATGTCTCGTCTTTTAACAGCCTCAGGGTTCACAAGTGACATGCTCATTCTTTGGGCATCTTCCGAGCCCGTCATTCTCTATATTTCACAGCGTATGGTAGAGGCGCCGATGGTGGGGCCACCACAAGAACGGCAGCAAAGTCACTGGAATTTTCCGGAAGTGACTTCTAGAAGGCGCCGTGTGCACATAGTCTTAAAGTATTTTTGAGAGTTTTTGGCTGCATTGTGTTTTGCAGCCTTTTGACTCGATAGTTTGGAGCCGATTCTAAGAAGAATCTGCCTCAAAAAAGTGACATTCCACTGTTTTTGTTTTCTTTGGCCCCTGGCAAGATTGTCCAAACTTTATCAGAAAAAAAAGAAAAATCCCACTGAAAGAAGAGAGTGGATTTTCTATTAAATTATGGAAGAGTAAGTGGCTTAAATGGCTTTTTAGGAGGATTTTGGAGTAGATCCCTCTTCAAAATTTTTCTAAAAAAAACCCAACTCTGTGTGAACATAGCCTAAGGGTATATGCACTGGGTATACCTAAGGGTATGCACTGTGACTGGCTCTGGGTCTCCTGACCCAAACTCAACAACTTCATATTTGCCCATGAGGCCGTCAAGTTCATGTCAAGAGACCCTTGGCCGGTCTGTGCATCATAATCTGTACATAGATCTTTTGTCATAAACGTCTGTATGAGGTCTAAGGTTGAAAATATCTCTTCCCACAAAATCTGCGTAAAAAAAAAGCAGGAATTATGTAAGTGTTTTCCCATGTGGAGCTTTTTGATCATAGATCCGTGTACTACAGAATTTCTTACATGAGACTTACCCGTCAACACCACGATTAGGATGACAGAGAACAGGTCGGGATACTTGGCCAGTACACCTGGCATATTCATGGAAAAATGCTGCTCACAAAAGGTCTCAATATGTTTGCCAATAAGTTCATCAAAGGTCGCACTCCACGCGCGAGCCACACTTGAGGTCCCTTAAACACAAAGGGGGAAATATATCACAGGCAAATCCATCTTATAGTCATCCACATTTGCCAAAAACAGAGATGACAAAGAATTTTTAATGGGAAATGTTCTTCTGCTTTAGCTTTGATAGATGTGAACTTGAGGATCAGGATCAGATAGTGTGCCCTTGATCATAAGCCGGACACCTTGGGTATTTATTCTTTAAAACTTCTTGATATTTTAGCAGAACCACTGGCACTCAGACATTGTGGAAGAAAGAACTGTTTTACTTGGGTCGTTCCTACATATATCACCACAACATGGAGGATTAAAGGAATTGACTAACTAAAGAGGTAAAACATTAATACAGTATTAACAAACTCTAAAAATTAGCACAACGCCATCTACTGAACATCAGTCTTTTGCGGCATAAGCCTGCCGCTGTTGTATACTTCAACAACCCACAGCTAGGTAATCATCTCCTGGGACAAATAATTTTGCTGAATTCTTAGCAACAAATTTTCGATTTCACATGAATTCAATTAATTACAAATTGATTTGTTCATCTATAGTTTTGATAAATATGGCCCATTTACTTGAGAAAGGCTCAACACAGAGTGTAAACATAACTGGTTGGGTGAATAAAGGGTCCCGTCACTTTTTTCATCAATTTTGGATGTGCTGCTTCATTTTGGGGATTTTTATATAAGGCATAGGACACATAGCCAGTGTCTTTAGAGGTTTGCACCCAATTTGGCTGTGCCGCTGGTAAATGCATATATACATACGAAAGAGTCATAGCCTTTAGGGTGTGCAGAGGTAAAAGTGGCCCAGTGCCTTTGTAGCCAAAAGGGTCCAAGGGCCCTAGCTGTAGGACCCTCACTGATCTAACAATTTTCAGCCTATCCTGCGAATATTATGACCGACTTACCGATAACATATGACAAAATTAAATTCCATCCTGTTATAAAAGCCAAGAATTCCCCAACTGTGACATAACTGTACAGATAGGCAGAGCCGGTTTTTGGAACTCTTGCACCGAATTCTCCATAGCATAATCCAGCAAGAACAGACGCAAGAGCAGCAATGAGAAAGCAGAGAACGATAGCAGGTCCAGCATTTTCTCGTGCCACAGCTCCGGCTAAGACATATACCCCGGCACCAAGAGTACTGCCCACTCCCAAAGCGACCAAGTCAAAGGTGTTGAGACATCGAGCCAGTCTGCTCTCCTTAGAGTCAGATCCCACGACTTTACGACGAAACAGTTGCTGTCCAAAACCGAGAAGAACGTTGCAACTCATTTTGATCTGAAAAACAAAAAGAGAAACATGTAAGGACCAATACCCTATGTGACTAGTCTGAATTACTGATATATACCTTCTTCAGGAACATAGATTTTGAATATGGCTGACCATACAAAAAATCCCACCAGCAACATGATAGGAAAAACTGAGAAATCAAAAAAACAAAAACAAAGTGGGCTTTTGTAAGAACATGTCACACTTTTAAAAGACTATAGTCTGTCATCAGCTATTGTGAGAAATAGTTGGCTAAAATTTTGTGTGTTTGGGCAGCGTGAAAATTAGGCAACCAATTCATCACAAGGACATGTAGACAGGCGCAGCTCCAGAACCTTTCTCCCACAGGAACCAGAACTTTAGCACAATGGGAAGTGGAATCTGACAAACTGACTATCTAGCACTTAGATCAGGGTTTCCCGGACCCAGTCCTCACGGCCCCCAACAGATCATGTTTTTAGGATTTTCTTAGTATTGCACAGGTGTGAGAGAATTTGTGGCAATTTCTGATGCATTGATAATTATTCCATCACCTGTGCAATACTAAGGAAATCCTGAAAAAAATCTGTTGGGGGGCCCGTGAGTCGCTGACACTTGGCCCACCCTCAAATACTTACCTCTCCCCATTCCACACTCCTCAGGTCTCTTCAGCGTTTTCTAACTCTCTGTGATGTCTCAGGGCAGAGGGCGCGAAGACATCACTACAGTGCGCCCTCTGCCAAGCAGTGCAGAGTCAGAAGACGCTGAGGCAACCACAGCAGTAGGAAAAGAGGAGAGGTGGTTATTTGATTTTTTTTTAATGTATGTAGCAATATATGGGGCCATTTTACTGTAGGAAGCAATATATGGGGCCATTATATACTGTATGGAGCAATTTCTGGGGCCATTATGCTGTATGGAGCATAATATGGGGCCCATTATAATGTATGGAGCATTACATGGGGCCCATTATATACTGTATGGAGCAATACATGGGGCAATTATATACTATATGCAGCAATATATGGGGCCATTAAATACTGTATAGAGCACTATATGGGGCCATTATATACTGTATAGAGCATTACATGGGGCCATTATACTGTATGGAGCATTAAATGGGGCCCATTATACTGTAAGGAGCATTATATGGGGCCCATTATAATGTATGGAACCCATTATACTGTATGAAGCACTTTATGGGGCCATTAAATACTATATGGGGCAATATATGGGGCCCATTATACTGTATAGAACATTATATGGCGCCCATTATACTGTATAGAGCATTATATGGGGCCATTATACTGTATGTAGCATTATATGAGACCTATTATACTGCATAGAGCATTATATGGACCCATTATTCTGTATGGAGCATGATATGGGGCCCATTATACTGTATGGAACACTATGTGGAGCCTATTATACTGTATGGAGAATTATATGGGCTCATTATACTGTATGGAGCACTATGTAGGGGCCATTATGCTGTATCCGCAATATATGGGGCCCATTAGCAGTGCATTCAGTGCAATGGGTCTGCTCCAGACGTAGTCTGCTCCACATATTTCAAATCCCATATTTCAAATTACAGATTTCTAATTACACTACTGTGAATTAGACTAGAATTCTAGAATGCATTTGGCCACACATCAATCCTACAGCATTGTCATCATCACATTGTGACTGAGATGTTCTTCTGTTCCCACAGGTATGAAAACCCCAGCTTTTCTATGCTCCTGAATGCATCATGTATATTGCTTTGTTAATGGTATGAAAACCCCAGCTTTTCTATGCTCCTGAATGCATCATGTATATTGCTTTGTTAATGGTATGAAAACCCCAGCTTTTCTATGCTCCTGAATGCATCATGTATATTGCTTTGTTAATGGTATGAAAACCCCAGCTTTTCTATGCTCCTGAATGCATCATGTATATTGCTTTGTTAATGGTATGAAAACCCCAGCTTTTCTATGCTCCTGAATGCATCATGTATATTGCTTTGTTAATGGTATGAAAACCCCAGCTTTTCTATGCTCCTGAATGCATCATGTATATTGCTTTGTTAATGGTATGAAAACCCCAGCTTTTCTATGCTCCTGAATGCATCATGTATATTGCTTTGTTAATGGTATGAAAACCCAGCTTTTCTATGCTCCTGAATGCATCATGTATATTGCTTTGTTAATGGTATGAAAACCCAGCTTTTCTATGCTCCTGAATGCATCATGTATATTGCTTTGTTAATGGTATGAAAACCCCAGCTTTTCTATGCTCCTGAATGCATCATGTATATTGCTTTGTTAATGGTATGAAAACCCCAGCTTTTCTATGCTCCTGAATGCATCATGTATATTGCTTTGTTAATGGTATGAAAACCCCAGCTTTTCTATGCTCCTGAATGCATCATGTATATTGCTTTGTTAATGGTATGAAAACCCCAGCTTTTCTATGCTCCTGAATGCATCATGTATATTGCTTTGTTAATGGTATGAAAACCCCAGCTTTTCTATGCTCCTGAATGCATCATGTATATTGCTTTGTTAATGGTATGATTTGCTCACCCATCTTCCTGTGCACATAATTGTACTCCATACTTCTTATCTTCACCACACATCTGAGTGGTCTGTGTAACACCTACCCCCTTTTATGATCTTTCCTTAACTCTGTGCATTTGGCCTGAGCAGTCCCAGCCCACTTCCCAATCACACCTGATTGCCCTTAGCTGCATTATTTATTCAGTGCAATGGGTCTGCTCCAGACGTAGTCTGCTCCACATATTTCAAATCCCATATTTCAAATTACAGATTTCTAATTACACTACTGTGAATTAGACTAGAATTCTAGAATGCATTTGGCCACACATCAATCCTACAGCATTGTCATCATCACATTGTGACTGAGATGTTCTTCTGTTCCCACAGGTATGAAAACCCCAGCTTTTCTATGCTCCTGAATGCATCATGTATATTGCTTTGTTAATGGTATGAAAACCCCAGCTTTTCTATGCTCCTGAATGCATCATGTATATTGCTTTGTTAATGGTATGAAAACCCCAGCTTTTCTATGCTCCTGAATGCATCATGTATATTGCTTTGTTAATGGTATGAAAACCCCAGCTTTTCTATGCTCCTGAATGCATCATGTATATTGCTTTGTTAATGGTATGAAAACCCCAGCTTTTCTATGCTCCTGAATGCATCATGTATATTGCTTTGTTAATGGTATGAAAACCCCAGCTTTTCTATGCTCCTGAATGCATCATGTATATTGCTTTGTTAATGGTATGAAAACCCCAGCTTTTCTATGCTCCTGAATGCATCATGTATATTGCTTTGTTAATGGTATGAAAACCCCAGCTTTTCTATGCTCCTGAATGCATCATGTATATTGCTTTGTTAATGGTATGAAAACCCCAGCTTTTCTATGCTCCTGAATGCATCATGTATATTGCTTTGTTAATGGTATGAAAACCCCAGCTTTTCTATGCTCCTGAATGCATCATGTATATTGCTTTGTTAATGGTATGAAAACCCCAGCTTTTCTATGCTCCTGAATGCATCATGTATATTGCTTTGTTAATGGTATGAAAACCCCAGCTTTTCTATGCTCCTGAATGCATCATGTATATTGCTTTGTTAATGGTATGAAAACCCCAGCTTTTCTATGCTCCTGAATGCATCATGTATATTGCTTTGTTAATGGTATGAAAACCCCAGCTTTTCTATGCTCCTGAATGCATCATGTATATTGCTTGTTAATGGTATGAAAACCCCAGCTTTTCTATGCTCCTGAATGCATCATGTATATTGCTTTGTTAATGGTATGATTTGCTCACCCATCTTCCTGTGCACATAATTGTACTCCATACTTCTTATCTTCACCACACATCTGAGTGGTCTGTGTAACACCTACCCCCTTTTATGATCTTCCTTAACTCTGTGCATTTGGCCTGAGCAGTCCCAGCCCACTTCCCAATCACACCTGATTGCCCTTAGCTGCATTATTTATTCAGTGCAATGGTCTGCTCCAGACGTAGTCTGCTCCACATATTTCAAATCCCATATTTCAAATTACAGATTTCTAATTACACTACTGTGAATTAGACTAGAATTGGACTGGAATTTGGCTGCAAGGTAACATAATTTAAAACCACTATGTTTCATTTTCTTATCACTTTCACCCCCATCCTCCTTTCTTTCTTCCTATCCCCTGTAATCCCCCCACCTAGTAAGGAATTAGTCATTTCCCCCTCCATTCTCCCCAGCCATCTCACCTTTCCCACAGAACTGTTCCTCCACATACAATCCTTTTCACCAAGACACACACGGCCACACCATGGCTTATCCTGCTCTCACCTTCTAACGCTCTGTCTGCTACTCCTCATCGCTGGCGATGTATCCCCAAATCCTGGCCCTCCTCATCACATCCCCACACTCATTTCTAACACCCTGCCACGATCTTCCACACGTTTTTGCAACCCTGTCAACCTCATACCTATCCATCCACACCCCCCTCCCCCAGTCCCCCTACCCGGAGCACTATGGAACGCACGCTCCGTCTGCAATAAACTGTCATTTGTCCACGACCTCTTTATCACCAACAAACTCTCCTTCCTTGCCATCACTGAAACCTGGCTCACCCCCTCTGACACAGCCTCTCCAGCTGCGCTCTCCTATGGCGGATTTCATCTTTCTCACACCCCTCGCCCTAGCAACAAACGTGGTGGAGGAGTTGGCTTACTCCTGTCTGATACCTGCTCCTTTACCCCTATTCAAATTCCACCCTCCGCTGCTATTCCCTCGTTCGAAGTGCACTCCGTCCGCATCTATTCCCCCTCCAACCTCCAACTGGCTGTCATTTACCGCCCCCCGGAACTAGCCATCTCCACCTTTCTCAACCACTTCACCACCTGGCTACTCCATTTCCTCTCTGCTGACATCCCCACCATCATCATGGGCGATTTCAACATCCCCATTGACACTTCCACCCCGGCTACCTCTAAACTTCTTTCGCTCACAGCTTCCCTTGGCCTCACTCAATGGTCCTCTGTGGCCACTCACAAAGGCGGTCACACGCTGGACCTTATCTTCACCCGTCTCTGTTCCCTCACTAATCTCACTAACTCCCCACTCCCCCTGTCTGACCACAACCTACTGACATTCTCTTCCCTCTCCTCTGTTAGTACGCATCCCCCACTCCACAAACTCACCCACCCTCGCAGAAATCTCAAACACCTCAATTTACAATCGCTCTCTGAGTCCCTCCTCCCTCTCACAGACATAGCCTCACTTAATGACACAGATGCTGCTGCCACATTTTATAACACCACAATAAAAACCACACTTGATTCGGCCGCCCCCCTCATGCAGAGCAAAACTCGTACAATCAACAGGCAGCCCTGGCTGACCGGCCTGACCAAAGAACTGAGACGGGCTTCCAGGGTTACCGAGCGGAGATGGAAGAGAACCCACTCCATCGAGCACTTCAACGCATACAAGCAGTCCCTTGCCAGCTTCAAGTCCACGCTCTCTGCCGCAAAACAAACTTACTTTGCATCTCTCATATCCTCCCTGTCTCAAAACCCTAAACAGCTCTTCAACACTTTCAATTCTCTACTCCATCCCACAGCACCTCCTCCCTCTCCTCTCATTTCTGCCGAAGACTTTGCCTCCTTCTTTAAGCAAAAGATTGATACTATCAGAGAAGGCTTTGGCCCGCAGCCCCCAATGCCCCTCTTAGCCACTCAGCCCTGTTCTTCCAAAACCAGCTTCACCACCATGACAGAAGATCAGCTCTCCACTCTCCTGTCAAGATCACACCTCACCACTTGCGCGCTTGACCCACTCCCGTCCCACCTCATCCCTAACCTTGCCACAGTCTTCATCCCTACTCTCACACACCTCTTCAACCTTTCACTTACAAATGGTGTCTTTCCTTCATCCTTCAAACATGCTTCAATCACCCCGATCCTCAAAAAGCCCTCCCTCGACCCATCCTCAGCGTCTAGCTATCGCCCGATATCTCTTCTCCCCTTCGCCTCAAAACTACTGGAACAGCATGTATATCTTGAACTGTCCTCCCACCTTTCCTCCTGCTCCCTCTTTGACCGGGTTACAATCAGGCTTTCGACCGCATCACTCAACTGAAACTGCCCTAACTAAAGTCACCAACGACCTACTAACCGCCAAGAGCAAGCGACACTACTCTGTCCTCCTTCTCCTGGACCTGTCTTCTGCCTTTGACACCGTAGACCATTCCCTCCTCCTACAGATTCTCTCATCTCTTGGCATCACAGACTTGGCCCTATCCTGGATCTCATCATACCTAACAGACCGAACTTTTAGTGTCTCCCTCTCACACACCACCTCCTCACCTCGCCCCCTGTCTGTCGGTGTTCCCCAAGGCTCAGTCCTAGGACCCCTACTCTTCTCCATCTACACCTTCGGCCTGGGACAGCTCATAGAATCCCATGGCTTGCAGTATCACCTCTACGCCGATGACACGCAGATCTACCTATCTGGACCTGACCTCACCTCCCTACTGACCAAAATCCCACAGTGTCTGTCTGCTATCTCAGCCTTCTTTTCTGCTCGCTTTCTCAAACTGAACATGGACAAAACAGAATTCATCATCTTTCCCCCACCTCATTCTACCCCTCCACCAGGCCTATCCATCAATGTCAATGGCTGCTCGCTTTCCCCAGTCCCACATGCTCGGTGCCTTGGGGTGATCATCGACTCTGCCCTCTCTTTCAAACCACATATCCAAGCCCTCGCCACCTCCTGCCGCCTCAAACTCAAAAATATTTCCCGGATCCGCTCATTCCTCAACCATGAAACCACAAAAACACTAGTGCACGCCCTTATCATCTCCCGCCTCGACTACTGCAACCTCCTACTGTCTGGCCTCCCCTCTAGCACTCTGGCACCACTCCAGTCCATCCTACACTCTGCTGCACGACTAATCCACCTGTCTTCCCGCTATTCCCCAGCCTCCCCACTATGCCAGGCCCTTCACTGGCTTCCTATTGCCCAGAGGCTCCAGTTCAAAACCTTAACCATGACATACAAAGCCATCCATAACCTTTCTCCTCCATACATCTGTGACATGGTCTCCCGCTACCTACCTACACGCAACCTTCGATCCTCTCAAGATCTCCTTCTCGACTCCCCCCTCATCTCTTCTTCCCACAACCGCATACAAGACTTCTCCCGGCTTCCCCCATACTCTGGAACTCCCTGCCGCAAAACATCAGACTTTCACCAACAATGGAGACCTTCAAGAAAAACCTGAAGACCCACCTGTTCCGACAAGCCTACAACCTGCAATGATCCTCAGTCTACTGAACCATCGCACGACCAGCTCTACCCTCTCCTAGTGTATTCTCACCCATCCCTGTAGACTGTGAGCCCTCGCGGGCAGGGTCCTCTCTCCTTCTGTACTTGTGTGTCCCTTGTCTAGCACATGTTTATTGTATCTGTCTATATTTTTTCCTTTTCATATGTAAAGCGCCATGGAATAAATGGCGCTATATAAATGTATAATAATAATAAATAATAATAATTACACTGTATGGGGCCCATTATTGCGTATTTAGCATTATATGGGGCCAATATACTGTATGGAGGATTATATGGAGCCCAAAATACTGTATTAAGAACTATGTGGTACCCATAATACTGTATGGAGGACTATGTGGTGCCCATAATACTGTATGGAGGACCATGTGGTGCCCATAATACTGTATGGAGGGCCATGTGGTACCCAAAATACTGTATGGAGGACTATGTGGTGCCCATAATACTGTATGGAGGACTATGTGGTGCCCATAATACTGTATGGAGGACTATGTGGTGCCCATAATACTGTATGGAGGACCATGTGGTGCCCATAATACTGTATGGAGGACTATGTGGTGCCCATAATACTGTATGGAGAACTATAACGTACAATCTAAAATGAAAAGTCTGCAGTCACTCTGAATGCAGACTTTTGAATCCCCCCAAGAAACGCACTGTGAGCTGCTTAGATTTGCCGATTTCTGATCTATTGTAGAATTTACAATAGATATCGCTCATGTAATGTAAGAAGTGAAATCTTTGGCATTGCACTATACCTATATTTCTTATCTGTGCAACATGAATTCTGGTAAGTGTTAAAGGGGCCCACTGAGACACTTTTGCACGGGCCCATGGAAACCTGGAGACGGTCCTCTCCAGGACTATATTTTTTTTACTATGGGCCTAAGAACTAACAGGCAGGTAAGTTGCTTCCTACCTGCCTGTTGTGCCCGATGCTGATTTTGGCTTCTCTTCCGCTCTGTTCTTTTGAGGAGACATGACTTCCAACGTCAGCAGAGCAGCCCGGAAGAAGAGCTGCTTAGTTTACGAGGAGCAGCTGAATCACCGGCAGCAGCGGCCGGTGACCGCTCTGAACCAGCAACGAGTAGAGCGGGCAGGTAGTTGCCTCAGTTACCAATTACCTGCCAATTGCTTTTTAGGACAATAGTAAAAAAAAAAAATAATACAATAGTATTAGACAACACCCTTTAAACAAAAAGAAAAAAAAATTGATCTATATAGTCACTATATAGAATAAGAACACATCGACCTATCTAATGCGACAATTCTCAGCTAATGAGAACAGGTTAATTCGGTCTTTAAAGAAATATAGTTGTCACATATAGGCAGGTGGAGATGAAAATCTGCAAAGCAGAAGTCAAGCCCAAAAAGCAAACATGAAATATGCTGAAGCTCCAAGGATTAATCATTTAACTAGAGCAAGTCAGCAAATAGTCAAATCCGCCTTATTCCAAGGAGGAGGGAACTAGCTTACCGATGAGAACTAGTCCTACAGCGAAGGAGACTGCCAACCAAGTATGGAGATATGTGAAATAAATTGGGAGCAAAACCTTGTGCTTAATAATATCAATGCAATCTTCCATCTTCCATTCACCCAGCTATATAGCTCCATTCAAGGACAGAAAGGTCTCTATACCCCACCCGACTTCCGGATGCCTCTAATATCAGATTCTGCCTTATGTTCTGTAAGTTGCTGTATTAAGGACTAAAGGCACGATTCATCATTTGTAGTTTTTCCTTTCCAAGTCACTTTCCTTTTTTGACTTGTGGTTTTCGCTGACGTTTTATGCGTCAAATTTATCTAGTCAGTGCGTGCAATTATTAAAGTTTGCGCCAAGTCAAAAATTGCCTTTTTCGGTTTTTAAGTGGTTTTGCGACTTTCTAGCTGGAAAAGTCGCATGTTTTGCAAACTGTTGCAAAAGAACGTACCAAAGTAGATGGCATCCACTCCAGGAGAGGAATGGAGTAAAGCTGCGTCAAGAACACTAAACCACAAAAGACAAGTTAAAAAAAAAAGATGCAAAACATTTGATGAATTTGTCAAAATTCAAAAAGTCTCTAATTGAGATAATTGAGAGGTATTCACTCCAAAAAGCTGGTGGAAATGCAGTAATGAGTCAGGTCCTATGTGTATTCCTTGAGAAACTTTGGGGCTGATTCATTAAGACTAGTGTTACACGCGCCTGTTTTACCAAAGGGCTCGCCATTTATTGGATTTGGGCATCTTCTCAGTGGTGTGCGCCTCGACAGAAATATAACTCCAGTCAAGGACTGTCATTTCTGACATAAGAAACGCCAGCTGTTTTGCAGAATTCGACTGGCGGTTGTTGTCACAACCCGTCCCTGCCCCTGCCCAGCTTGGCCCATTTTGGCTGAGCTGCTTCCATTTGGTGTGAAAATTCCAAAATTCGCAAAAACTTGGTGCCACTCTACGTTGCACAAAAATTCTGTGACTTTTCAAAGGTGATTTTCGCCAGTTATCAAATCAGGCCCACTGTCTCTAGGGGAAAATACATCCGCAATACAGTGCTGTATTACATGCCATACGCCAGCCCTTACAGTACCTATGGTTCTATAGTATAGGTGCATGTGTTTAACTCCAGGTCTTATGTTTTTTTTAAGAAGACAACAGAGAATCTCATAGTTTCCCATAAACATTATATTGTCAGCAATTTTCTAGTTCAAAGACTATGCTGGACTCTCAGGTTATCAGAACATATTAGCAACCAATAAAAATTATTGAAAATATTGATTTTCTGGAGGGTTTACTGGAAGACTGCAACTATAAGGGTATGTGAATACTGAGGTTTTTGGAGAAGAAACTCTTCAAATTCTCCTCAAAAAATTGAAAACTCTTTAAAACCTTGGGAGCTTGGTTTCCGGTCCAAAAACTTAGGTTAGGTGCACACTGAATCTATTTTCCTAACTGCCACACTAAACAATCCCGCTAGCGATCACTATAACGACGCATACTAATGCGATCGCTAGCGGGATTGTTTCTATATCGCTAAATGCGGCCACATTAGCGATATAGTTAACGACGCTATCGCCGTTAGCGATCTTCTTAACGACTTTAGCGGTACAAAAGTACCGCTAAATCGCTAAGAAAAGGTGCCACACAGCGATTAGATACTTACCCAGCGGGAGCGCCGACGAGAAAATAGGGTCCGGAACGATTCCAGCGACGAGCGAGATCACAGCAGGAAGCTCGTCGCTGGCAGCTGCCGCACTGAACAACATCGCTAACGGGATCGCTAAATAGTGACGTTTTTTAGCGATCCCGTTAGCGATATTGTTTAGTGTGGCATACCCTTAAGTCTCCTTCAGCAGTTTAAAGGAGTTATCTAGGTCTAGTTTAAAAAAAATGTTAACAATGTGCCTAAGAACTAAGATGCAGGTGATTGCTAAGTACCTGCCTGTTGTGTCTGGCAGACAGCGGTCAAGACCAGTCCTGCCGGCGAATCTCTTCTGCTCTGCTCTGTTGGCGTGACTGCCGATGTCATGCTGATTGACAGCCGGCTCCCCACTGCCTAACTGCAGAGTACTGGCTGTCAATCAGCATGACATTGGAAGTCATGCCCCGTTAACAGAGCAGCCTGGAAAAAGGACTGCTTTGTTGATGTGTGGCAGCTCAATCACCAGCAAGAGCAGTTGGTGACCCCCAGATACAACAGGCTGGTTTGCTTTTTTTTACCTATGGGCCTAAGTCCTTGACAACCTCTCTAAAACAGATATTTTGAGTCTGAAAAATGTATCATCTATCTACTGTCAAATTTGGGTCTGACACCTGAGTGTGAGGAAATAGGGATCCGGTCCCGTATTTTGGCAATTGGGGCTTTCATTGGTTAGACCTTCATAGATGTAGTATTTTTACATATTTAGCTACAGATGATAAATGCTTTAGATTGGAAGACACCACACTGTTCAGGATCCGTATCATGTTGGATCTCAGAGTTTCTCCACTGATTTTTACTGGGTTCCATTGGTTTGATTTCAACCCTCCACATTGCTTCTGCCATCAAAAGTAATGGAATTGCTGATCGAAGTTCTGAACGAAAACCCAGGTGGCAGTGGGAACCGTACAGGATTTCAATGCTTTCCATCTCTAACCCAAAATTAATGCACACTGTAGGGGTTTAAACATTTATTTCACCATTCAAAGCCTGATTAAAGGGAACTTGTCACCCCCCCTGGGCATTTTTAAGTAAAAGAGCCACGTTCAGCAGCACTAAGGCAGCAGTCTGTGAAGGTGGCTCTTTTTTTCTGGTCCCCTGCAACGCTGAAATGTATAGTTTTAAAAGTAGGTCCCCATACCTTAAATGCATCCCTGAGGCATGGCCTCTTCCCCTGACTCATCCTCCCCCCAGCCGTTTATCAACCCCCTTCAGCGTCACCGCGCCTCCTCCAGAGTTGTTTTTCTTTCCTTTTGTTTCTTTGTGGCGCCTGCGCGGTTGTCACTAACTGGCTTTTTTCTTGAATATATACTATGCCTATTTTGACACTATGAGGACCATTTGAATCCATATGGAAGTACTATCCATGTTGTCAAATATGAAGCACAATTAATGCATTGGAGATCTACGGGTCAAGATTTGTGTATTTAATTCTATTATTTATTGGTGTTATTCACGATTTATATATTTCACTTTATATATATATATATATTATTTTATTATTAGCGTTTATCTATATTTTTTCATGTATTTTCAGCACATGTTTACTTTTTATTCTTAGGCATACTGCCGTTATTACATACAATTGTTCACATTATTAATTTACATTTTTCATGTATTTTTCACTTTTACTCTTAGGCATATTGCCGTTTATTATATATAATTGATCACATTATTAACACAACACAGTATTTGCGTTCACATATTGAGTTGGGTTTCGGTCCTCTGCGTCTTTTTTCGGTCGCAATACATACCGATATAGGCCAATCATTTATGCTTCTTGCAGCTTGTTTATTTGTGCCCGCGTGTGACGCATTCCCCTTGAGTTCCCCATTTGGAGTGCAGTTGTCTCGGCTTCTACTTTTCCCAGTGCGCATGTCGAGTGACGTCAGATAGGGTATTCCCTAGGACATGCGCACTGGGTGAATGCTGAGGGGCGGCACATCCTGTTGGGATGACGTCAAGGCGCATGCGCAGATGGAACACGCCATGTATGGAGCACAATATAAAAAGCCGGTTCTGGTGGTATTTTCTTACTCCCCTTTTTGAGAAAGCACACGCGAAACGCGCGTCAGAGGTGAGGGTCACACGTGGGTCTAGCTACAGCGGCAACTACGCTACACGGGGTAAGCAACTTTTGCTCATATTGCAAACCTTGGAAGCTTTATGGCAGATTAGTTAGATTTTGGCACATTATACATTACGTATTTTTACTTATGCCCATTTATATAATGCCACTTGGTTTCTACAAAAATTATCGGATTTATTGTACCCCTATGTCGCTGTATATAATAGTTCTGTTCCCACGTGTTCTTTATACTAGGGTCATTTTTCACTACTATGTGATTTTTATGTAATATATATTTATTTTCCAATAAACAATTGTTTTTTTAGACATTCTAGTGATTTTACTCCTTTTTTTTCCTCTTTTTCGTTTTAATCCTATTGGAGTACACTATCCTAATTTTATTAGGGGCACATGTGGTAGGTACTAATTGGCACACATTGTGATACTACCCTCAATTTGTGTCTGTTTTGGTTTTTATAGTAACACTATATCTGCAAAGGAATCCATTCTAAGATGCATTGTTTAGAGGCCAGAACCTCAGCCTCTGAATGCGGGAGCCTCTGGGGGGTACATGCCATGTCTTTAGAAGGTCCTGGCACAGCAGTACAAGGTAGTTCATGCGTCTTCTTCACTAATCTACTCATACATTACTCCACCCCCAAATACGTACATAGAACACACATAGTAAACGCTACCTGCCGGCTGTATGTCACGCCTGACGTCAGAGAATGTAAACTAGAGGCACGAATCTTACTCAAGTCGACAAGTTAAGCTGCATCACTAATCTAATGCTGCTAATGTTAATCTGCCGATTGGCAGAAGATAACAAAAACTGTGCAGCTTTGGCATCGATCATATAGACATATGGGTTCATGAATTTGGTATGTGATTTTTTTTAACACTATAATCAAAGCAGTCTATAAACTCAGAAATTATTCACACTCAATATATTACACACAGTGTGGTCCTATTCGAGCATGTGGAAGTTCTACCATCATGGTAGTTGGTTCCTTAAAGGGGTTGTCCCATGAACAAAGTACATTTTATTTCATAGATTTGTAACAATAAGAAGTTCCACAATTGGATGTGTTTCAAAAAAAATTTTTCCTGTGTGGAGATAATCTTATAAATGTCTCCCTGCTGTGTACTGTGTAATGGCTGTGTCTCACCATACAGAACTGCTCAAGTTCATGGTCGGCAGGCACATACTACACCTCCTGGCCAGGGGGGAGCATAAGTTGCTTATGAGAAATGAGTATACAGATGACACAGCAGGAGCTCCCAGCTGCTGCTTTTGTTGTGACCCGCACCACAATTGTGGGTTACCAGAGCAATGGGGTACTCAGAGCCGAGCCCATGGAAGTCTATGGGGTTGTCACAGGTAGCGGTGGCTCGGTCTGTGGCCCTGGCGGTCAGGCGTATGTTGGGGGGAATATTTACTGGGGATTTGGTATATAACGGTTCGTGACGCCACCTGTAGTAGTCTGATCACTAAGACCAGCGCTGCAGTAGATCTCTGAGGGGATGTTGTGGCAGCTAGATGACGGGTCCCCCACAGGTGGGACTGGTCCCTCAAAGTCTATGGTATTAATGATGTCGGGTGCAGATAAATAAATCAGTCTCACACCATCCAGCGTCTTTCCATACCTTTTACTTGTCAGATGTTTAGGCAGGTCCCAGGGAGGCTGGTCGGGTGGAGGATGTGCTTTGAGATAACAGCTGAACAGGTTAGAGGCCTCCTTTACTTTCCATATGATGAGTCCAACTAGCATAAAGCTTAGTTCACTCCAAGAACTCCAGCTAACTCCTCAGCTGTACTGCCCGGTCAGTTTTGTGGTCGGAGTCTTCCTTTAATGTGAGAGGGCTGAGTTCCTACTGTTGTCCTGCATCGACTCAAGGTTCCCACTCTCCCTGACCCCAGTTACGTACCGACACTCCAAGGGCTGCTTTCTGTGACCTAAGGTCCAGTAAGACTCTGGTTTTTCCACCACTACGCCTGAAGCTGTAGTGACACTTCAGTCCCCAGTGACCGGTGAACAATGTGCAGGATAGTCCAATCCTTAAGGCACTGCTATAACTTCTTCCACTGCGCCCTTCGCCCTGTTCGCGCTTGTAGCATAAGCACTCCACACTTCCTAAGGTAATGCAAGTCAATCCCTTCTTGCTTCTTCCTTGGAGCTCGCTAACAGATGCTCAGTATTCTTCTAGTTCAGGAGCACGTCGACTGAACTTCACTGTCCTTGGGACAGGCGACTGAAGTTTCTGCTGCTAACCCTTCTTTCCATCCAACAGTCTGTCTGACTTTAGCTCACACCGAGCTCTGACAGGACATGTTATCTGATCTCCTCTCCTCCTGCACAGACTGCACACTGACTGACCTGTCTGACGACAGGAAACTGACTGACTGGCTACATACCCTATGGGTGTGTCCAAGTGTGTGGTGGAGTGAATGGTTATTAAGCATTAAACTGCTACCTTTCCGCACATCCTCCAGGGTACTGTGTGCTTTACACACCAGGGCTACACACTTTCACAGTTAACACATTTATCCTTGTCTGTTTTATCACAGGAATGAGTGTTTCTGCCGCTTCACCAGTCCTGTGAGCTCATCATAAAATAATGTCATTGACACATAGGAGCTCCACGGGCTGCTAAACCTATGTCACTGTCTTGATTTATGTCACAGAGGAGGAAGAAAAAGACCGGGTTTTCCAATGTATCCGCGCTGACCACTCATGGACAAAATATTCTTGAAAGCTGAGGAAGTGGCAGATTTGCCACGAAACGCGTCAGCACAATAAAGCTTTCAAGAATATTTCTGTCCATGTGTGGTCAGCGCGGATACATTGGAAAACCCGGTCTTTTTCTTCCTCCTCTGTGACATTGGCATCTACGGGAGTCTGCAGCGACCCCTGGTTCCTTTCACATTCTGCAAGGAGTTGTGACTGTTCACAACCTGTAAAGGTGAGTGCACCAACCGTGTATTGTCACCCAAAATATCAATTTTTATCGCCCTATGTGCGCTCTCTTTCCTTAATTTCAGTCTTGATTTATGATGAGCTCACAGAACTGGTGAAAGCTGGAGACGTTGCAGAAACTCTCACTCCTGTGATAGCTCAAACAGGGATATGATACATTGGAAAGCAACAGTTATGAGCCCCTGTAGTTTCATCTGTATACTCACTTATCATAATTGACTTATGCTCCCCCCCGGCCAGAAGCTTTATGCGCTGACCATGAACTTGAGCAGCTATGTATGGTATGACACAGCAAATAACAATATACAGCGAAGGCACATCTATAAGATTATCTCAGCACAGAACATTTTTTTTAACACATCCAGCTATGGAATTTATTATTTTTCTAAAAATCTATAAATTAAAATGCATTTTGTTCAGGGGGGGGCTTTAAACTCTGACTGCTCCTTAAAAGGAAGCCATCATCAGAAAATGATGTATTGTTTTAATCAGGATATTGAATTAAATGTATTGTTAAATCTTTACTAACAATTAAAAAAGAAAAATAGAAATCTTGCAATTTTCACACAGATTACTGCTTTTTTTCCAGCATAATGGAGCTCCATGTCACAATACGAAAGTGATAAATGAGTGACACGGTCAACAAAATAGTGAAATTTTTTGGTCCATGGCAGGAAACTCCCCAGACCTCAATCCCAATGGAAACCTGCGGCGAATCCTCAAAGGCGAGGGACAAACAAAAACACAGATAGTGTGATAACGCCAAGCACTGGTGAGGCAAGAATGGGCGGTAAACTGTCAGGATTTGCCAAGGTGAAGGGCAGAAGACTGGAGAAATAAGGGTCAATGCTGTAAATATTGAGTCTTAACATAAACTTGATGTATTTGTCAATGAAAGTTTTAAGCCTTATGAAACGCTAATACTTCAGTAATCATTGAAATATCGGACTAAAGGATCTAAAAAACAGCGAAGCAGAAAACTCTGAAAACCAAAACTTGTATCACTTGCAAAAACTTTTGGCCGTGACTGAATACTACGCAATGCTTGCCAAAAATTTGCACTGAGACGAATAACCTCTGAACGTAGAAACTTACCCTAAAACTTCTCACTTTTCATTAATTCGACCTGGCGTCTCCACTCTATTATCTCTAGCACGGGGCATGTGAGATACTATAAGAGAACAAGCGGAAAGCTGCTAGAGGAGTTTAAAATATTTTTTCTAGTCCTCCCACCATTGGAGGCATGTAGTCGACCAACAAAACTAATATTTTCCTTCATGTTGTTCTTTAAGCAACTATAATAATGTCATGCTGCTTCAATGGACGCTTTCCACATATAAAAATATTTGCCGTTTTTTTGTGAAATATTATGTGTTCCAGTTGCATCCCAGGGTGGAATTTTACAGCCTACCAAAGTAATTTAGACGGCGACCAAGGCCGCGCAGCGCCCAGATGGGAGTATCTGCTCCAGCCTTGTCTAAACAATTCATTAACTTTATAGTAGAGATAATTTACAGCAAGAAACGGGAGATCAAATCTTCATATTAATGTCAACAGAACGAACAATTCAAGAGAAATCGGAACATGTTTACACACAGACAACACAGAACACTACTTTGGGAACTGGGCGCTATCTACACGAGACGTAAGTGGATATCTATATTTACCGAGATATTATTTGTGTAAAAAATTATTGCAAAAAAAAATATTGGCAGCCTACACACAAGGGAAATTCATCTAATCCAGCAGAAATTGGATGATACAGATGCCAGATCATCGCTTCCTCTGTCATATGTTCACCTCCAAACCCCACAAATACCATTAGAAAAGAACTTTTTTTTATTATGCTGATGTTCAGTCAGATGTGTGTGGTCCACATGTCCATCAAACCGAAAATATTGTCTCATGTACCATGGCTGTGGGAAGTAATGGCTTTTTAGATATGTTCTGTCCATATGGCCGGTATATGTATAGTTGGACGTAGCCCAACCGAAGAATGGAGAATTGTCTCTTCTATCAGATCTTCTACACAAAGGATAACCCACGAGCAGAGCAGGGGTGACAAAAGGTGCAATGGAGAACTATTAAAGCGATGTTCTTGCTGCCTGAACCAGACACAGTTTCCTTATTTACAAACATGTAAAGTAAGCATGAGCCAGGGAAGAAGTGACCAGTCAAAGTGGTATATACATGGTTATTTTCTGAGAACCAGTCCCACAATTCATGCTACCCAGACCATGGGCAGCATGACTCAGTGAGAAGTTCCCTTTAAATACCAAAACCAGTACCGGCCTTTAAACTACCGTAAAGTGAGCTAAACCGACCAATTAATGGGTTGGGGCCTCCTGACTCTACGCTGGTCCAGTTAAAAAAGGATCAGCCAGGAGGCGTCAGTCACCAGTTTACTCTACTCATCCCAAACAGGAGCCATGCATACATATGTGTGGCCCAGCTGCGCTTGGTACACATGTTTCCTGGAGAGTGCACAGGAAGGTAATTGTGAAACCTGATATTCATTCACATCTCACACATTTCCCAACATTACCACTAGAGGGAACCTTAGGATATATAAGGTTAGTGAGACGTAGCAGTGAGGTTTTTGGCTTTTTGAATTTCAAGTGTTCAGTTAGATCAAGACAGTCATGTAGTGCAGTTCAGTTTGCCAAGTGTCTTGTTTAGGAGGGAGAGGAGAGAAGACTGGACCTGACAGAGCTCTGGTAGCTCATCTTGTACCGAAGTGGAGGCTAGTACGAGTGGAAAGGAATCACTCTAGCCTAGTCAGAGCTACATCTGAATCTGAAGCTGTTACTCAGAACAAGCCGCCTGTGTTCCCTAAGAACGTGGAAAGTGACTCTCGGAGCGAGCATGAAATCAGTTTGACAGAGTTCCTGATAGCCACTCTGGACAGAGTTTTGGAAGGAAAGAAGGAAAGGGATTACAGCAGTTATAACTTCGAGCCAACTGAGAGCAGGTCAGTGAGCTGGGAAGAACAACTGACTATTACACCTACTGCTACCCGTGCTTATGTTAAGGGTAAGAGCAGGGCGATAGGCGAGTGGTGAAAGAAGGACAAGTGACTCAGGTGACAGATCACCTTCACTAAATTGACCGGACACCGGGTCCGAAGCATTGCTAGTACTTCACGGCTAGTGATAGAAAATCCGGAGGCCTTACTGGACTTCAAGTCGCAGAAGGTAGCCCTAAGTGTTGATACGTAACTGGAGTCAGGGAGAACAAGGACTTTGAGCAGGACGCTGCAATAGGAGGACTTCGTTCTTGCCAGCATCTGATTAGACAGAGACAGAAAAGGCTCTACCACAATGTCGACCGGGCGTAGCTGCTATAGGAAGAGTTAAACTTGACTTCATGCAAGTTAGGACTCACATACACATCAAAGGTAAAGGAGGCCTTAAACCTGCTCAGCAATACCCTGAATGTGCATTCTCCAACCTGACCAGCTTCCCGGGACATACCTGCCAACAACATCAGTAAAGGTACGGAAAGAGACTGAATTGTGTGTGACTGACTTCTTATCTGCACCCTGCAACACCATTGACTTTGAGGGAACAGTCCCACTTGTGGGGGACTTAACATCTAGCTGCCTAATAACATCCCCTCAGAAGATTAACCCTGCAGCGCTGGTCTTATTGATCAGAAACCACAGGTGGCGTCACGAACAACTATTACTACAATCCCCTGTAAATATCCCCCATTGCATGACCGCCCAGGGCCACGGACCGAGCTCTGCTGCCAGTGACATCCCCAATAGACTTCCATGGGCTCGGTGCCGAGTACCCCATAGCCCTGGTACCCACATGTGGTGCGCGTCACATACATGAGCAGAGACAGCATTTGTTTGGGAGGTTTGGTGACATAAATGTTGGCCGAACGAGCATTTTGATGACTGTAGTGTTTATTGACTCGAAGAAATCACTTTCAAACCTGATAGACATACCATAATGGAAGGAAATGCTCAGAGACCTTTGACCAGGTTGGTTAGTAACAGATCCCGTTCCACCCTTGTAGTAGAGCGAGAAGTCCTTCACAGCCCTGAGGCCTCATAATATCTGGTAATTTGGGTAAATAGAAAGTTGTAGGTAGAAAAATATCCTGTTTGTAGATTTACACAAAGGGAGTCTATCAGCAGAAAATTACTATTCAAACCAAGAATGGGCACTTGGTGGACGGTGACATTGTCAAACAGTTCACTGTACCTTCCGACCTACTTGCGTCCACTCTATCTCCATCTCCCTTTTTCTTTTGATAGTTCTAACTTTATAGAAACCATTGAAGAATGGAGATAGGTGGAAAACAAGTTCAGTGCACCTTTCCACCTACTTGTTTGAGCTGTCAAACGAGAAAGAGGGGGATGGAGATAGCTGGAAAACAAATAGGTGGCAAGGTGCAATAAATGGTTTGGCAATGCCATGGTGCACTGAACAGTCATCTTTGTGTAACAGAGTCACTTTAAAGGGAATCTGTCACCCCATTTTTGGACTGTGAGATGCGGCCACCGCCATCAGGGGCTTATCTACAGCATTCTGTAATGCTGTAGATAAGCCCCCGATGTCACCTGAAAGATAAGAAAAACGAGTTATATTATACTCACCTGGGGGGTGGTCTGCCGTCCGGTCCGATGGGTGTCGCGGTCCGGTTCGGCGCCTCCCATCTTCTAGCGAAGCCGTCCTCTTCTTTCCGTCCCGTGACGGCTCCTGCGCAGGCGCACTTATCTGCCCTGGTGAGGGCAGAGCAGAGTACTGCAGTGCGCAGGCGCCGGACCTCTCTGACATTTTGCGGCGCCTGCGCACTGCAGTACTCTGCTCTGCCCTCACCAGTTTTTATAGAAACTGTCTACATTCAAAAATAAGGAACTTTTTATAGACACATTATTTCTACATATCTTATACCCTGCTGAGCTATAGCCTGCATTATGCTTCAGAGCTGAATTCACAATTCTGTAGATTGTTAAAGGGAACCTGTCACCCCCCAGGGCCTTTTAAGTATAAGAGCCACCCTCAGCAGCCCTAAGGCTGCATTCTGTGAAGGTGTCTCTTGGGTTTCTGATCGCTAGGAACGCTGAAATAGACAGTTTTATAATTTGACCGACATACCGCTATTGTGTCCGGGAGGTATGTCTTCTCCCCATGTGTCAACAGTCTCAGAGGTGTCAATCATCCCCTCTTGTTTACGGCCCCCGCCTCATCTCCTTCTTGTGAGGTCACCGGTGCTGCTGTAGCGGCGGTCCCAGATCCCGCCCTGCAGTGTGTTATGATGTATTCACACTGCGGGGCTGGGAATCTGGCGCCTGCGCAGTGAGGATCTCTGCGCCTGTCATCCATCTCCGCCGCTTTCTTCCACCTCTTTCCTCACTCCGCAGGCGCCAGATTCCCAGCCCCGCAGTGTGAATACATGACTTTCAGATCACCCAGCAAACAGCAGAAAACGACTGGAGTGGTGCCGAGAATAGAAGATGGCAGCAGGGAAGTATTTTGGAGGGAATGTATATACATTTTTTAAAAAAATAATGCCGGAGTGGTGCTTTAAGTAGATGCATTTAAGGTGCACTAAAAGGAGTCTGTCAGCAAAAAAAAAATGACTGTTCAAACTAAGCAGACGCTTGGTGCACCCTCAGGTTGGCCGAGCAGTTCAGTGCCCCACTTGTTTTCCATCTATCCGCACTCTCTTCAGGGCTCCTGTAAAGACGATGGCAGAGATCAATGGAAAACAAGTAAGTGGGAAGGTGCACTGAACAGTGTCACCAAGCAAAGGGTGCACGGCGAGCTTGGTTTGAACAGTCATTTTGTGCTGACAGATTTCCTATAATGCTGGTTCACTTATGGCGAGTGCACATTGCAGTCCGCTGTGCCATTGCCTAGGAAGTAATAGCAGATGATGAATATCTGTCACACTTCTTCAGGTGTTATAGTCTTTCCTCATTCTAGTCCAGTCACTGCTCCTATATGGATGAGAATAAAGGTGGAGATCCTTATCTTACACTAAAATTAGCCTTAAAACTCTTAAAGCTACTTTATTCTTATCCCTGGACACATTTACCGTTCCATTCAGAGAGGTGTAAGCCGTCAGCGCATTCATCCCATTCATCCACCCGCCATGGATGAGGGTACATCACCACCAAGCTACACCCCAACATCTACCCTACCTTTCCTCCATTTAGGTGCTGCCCCCTTCATTGCCCCACAGCTCCATCAAGCCATAGATGGCCATCATGGAGCAATTACCCACAGACATCATCAGCCATATAATCATCCGTTTCTAATGTTGGTCACGCTGGTCATTAGTATTCCCATTTCTCTCTACAGCATTCATGTCACCTCCATGTTTTGCACCTGAACCGGTCACACATGGCACCAACCCGTTCATTGCTAGGACTCAGCTTCCTCCATGCTTGTGTTACCAGATCGAACGTCACACGAACGACCAGCACTAATCACAGATTAACCTGTTGTAACCCGTATTTAGCACAGACGCCATCCAGGCGCGGGGTATCCTCACTATGTAAACATCCGTGTGGGAACAACTGACCTTATTAGCAGATTATAGGCTTAATAAGTCATATGTCACGGCCGACGTCATGTGTATCAATCCTGAAAGCTGCGAGGCCGAAGGCTAATAATAAGCTCTGATTACTGGGCTCCATACAATATGGAAATGAACATGGACATCGAACATCTGAAATGTGATCATTGAAATTCATTGCTGAGATTTCTAACAAACCCTAAATCTACAGTTAATGGTTCTCCACATGCAGAGAGGAAATAATGGCTAAAACATAGGTTTACCTGCAAAGAAAATACGAAACTACTTCACAACCAAGGGATTTTTACTTCTTGGAATTGTCACTTGCAATAAAAATGTAAATTTTCATCCTGGGTGTAAAAGCCACTTTTCTCCTGAATCTGACGTTCTTCTTTTTTTGTTCTTATGTCTCTCCATCGCCGAGATATGGCCCCCTTATTCCTGTATGTAAATCTAGAGTTATAAGTCAAGTAGGCGTGGGCATTAACTCTTCTCTGTTGGACTCTTTATGATCACCATCAGTTAGATAAAAAAAAAAATATATATATATATATATATATATATAACGAAAGAGGTGGCCATAACTAAGGAATAGTGAAGGGCAGGAACAAAAAAACAGACAGCAGATTAAGGAAAACTGTTTCATTTAGAATAGGTATTAAAAGCCTTAAAGAAACCGATGACCGATTGCTCACAGTCATGCAGAAAGAAGCCATTCCTATAACAATGACCCATGATAGGGAAATATTGTATTATTACACGGCAGCCACTATAAATGAATTTTTGACCCTATATAATACAAGGATGGGCCAGGTCCACTAGAGTTGGAGTTTCTATAATGTGATGTCCATACACCTTAATAGAAGTTAGGGTTCACCTGGTGAGGTGGATTTGCGATGCCCCATGACAAGGTGTGCATACAGACTGAGGGTGTTGCTACAGCAGGATGGAGGGCACATGGAATAGCGAGCATTTGTACAACAGACTATGTTGGATGGCAAACAAATAATCGAAGCAGGACACACCAGAAGCCATGGAACAAAGTGGACAGATGAAATGGAAAATGGTAGGTCCAAAAACGGTAGGTCTGAAGCAGAACTTAGATGTAGGTTGTAGAAGATTGTAGCGTAATGTGAACATGCTCTGGTGACAGTTCGTAATGCTTACAGTAATTGATGGGTTAACCAGAAGTTCTCAAAAGAAGAATAAAAAAATATTTAGAGTTGAGAGTCCTCAGTGGTTGATACCTTTTAATGGCTAACTGAAAAGATGGTAACAAATTGCAAGCTTTCGAGACTACTCAGGTCTCTTCATCAGGCTGAACTAATACAAAATCTGAAGAATCACATATTTATACACAAAAACACAGAAAAAATGCAATAGGTAAGACAAGTGACGTGAAGCACTCTAAATATTTTTCTATCTACTGGCTAACACGGTACGAAGATATACATCTTTACTGTATCAAAAGAAGAATGCAAGTTGTAGAAAGCACAGGATACAGAGGAGATGATAGCAACAACAGAAACTGAATGGTGGCAAACTCCAAACAGCAGGTGGACACATAGTCTCAATACTCAGACATTGGGGTGTGTCAAAAAGGTCCGTAAAAAGGTTTGGGAGATTATGTCACTGAAGAAGATCGGGCCACTTGTAAGACCCAACGTGGAGTAAAAAAAAAAAAAAAGAGTGGCGTCTGTAGGGATAGCGAGAGAAGCCTTGGTCCAGGAGATGAGACAGGTGTGTAACTATTATGATTTTGCTGGAGCACGTTCACACATCTGACTTTCACGGTCCATATCAGCTATAGGTCTCTTGACCCAAACTCAACAGTACCATATATGCATAAGAGCCTGTTGAGTTCGGTTCAGGAGACCTGCAGCCAGTCTGGATTTTGTGGTCCATACCACGACTGTAAATGTAGGATTTATGAAGCAAATCTTATATTTCGTATTGGATTAACAGTAACTATTCTTCACAGTACATACTGTAGACCACACACAACATTTTGGCATTATATATGGCAGTGATGTCACCGGTCCGGGTATTTCATACCGGATTTCATCATTTACATTGTTTTGTGGCCAGGATAAACATTCCTCGGCTGTGACTAATGAGATCAATGCAACAATCCTACCGAATCCCACGTATATGTTCTTGGAGGGGTCAATATTTCTTATCTTATGTGACGTGTTCATTGCAAACAAACACTCCTCATTCCCAGATGGCTGCACGACAACCTGCAGTCTACAGGAGGGAGGGTGGGGATCCTGGCTTCCATTAAACTGATGTTCTAAAACTGGAACTATCAGCCCTGATATTTGCGGTTTTGCAGCCTCTATCAAAGCACAGGTCGGCGACCATAGTAGTGAAGTTTCCATATGGAATGGCAAGGGAGGAGTAGAACTGTACGTGGCACATGCGTAGAGCCTGTACGGTGCCCAATGGGTCAGGCTCCGTGGAGTCATCCACAGCTATGAATTATTACAGGCACTAAGGTTGTGTCGTCCAGCAATGACAATGACATAAAGGCACTAAAGTTACTAATTACTGAGAATTGTAAAGTAGCACTAAGAACCGGAGACGCACGGAACGGCAGTGAGATGATGCAATGTAAGGAAAGATTTCATCAGCATAAGGACATGAGATGCACAAGACTTCAGTCTCCGGCAAACAACAAAGCCATTCATTCACCGGCCAATTATTACTCTATTCCGCCTGCTGCCAATCACTAGTTCCCATGCACAGAACCATCGGTATATCAACCACAATGTGTTCTGCAATGTGACTCACTAAGATCGGAGTGCAGGACGCAGACTATCCCAACACTGGTGTTAGCACTTTAGGGACAGATTGGCCGAGCCTGGTCCTGCCCTCGACACCACTTGGAAGTGACCATTTGTGGAACCGTAAAATAACATAAAGCTAATGTTACATGTCACATAAAGAGCAGTCCGTGCCCGCCGGTCCCTATTACTGTCCTATGACACATCAGCATTCTTTTGTAGGACATTATTTCCTACACATGTATCTGTTCATATTCACTAGTGTCCCCTACAGCGAGATTAAGGAGGACACTGCCTATTTACATGCACTGAGGATTATTTCACGTTACAGGTCCCTTACAATTCCTACTTAAGAATCAAAATCAAAACCCTGCAGTAACCTTATACACCATACAGTAATTTATACGCTCTTGGGGTAGGAACAAACCCTGGCTGGTGTGAACACAGCTGTGAATATCCCAGATAATCAAACAACCCGCTATCTCAGGGATTAGAATTACTGGCCAACAATCATTAATGGAGAAAAAAAAAACGAAATATGACTGAGGCAGTGGAAAAAAGCAGAAAGAAATCCCCAGGGCAGGTACAGGTTCTCCTTATGGAAATCCAGCTAGTTATAGGCAATACTTCCTGGGAAAAAGTATACAAATTAGCTCCGCACCAAAAGGGAAGAACACTATGTAACGCCACCGATCGGCAGCTACCCTGTAAACCTATGTCTTGAAAATATCTAGTGAGAACAGTCAGATACACCCATCCGTAGACAACACTGTTTCGGAGTTTTTGCTCCTCATTAGCGCAGGGCAAGATTTGGTTCCTTCAAGATACCTTGAATTCATCTTAATGAAACTATCTTGGCCATAGCTTTTTTTTTTGCCTTGTACATAAAAGAGTAGTAGGTTTCTGCTGCTACAATCTACCTTCCTACCAGGGACGAAATATACTAAAGCCTGTGGTTTATCCACAAATTATATGGAAAAGAAGGAGAGACATAACGAATGCCTCCAGGAAACTATAAAAAAGTATTGTTTGCAGAGGTATACTATATACCCCTAATTATCTAGATCAGAATGCGGTGAAAGGCACTTTTTTTTGCCTAAAATGAAGTGTTTCTTTACATGCAGATGGCTGACTGGTGGTTAGGAGGATTCTCTTTTGTGCTGGGACTCCTTGCTGCGAGAGGGAGGATAGAGCTTCTCCATTTATTTTAGCCTGAATAGTTTGCTGATAATTTTGTGAAAGGGACACTGGAATAAAAATAATATATGCAGGTAAAGGCACATGATTTGTATTGATACACCAGAATCTCTGAAAGAATAGCATGTATAGTATCAGCATTTTAATTCATTGATAAGTGAATTATTGCAATTCAGGAAGCAAAATAACACAAGACATTATACTTTAGGCTATAAAAATTCCAGAGAGGCACAGTATTTTGGCCAACAGGTAGCAAGAATAATGGAAGCTTGTGAAGTACCTATTGGACTATGTCCACATCTGAACTAATCCCATGAACCCAATCTAATACAAATATCACACTGTGAAGGTATACCGAGCTTCTGAACGGGCTCATTGTTCACTTTGGGCATGCAATAGAGTGGCCAAACAGAATAAGACCGGACCAGATTACCGCTCTCAGAGATTATTCACATGGGCAGACAGCGTGGCACAAAGTCAAATGCTGCTTCTTGGCCGTGTGGTCTGGTTGGTAATTCTAGAGGGGACAACCCGTTTTACGTAGGAAAAGTTCTAATTTTCTGATACAGTTTGTGCTTCGGTTTTGCTGTTTTTTAGGACTTTTATTCAGACGTCTGTCTCTTCACATTTGCAAAAAAAAAAAAAAATGGTGCAAGTGTCATCAGTGTCTGGTCTGTGTGTCAGTTTTTAATATCAGTGTTTTTCCCATGTGGATCAATAAATATATTACACAGCTTCTTCTATCCATGACAATGTTAATCACGAACAGCACTGATGCCGTCCGCGACTTTTAAGGACCCATGTGAACAGTCCCGTCGACTATAATGGGTATCGGAAAATCAAGGATTGAAAAACGGTCACCTGAATGAGGCCTTAGAGATCCACGTCAGCTAAACATCAACAGCGCCACTATTTTGTCTGTTCTTTGTTTGTTACACTGTATCAGCCAGATGTGAGAAGGACTGGTAATAAATGTATGATTGCAGGGGTTCAAAAAATTGGGAGCCCCACCAGGCACAACAACAGGAGTCCTGTTTAAATGGATCTGATACGCACTGCTGCTCCATTCAATGTATAGAAATCTGACCTGGCCAAGTAAAGTCTAGCCCTTCATTACTTGTCCCATATGCTATTGACGCAACAAGACAGCACATATTTACACACAATAAGCCCAGTATGGACACAATTCCACATACAATGGATATAAAAAGTTTACACCCCCTGTTAAAATGAGAAAACATAATCCCTGCCAAAACAATCACATATACATGGCAAAAATTGTAGTCCAATCAGGTACTACAAAATGTAGGCAAATGCCCCATGGCACTCCATTAATTATAGAAACACAAGAAAGGAATTGGAGAAAAATTGCCAAAACTGATATATAAATATATATTTATTAATACAAAAAGAACATACAACATGTACTAGCAATACATAGATAGCAAAACAAGTGATTTGAAATGGTTATGCGTGATGTAATAAGATGTAATATACATCTGAGCCACTAGTATCACAAGGGTGAAAGAGGCACCTAATGATAGGTATATAGTCTGAAATAGCAGTTAAAAAAGGAATGCCTCAATTATAACAAGGAGCAGCAAAAATATAATGTCTCAAAGAAGCATGCAATATACTAATCGCAAGTGCAAGATTAGAAAGGGGATCCGGATTCCCAGCTTCAAGATAAGAGGTAACAATAAAATATTACTGCATGAACCTATGGTATAACTCACCCATAGCGACACCTGTGACACAGAGACGCGCCCCGACGCGCGTTTCGCATCGGCTTCTTCGGGGGGCTTGTGGGTCACACAAGCCCCCGAAGAAGTCAATGCGAAACGCGCGTCGGGGCGCATCTCTGTGTCACAGGTGTCACTATGGGTGAGTTATACCATAGGTTCATGCAGTAATATTTTATTGTTACCTCTTATCTTGAAGCTGGGAATCCGGATCCCCTTTCTAATCTTTCCTTTTTTAACTGCTATTTCAGACTATATACCTATCATTAGGTGCCTCTTTCACCCTTGTGATACTAGTGGCTCAGATGTATATTACATCTTATTACATCACGCATAACTATTTCAAATCACTTGTTTTGCTATCTATGTATTGCTAGTACATGTTGTATGTTCTTTTTGTATTAATAAATATATATTTATATATCAGTTTTGGCAATTTTTCTCCAATTCCTTTCTTGTGTTTCTACCCCCTGTTAAAATGCCAGATTTTATTGTCATATTAAAAAAAAATCATACCAAGAAGAATCATTTTAGAACTTTTTCCAACTTTAATGTTACCCATGATCTGTACAAATTAGCTGCAAAATAAACTGAAATCTTTTTGGGTGGAAACATAAAAATAAAGAACAACAATAATGTGGATGCATAAATATGCACACCCTTAAACTAGTACTTTGTTTAAGTACCCTATGAATTTTTGACAGCATTCAGTCTTTTTGGGTAGGAGTCTATCAGCATGGCACATTTACAATTGGCAATCTTTTCCCGCTCTTCCTTTCAGTAGTGCTCCAAATCTGTCAAACAGCAATGGCATCTCCTGTGTACAGCGTCCTCTTCAGGTCAACCTAGAGAGCTTCAAGTGGATTCAGGTCTGGTCTCTGGTGGAGCCATTCCAACACTTAGATCTTCTTCCACTGAAACCATCCTTTTGTTGATTTAGAGGTATGCATGCTTAGGGTCATTGTGTTAACAGTTGAAATTCATCTTCAGCTTCTTAGCAGAGGCCTGAAGGTTTTGTTTCAAAATCACTGTTATTTCAAAATGTTCATAATTCCCTCTACCTTTACTAAAGCCCCAGTTCCGATTGCCAAAAATCAGTCCCACACCATAATGCTGCCTCAACATGCTTCACTGTGGGTATGGTATTCTTCTGGTGATGCGCAATGTTGGTTTGGTGACAAACATACCTTTTGGAATTATGGCCACAAAGCTCAATCTTGGTCTCATCAGACCATAATACATTTCCCCAGATGCTTTTGGCAGACTTGATGTAGATTTTGAAAAAACATAGCCGGGCAGTGATGTTTTTCTTTGTAAGAAAAGGATTCCATCTTGCCACTCTACTACATAGGCCAGTCATATAAGAATATAGGAAATTGCTGCCACATGCAGTACACAACCAGCACTTGCTAGAAACTCCTGCAGCTCCTTCAATGTTGCTGTAGGCCTCTCGGCAGCCTCCTGGACCAATTTTCTTCTTGTCTTTTCATCAGGTTTTTTGGGATGTCCAGTTCTAGATAATGTCAGTGTTGCGCCAAATTTAAGCCACTTCTTGATGACCGTCTTCACAGTGTTCCATGTTATATCTAATCCCTTGGAAATTTTAGTACCCTTGTCCTGACTGATTACTTTCAATAATGAGATCCCTTTGCTGTGTTGTAAGCTGTTTATGGACGTTTTGCTGTAAATCAGCAATTATTTCAATTATTAAGAAGGTGTTCACACTTATGTAACAACACTATTTTAGCTTTATTATATTTATTTACAACCCTCAAAATTATTTCATTTTGTTTCTCAATGAATTTGTATGGATTATGGGTGACGTTAAAGGTGGAAAAAGATCTGGAATTATTTTTTTGGCATAATTTTTTTTACATGATAAAAACCTGGCATTTTAAAAGGGGTGTGTAGAGTTTACGGTATATCCTATGGCATCACTGCTTTGGGACAGGTAAATAATAATCACTATTTAAAGTGTACAGTTTACCTTAACACCAGTATAGTTTACAAACATGGTTACTGGAATAGGTCAACAGTATAACAACAGAGACTCTGAGTCCTGACATCTAAAGGGTATGCCACACTGAACAATATCGCTAACGAGATCGCTAGCGGGATAGCTTAGTGTGGCAGTACCTTAAGCTTGTCTCCTTTAATTCTTGGAGGGATTTCTAAAAGAGGATTATAGTACAACTCCCATAATAAAGAATACACTGTTAGGAAAGCAAAAATCACTACAGCAAGCTCTGTGTACACACCAAACAAGCCAAATGCCAGGGATGCAGGCCCACACTTCAGAATTATGAATGTAAACTAGATGTGTATTGACCTTCAGGATCACTTGTGTAATACATTTATGAACTATCATCACCATTCATACGTTGTTTATAGACAAGTTGTTGTCACTTGTCATTAATATGTAATTGTTATTGTTTTATCTAGTCTCAATGCTGCTGTCTGGATTGCAATGTTTTTTTTCCTTCACTTCCCATTCTGAGACATGGTCCCTATTCCTGTGTGCAATCAGTTTTGTATGTCAACGGGGGGGGGCACGATCAAACTCTTCTGTGCGAGCTTGTGAGGATGTGCCTAGTTGGTACTAAAAAACATAGTTTACTTATAGAGAACAAGGGACCATATTTCAGAAATGGAGAAATGCAGAAAACTAAGGAAAAAAAATGGAATTTACTCCAAAAAGAATTAAAATCCACCCATAATTAGACATTAATGTGTATGAGGAGCTTTAGACTAATCTCATTTTTGAGAAAACTAGCAGATTTGCAGCAGAAAAAAAAAGTGTTGCCATCAAAACTGAGGCAAGAAGCCGGATTCATTGGATAGGGGATAACTGTCTGATTGCTGGGAGTCTGACCGTTTTGACCCCTACCAACAGCGATTCTGAAGAGCCCCGGCTGTACGCAGCGGAGGTCGATTACGCTTACCGCTTCTCCATTCATTTTGATAAGGAGCGGGTAAGGCCAGTTGAGAAGTGCGCGCGGCACTTTCCGGCATTCCCATTAAGAATGAATGGAGCGGTAGAGTACATGATCGACCTTCTCTCTATTCACCCTTCTCCTTGGGATCGGTGGAGGCCACAGTAGTCAGACCCCCCCAGCGATCAGAAACGTATCCCTTGCCTTGTGGATAGGATATAACTTTTACACTTGAGAACGCCCCTTTATTTATGAGTGCAGTATATTCCTAAAAGACGTGCAGGTCACCTCAATGTGGACAGTCTATCCCTTAAGTTTTACACCTAAGAAATATCTTCATTTTCTAAATTAAAAATTTGGAAGATTGTTGGTGGATACAACGCATTGTTAGTGAGCGGCTAAATCTATCGTTAGACGATAAATCCCGGCTAGACTAATCTGTTGAGCGCCCACAAGCTTTCTGTTTATAGTAAGCAAATCTCCAAGGTGAACAAATAGCATCACATTTACACAACATAGCCGCACTGCCACCGTCACTATGAGGGTGACCTAACATCCTCTGGGGTCAAGCACAAGTAGTTGTCAAGTATAATGCTTCCAATAGAAGCTAAACACATAGGAAACGCTCCTATAGCTGGCAAATCAGCTGACGGGAAACACAAGGAAAAAAACACCCTGGTATCAATATTGCAAATTAAAATATGGAGATTTATGTATTTCATAATGCTTGTTACAGTTACATAACCATTTGGCATAATTATTCCATGTACGCTGCAATTTCATCACAATCATAGATACTAATAAGATGACAACATGTCTGGACGACCTTTTCTCTTCCTACAAGTCAGTGTAAACTGTAGAAGCAGGAGGTTTCGAGCACAAATCACACGTGACAAAACAAAAACTACCCTTTGCCAGGCAAATTTCAATCAAGGATTGCAGAAGAGTTAAATTATGCTGCTAGGTATGTTTGGCAGTGACTACGGGGCAACGTGACCCAGGAGGGAATGACAAGCATGCACTAGAGAACACAATGACTCCAACACCAGCTGGGCACCACTGAAATAATCGGCGTCATATCCCCTTTCTCTTTCTGATATATTATTTTAATCTTGCTATTTTATGAAATGGGAAAATGTTTTAGGGTAAATGCAGTAGAGGTTGTCAAGTACCCTGTGATACCTGGCACAAACGTGTGGTGTGACGCAGGTCGCATAGTGACGTCCACACGACTTTAATTTTCCATTCAGAGTTCCAGTCGGTAGAAACCTTTCAAGTTTCTCGTGTTACACAATTCAGTTCATCTCAACAATCAGGAGCAGACGCATTTACTGCAGAAGAAGCATCGTCCAGGTCAGAATTGATAAAAATGAGGCTGCGGATACTGGGGCATGCTACATATTTCAGGATCTGAATTTCAGATGTTGGGCAGTCCCTGATTATTATTATTATGATTATTGTGGACTTCTTTCAGATGTTGCTGCAAATTCCAACCCTGAACTGTCACAGGTGAAATCCATGTAGACAGATTTCACTAGGGGTTTTCTTTTTAAATGAAAGGCAGAAGTAAAAGTCTGTGTATGAATGAATATGACATTTTTGGTAGGGCCTCAATTAGGCAGAAAAATCCACAAGTGCTAAAAGGGGATTCACCGCGGAGGTCAGTCCTGTTCACATTTTCACTGTATTTCCATTTTGACATGGAACTAGTCCACAATATGAGAAAGAGATTTGTAAACTCGTATGCACTTGCTAGTACTGTAGCCTGTTTTGGATTGTACCTGCACAAATCCACAAGGAAAATTTACAGCGATTCTGTCTCAAGTGGAATTACCAGCTACTACCGCATTCAGGATACATCTCATGCAGATACCAAACATTGGCCTATACAATAATACTGACTCACAATTCATCTTGTATACCCCCAATTTTGCTCCAGCACATATTCTCCTCTGGCCTGGTCCCAGGGTATATTCAGTGAATTCAAAGGGTAACATTTCTCAATGAAGAGAGTGACATGCCAGTAAAAGGAGAATTTTAGGCCATTTAATGCTCCTCTGGGAAATTAAATATGCAAATTGCCTTTTCAGAGAGTAGGGGACTATAACTCTAATGCCACCTATTAGGGCGCAGTCAGATGGCCATATAAATTGGCCTGAGATTGGACCAAATTGCAGGCAGTGGCTCTCCCGATCTGAGAATCACAGCTGTCATCAACGCCTGTGTGGTGGGAGTGCGACATCCAACACCCCAATGATCAGCTGTTGGCCCTGCCGTGGCCACTATCAGTACGTGGAGCAGCTCAATAACTGAGCACTTCTGGCCATTGTCCTCACTGAGAACGGCTGATTGGTGGGGGTGCTGGGTGACACACCCCTACTGATCAGACACTGATGACCTGTCCTAAGGATAGGCCATCGATGTAAAAGTAATGGACAGCCTTTTTAAGTCATATAGCAAAGCCCATTAAAGGGCCGGCATTGAGCTTTAGGATTGCTACTTTTAATAGTTGGCTCTACAGTTCTAGTCCTCTTCCTCTCTGAAGAAGCAATGTGAATCCAAAACACACTTCATGAACAGCAGTTTGTGTGCTTAGTGATATGTCCATGAAACCTGATAATGAAGCCTGAACTGATGACTTATTTAGTGTCCCTACATTAGTAGCCATGTGTTCCAGTGAAAGTCCCTTTAATTGGGAGGTCACAGAAGACATGAGAACTGAAAACTGATGAAGTGTGTCCCCTACCAGTCATGGTGGTCTCAGCACAGGGATTGCAATGATGATTGATACCCCTGATAAGTCTAATGACAAATCAGAAGAAGAAATGACATGAATAGTAGCACCAATAAGTAATCAAAAAGAGTCTCAATAATGATAAAAGTTACATAATATGATGGAGCTTCAGCAGCACCTAAGATCTTAGCTTTCTTCAGCCTGTCCCTGGATTCCCCACATCTCCTGCAGGATAACATCTCCTCTAACTGATATAACAAGGACACAACGTGCTTCTCCCGACACCATAAACGGAAATGTAGTGAGAGCTGTGACGTGGGGAGGTGGAGCTGCAGATGACAGTGCGGGAGGCTATGGCAGGAAGCCGGATCCTACACATTGATACCTATGTATTTATTTATGCATAAATCTCATGGAAAGCCCCAGACATCACCGTGTAATCCTGACATCTACAGTAGCACAGGTGATCGTGGGCTGGAAATACAAGAGCAGCCTGACAGATCACACAAGCCCATGATGGGGGGAAAGGGCGGGCAATAACCACCATAAATATTGCATCATGCTGTAATGTGCGGGAAGGAGCAAGATCCAGCGCGAATATTTCTAGGGGTCACATACAAAATCCGATGTATGGAGGACATACCCCAGGAGGCGGGAATTATCCACCTATGTAGGCAGCTTCATCACCGGCATACCGGGCTGCCATGTGCTCAGGAGCCGGCAGGACAGAGATAATGCAACCAGCTGGGGGATAAGGACTAATCAGGAGGCAGAGAAAAGCAGCAGGATGGGGAGAAGATGCGCCGGGACACGTGACGCGAAGGACAGATACATTGTATCATCTACATCCCCAACGTTCCATGGAATCCGGACACGTGACGCGAAAAGATACATTTTCTCCCCAATGTTCTATGACACGTGACCCGCTGCAGATACATTGTATTCTAATGAGCGCTCCATTGTATCCGCAGTGTGTGTATTATGTCAGGGCTGAGCGGTATAGGACGGTACTCACTCGGTAGCTGCCGGAGCTGGGCACGGTGTGGGTGACAGTCCTGGGCACGGTGTGGGTGGCAGTCCCTCCTGGCGGCACGGTGTGGGTGGCTGTCCTCCTGGCACGCTGCTCCTCACACACAAGCTCGCTGTGTAGTAACAGTGTAGCAGCGTGCTGGATGTTGCCGGCTCTCGCCACTCCTTGTCTGTATTACATCAGCCGCCCCGCACCCTCCTCTCCCTCCTCCTTGTGGACTTGGCTGCTAAGACCCTACAGCTACAGGGCAGGTGCAGCTCAGGGTCAGGCTTAGGGTGGTCCATGCCCCTTCTGTAGTGGTCAGACTGCCCATCATGCATTCTGCATATACTATTTTTACAGTCATGGTCAAGGCTTGGGTGTGTGACGTGGTTCAATACATCCGGGTCCTCAGGGAACAGAGAGGTGACTCACAAGTGTGACTGGTCCAGACTGCAATGGAGAGAATAGAACTGTCTTATGGGATCAGAGGAGGAACTCATTAGATACCATTAGGTCATGTGAGAATTCCTCCACAGATTACTTTATTATATGCACATACTAGTAAAATTGCTATGACAAGCAGGGGAAGGCAAGGAGGCAGTGGCCCTCAGCACCAGGCCCCAGCTCACGGGGCCAATAGTGGCCACATGGTCACTCCATGTGAACATTGCCTTACATTGGAGGGTTGGAGGAACAGTTCGATTTTGGGATATTTTGTGCTGAGACATAACTAGGGTTCTGTTAAATGACCAAACACTATACAATTGTTGGCTCCAGCACTTGTGAAAGAATTAAAACCGATCATAGGCTGGAGCCTAGCAACTAGAGAGTCACCAGGATCAGCTCTGATTGGTGCCATCGACAATGACATAGATCGCACCAATCAGAGCAAACAGGCGATCTGACCTAGCAGTGACCGCCCTGTACTTCCTCATTCTAGCTGCAGAGTTGTGCAGGGTGGTCACTCTGCCCTCTTGTATGCTTGCTTTGTGGTGCCACAGAAGCCTGTGTCATCATAGGTGCTGCTGCCTGTGCCTGCTCCAGCTGAAAAGAAGAGTTTCTGATCCCTGATCCTTGCCTGATCTCTCCTCATCCACCCCAATCCCCTTTTGCCCTTTTACTCCCTTTTACACCTCTCCCCACTCCCCTTCTGCTACAGAGTACTTGATTGCTCGATTTTTGGCAGTTTTATTCTTTTTCATGCATCCTGAAACCACTGAGGGTTGATCAGTGATGCATATCACTGATCAACGTCCATGCTTGCTGTTTTGTAGGACTTTTATTGTTCCTTGTCCATTTTACTCTCCCCCTTTTCACCACCTCCGTGCACCCTGCAGCTGCTGAGCGTTGATCAGTGACGCAAATCACTGATCCGTACTCATGCTCGCTGTTTTCCACAACTTTTTTTTCCCTAACTGCTTCCCCACCTTCTTTGCACCACTCCGTGTGTGCGTCCTACAGCCGCCGAGCCGCTGATCAGACGTACAACACTGATTAGCACCTGCGCTCATTTTAGCAAGGACTTTTTCTTTTTCCTGTCTATTTTTTTTATCCCCTTTTGCACCACATCCATGCATGCATCCTACAGCTGTCGAGTGCTGGTTGGTGACGAATATCACTGACTGGTTGTCACGCTGTCTAATGATATGTATACAATGTCAGTAAACTATTAATACAGGAACAACACTCTATACAACAACTAGTATAGCAACATCAGCATGTAAGTATAGAATAGATTTACCTGACACGATATCTGCTGAACTCAGGGTTAATCTTGAGGACTTGATGAGCTGAAACAGGAAAGAGGTGGACCGGGATCTAACCTGACCCTAAACTGGGGTCCTAACTAATCCCTCACCTTGGAGGTACTGATAATGGTTCAGAGGTCCAAGTCTCCAACCTAACCCTGTCTCCTATCAGACCCTGAACCCTGTAATCAGTCCTAAGAAGGATTCTGATTACCACCAAAGGGATATGGGCTGATCTCAGCTAAATACACAGATTAGACATATAAGACAGACAGGATAACACTCGCTTGCATACACACTCAAACACCAAAGGAACATAAATGGTCTGGGAAATAAACTCTAACCAAGTTGAGCTTAGAACAACTAAGGAGCTCACAACTAAAGTCTATACAGATTCATTCCTATCTGTGGTCTGCATGAAGGTTTCACTGGCAACTCCCAAGCAGACAACCAGGAATTTAAAGAAAACCAATCAACAAATAATCAATTGCAGCTGGGAGAAACTGCACCCAGTCCCAGCACCGAGCACAGACAGAATTAACTCCCTAGCTGCCAAACACAAAGAAACAGCAGATCAGCTGTGAGAAGTCAAAATGTGCAACCGCGACGATCTTCGTGCAATGCACACATGACACTGGTCTCTGGTTGTTGTGTTTTTTAGTCATATAAGAATCAAGTAAAAAATCCTTTATATTAGTTCATAAATCATAACATAATTTAATTTTCTGTAAGGGGGTTCACGGTGCTCGCCACATATCTACAGAAATTCCTAGTGGGGTCTAATTTTCAAAATGGGGTCACTGTGGGGGATTTCCATGGTTTAGGCACATCAGGGGCTCTGCAAACGTGACATGATGCCCGTAGACTAATCCATCAAAGTCTGCATTCCGAAATGTCATTCCTTCACTCCCGAACCCTCACATGCGCCCATGTAGTTGTTTTCTTCCACATATCGCCGTACTAAGGAGAAATTGCACAATTTTTGTGGTCCATTTTCTCCTGTTGTAATATAAAAAAAAATTGGGACTAAAAGATCAATTAGGATGAAGGAGTCTGACACTGTAAGTCCTTAGTTACAGTTCTGTGATGGCATTCACTATAGGTGACAGATGCTGTCCTACATATTACAGGTCAGAGTCTATTACCTTGTTTCATTGCACTGGCACTTTATGTGTATGGATCTTATACCCACTAATTATGTAATATCGCAAACTAAATAGCATTTGACAAAATTAACCACTTTTTGCTTTTGCACTTTATTCACTATCATTTACTGTGCTGGTTGACACCTGATACCAATAACATAGAGATGACGTTAGTTATCTATATGCCAATCCTCATGGATTTCACAGTATTATGTATGTATTGTATCTCGATTCTCAGTCTCTCCTGTGTACGCCCCTTTTTTTTATTATATTGGTTTAATTTTTTCTTACTTTGTTCTGTTATCCTTTGATTATCACTGGATTTAAATAAAATAGTAATTTTGGTTCATTATTTATGATATACTGGGACTTTTTTAGTCAGATTTGTACTCCCCCCTTCTCTTCCTTTGTTTTTTTACCGACTGTCCTGTTAGTCACACGTATGGTCTGGTCTTTTGAGATGTGTAGATAATATATCATTGATGTTTACAGTACTATAAGTTTATAATAATAATAATAATCTTTATTTTTATATAGCGCTAACATATTCTGCAGCGCTTTACAGTTTGCTCACATTATCGTCACTGTCCCCGATGGGGCTCACAATCTAGATTCCCTATCAGTATGTTTTTGGAGTGTGGTAGGAAACCGGAGCACCCGGAGGAAACCCACGCAAACATGGGGAGAACATACAAATTCCTTGCAGATGTTGTCCTTGGTGGGACTCGAACCCAGGACTCCAGCGCTGCAAGGCTGCAGTGCTATCCACTGAGCCACCGTGCTGCCCCCAGTTTATCACACAACTAGACCTACCCTCCTCCCTTGTTCCAGTTCTCCGTTGAAAACTATTGCGGACCAGAGAGTCACTGTCTCGCTGTGCCACACTTACTCTTCAGTGACAGTAACCCTGCCAACATGTTAACTACTCTGGCGGGCCTTAAATCTGATGCTGGCATGACATCATTAAGCCTCTTAAATCTGTGGGCCTTTGATTGGTGTACAGCTAGGCATGGACTGGCCCACAGGAGAATCCTCCGGTGGGCCCCTGTACAAGAGTGGGACACCACCTCTTAGATGAGCAGCACTTGGCACTGCATATTTGAATCACTATGTACAAAGGCGGTTTGTAAGATCCCCAACTCCCATCGGGACTACAAGATACCAGGTACTTTCAGCTGCATCACATCTAATGTGGTGTACCTAATTATATGTACTAAATGTCCAACTGGGGGTCTGTATGTGGGGAGACCGGGCAAAAACTGAGAACAAGGATGAATTCTCATCGCCACACAATAAGAGAAAAAAGAATGGATCTACCTGTGGCAAAACATTTTTCTTCCCCTGATCATAGCATGTGGGATATGAAATTACTTGTATTGAAAGGTAGCTTCACATCTCAGAGACAGAGGAGAGTTTGCGAATACAAACTGATGGTGACCTTTGACACTCTTAATGCTGGAATGAACCTGTCACAACGGATTTATGACTTTTTACATCAATTAAAAAAATATTTAGACTTGAGAGTCCTCAGTGGTTGATACCTTTTAATGGCTAACTGAAAAGATGGTTCAAGATACATCAATTAAGGAATTTACTCCAAAGACCCTGTGAAAACATCACAAAACATTACCAGACCCCAATCAGAGGGCAATAAAACTTTCACACTACTTATCTATGAACTGTTCCAATATTTATGTTCATCTCTCTCCCATAATGACAGTTCTGCTTCACGTCACTTGTCTTACCTATTGCATTTTTTCTGTGCTGTGTTGTGTATAAATATGTGATTCTTCAGATTTTGTATTAGTTTAGCCTGATGAAGAGACCTGAGTAGTCTCGAAAGCTTGCAATTTGTTACCATCTTTTCAGTTAGCCATTAAAAGATATCAACCACTGAGGACTCTCAACTCTAAATATTTTTCTACGTACAAAGGCGGCATCTTGTTCATTTAACAATCTACCCAGTTCATTATACAAAATTTGTGATTGAGAATAATGTTACACTTGCATGTAGCTGAAAAGTGGGGTCCTGGAGTTGGTTTCTGGGGGCCCTTGGTAATCCAGTCCGACACTGCGTACAGCTGCAACAACAAAAACTCCCACACATGTGGTACATGCGGGAGAATAGGAAGAGATCCAACACAAGTACAATTAAAATACATTTTATTAAATAAATAGTATTAAAAACAAGGAATAAAAGAGAAAAATGCCGTAAAGGGACACCAAGCAGTAGGTGAGGTGAACCAAAAATGCACAAAAATAATAATAATAAGAGGGATAAATGCACATGTAATAGCTTCCCCTATGAAATAGCAAGATTAATTAGCTCAGGAGCATAGTGCTAATTATAAACAACACCTCACTTATTGGCACTGCCTGAGACCGGTAAGTAATATGACAGTAGGGCAATGTACGTCTCAATCACATAGAAACTAGTAGCTAGATATAATGATAATGCTGTAATAGCTGAAACAAAACTGCTTACTAAGTGCAAAAACAGGGAAACCTATGAAAATAATGGTTATATTACCGGTAACAGGTGGCCACACGGGTCTGCTCGGCGTACCCTCACCCCGATGCGCGTTTCGTCACCAGCTTTTCTGGGGGCGTACAGCTGTAGAGTAAGAGTGGGGCCGGGAGCCACTGAGAAGAAGGAAGCAGAGGACAGAGTCGCTCAGCGTGGGACCTGGGACAGGTGAGAGATTTGGTGTTTTTTTTTTTAATAGCAGTGGAACATTGTTGTGAATGGACTTGAGATGAGTTCTGAGCAGAGGCTCCCTCTGGTGGTTACAAACGGTGCTGGACTGTCCAGTGAAGATTGTGAGGATTGGGAATCAGGTGTTACTGACTGGTCTTATATAAGGGAGTCGCCTTCCCATCAGGGTTGCCGGTGATCAATTGTTCTGGTCTCAATCCTTGATTCCTGTTTCCTTTGTAGCCTGCTGTGTCGTGTCTGCATCTCCTGCTAACAGATAAGACATTTTCTTCTTTTTGTTTTTGTGCTTGATTTTTGCATTTTGTCCTGCACTTCTGTGGGGGCCTTCAGGGTCCCCTCCGGGGCTTTTGCCCTCTCAGTTTAGTTCAGCCACTGATGTTTTGTACATTTGCTTTTTCCAGTTTTTTCAGTGGCTGCTGTTTTGATTTTGTTACACCAGAGAACTAATTTAGGTGGTAGAGGTCGTGTGATCTCAGGTGTTTTTGAAATTAGTAGAGTTGGTGTTTTTCAGGGTTTTCTGAGATTGCAGTAAGTACCCTTCCTATCCTTTTCTATTTAGATAGTTTGGGCCCCAGCGTTTGCTCATACTATTTTCTGTCTGTGTCAGTATTTCTTCTTGTCTAACCGTCATTACATGTTTGGGGGCTTTCTATGTTCTTTGGGATCTGCTCCGGGGCAGATAGCTTTCCTCTTTCTATCTTTAGGTATAGTTAGTTTCTCAGGCTGTGACGAGGCGTCTAGGACCAACGTAGGAACGCTCCACGGCTGCCTCTAGTTGTGGTGGTTAGTCAGGGTACTGCAATCTCATAGATTCCAACTGCTCTGGTGTATTGCCTTTTTTACCTGCACTCCTCAGCTACCAAATCATAACAGAACATGGTGAGGACAAATCACAGGGCCACAATAGGGGCTACATGAAAGGGGCAATAGTACTATATGGGGCAAGTATTGGAGGACATTATTACTTCATGAGGAACACATATGGGGACATTATTACAATATTGGGGCAAATGAGGGAACATCATTACGATATGGGAGCCACATAGGATATTATTACAATATGGGGGCCGCATAGGGGGATATTATTAATTTTAAGGCCATAAAGTGAAATATTACTGCTTAGAAGTGTTATTAAAATATGAGGTCAACTAGGAGGACATTATTATAATATGGAGGCTACATAGGAACACATTATTCCAATATAAGGCCCTCATAAGCAGACACGATTAATGTGTGAGGCCATAAAATGAAACACTACTACTTAGAGCTGAGCGGATTAAGCAAAATTAGAAATTGCCTGTTCACGAGGATTTTCCCGGGATGATTCGCAAGGAAGTTCTTCTCTGCTAATTTAATGTCCATTATTATTCTCTGGGGTCTCTTCAGACCCCAGAGAATAAGAAACGTAAGATGTAAAAAATAAAGAAAATCCTTATACTCTCCTTACCGCTCACCACTCTGGTCCTCTGCTCCTCGCATCACCCGTCGGGTCCTCGTCGCATCTTCTGATTGCCACCATGAGTGCTGAGATCCCTCGACCTCTAGTGCTAGGCCGGGACTTGCGGCTCTGATGATGCTTGGGAGGGTTCTGTGCAAGTGGACAAAAGGTCATGCTGCGCTCCATAAGAGGGGTTCAGGAACATATGTAATCATTCCGAACAAAGCCAGTTATTTCTGTTATATGTCCTTTGCCATTGAGGCCTTGACTTAAAACTTTTAGCTTTGATTTTCTGTGGAAAAATGCAAGAAATCATCACCAAATGATGTATAGTTTAGTGCAGGATTTTTTCCAAGTTGGATACTCGAGATTGACTAAAAAGAAGAATAAAAGCCAACTCACATTCCCAATCATTTGTCACTCTCCTCACAATGTTTGCATGGTGTCATGGCGTCACCACCATCTCATGATGGCAAGATGTATCTGCTCCACTGATTTTTTGGAAAATATGCTATTACCAGGCATAATCGCCTCTTCCGACTGAGATTACGTGTGCACACAATACATAAATGTGTATGAAGGGAGTCAGGAGACAGAGCTGTTGGCTGAACAAGCATTTAGTCAACAGCTATATAATATACACAATGTATACATTAATAGGCATTGACAACTAATGGCAGCACGTGATACCTGGCACAAGAATATGGTGTAACTTGGGTCGGGTGTGACTTTCATGCTAAGGAAGTCGTAAACTAACATTATCTTTCTATAGAAGTGGGTTGAATTGTTCTGCTATCAGCAGCTTATCTGTATCTGAGCAGCCCACATTATAGTTCTCTTCTCTGTAACACATTTGTGACACAGCAGCCTCCCTGGTGCATGATAAGCATTGGTGAAGCATATGGCCCCGGACCCATGACCTCCATGCTACACACTTGATCTGGGTAATGTTTATGCCACAGATCACAGTCACACAGTGTCCACGAGAAGAAATGAATCTGAGCTTCACCCTCCCCATCTATATCGAATGCACGGAAGATTATTTTTAAAGAAAAATAACGAGGATGATGCTGCAGTATACTGGGTGCATTATCTCACAACAGTGCAGCAGATTACACACAATACCCCTCACCACTCACATACGGCGTTCTGATACCTGATTGCATCTGAGTCCAAGGCAGTCGGCATCGCCGAATGAAGTCACTAACGGTGGCTTGCGAAAGTATTCACCCCTTTGGTTTTTTACCTATTTTGTTATATTTCAACTTGTGTTTAAATATTTTTGTAATCCGATTTGTGTGTGATGCATCAGCACTAAATAGTCTAAGTTGGTGAAGTGAGAAAAATGTAGTCAGAAATTAAATTTATAGGATCAAATAACTAAAAATGGGCATGTGCATATATATTCACCCCTTTTGCAATGAAGCCCCTAAAAATTTCTGGTGCAAGCACTTACCTTCATAAGTCACATGCTCGGTGAAAGGAAGTTCATCAATCACATGGTCTGTCAGTATATACATTTTACCTTTTCTAAAATCTCACAGAGGCTGCAACATCATTAACAAGAGGCATCACTAACCAAACAACATCATGAAGACCAAGGAGATCTACAAACAACACCATGAACACCAAGGAGATCTAAAAACAACATCATGAAGACCAGGGAGATCTCCAAACAACACCATGAAGACCAGGGAGATCTCCAAACAACACCATGAAGACCAAGGAGATCTAAAAACAACATCATGAAGACCAGGGAGATCTCCAAACAACACCATGAAGACCAGGGAGATCTCCAAACAAGTCAAGGACAAAGTTGTTTAGAAGCACAAGTCAGGATTGGGTTATAAAAAAATATTCCAATCTCTGATGATCCCCCGGAGCACCATCAAATCCATAATCATCAAATGGAAAGAACATGGTACCACAACAAACCTACCAAGAGAGGGCCACCCACCAAAACGCTGAACCCAGGCAAGGAGGGCATTAATCAGAGAGACAGTACAGAGGCCAAAGGTAACCCTGAAGGAGCTGCAAAGACTGGAGTATCTGTCCATTGGACCATAATAAGCCGTACAGTACATAGAGGTGGCCTTCATGGAAGAGTGGGCAGAAAAAAGTTTTTACTTACACACCAAAATTGTAAGACTTGTTTTGAGTTTGCCAAAAGACATTTGGGAAACTCCACAAATATATGGAGTAAGGTGCTGTGGTTAGATGAGACCAAAATTGAACATTTTGGCCACCAAGGTAAATACTATATATGGTGCCAAACCAACACAGCTCATATGGAAGAGATATGGGCGCACTACAATATCTTATAATGACCAGGGAGGTGCGAATCAGTAGAAATGAAGCAATAATGAGAACAAGAAAAAAGTACTACTGTATGAAACACTACACCAGAAAATTAATATATGTGAAAGTAGAAAAACTTTTATTGGCATACAAAAACATAGTGCAAATAAAACATAATTAAATCCAAAAGGACACAGTCCCAGAACCCTGCCACATATCCATAATAGGGTGCAATACACAGTACAGAAGGCCTAAAACAGAACATGAGATACAATAATATATACCAAACATGCACTGATAGAACATCAATAATCTAACACCATATGCATTATGGGAAAAATGACCTAATATAGCAAATAAGACATACAAAATGTATATGTTAAATATGTACAGTCAAGAATTTGAACAATGCCGGTGCTGACCCTATATGGACCTATGACAATATTGCATGAAAGTTACTGATTGATAGAAATGCGAGCCACCCATTCCAATGTGGATGATAGACACTCCAAAACAGGATGGCTTGTCAGAATTAGTGATTATTAGAACATGACCACTTGTTAGGCACCTAACAATGGATATCCCGGGTTATTAAAAACACAAACCAATTATAAAGAAAGAAAGCTATATGATGCTTCAATAGCTAATAGCATTCAGGAAGAGGAAAAAATCCCTCCATGAGAACATGATAACATGAACAGTAAGTATCTTGTAGTTTCAAAACAACAAAGGCTGTGCTGTAAGCACATGAATATAGAGAGAACCATAAAGGTAATTACAACAGTAGTATCCAATATGTAATCAAAGTATGGTCCATGTGCTCAAAAAAGCCCTAATATAAAACCGGCATTGTTCATAGACCATGAATAACTTGAATATAACAAAAAATGTATGGTAGTCAAACCCAATTGACCACATGCCTACTCCATAAGGATACCAAGGAAGAAAATAGAAAAGCCCAGTTAATAAGGAATACGATGACCAATAATCAACAAAAATCAAGGTAAACAAGAAGTACCATAAAAATATGGTGCCCCAAAAACCCCTACAGGAACCATCCATGCCCATACTATAGATATCAGACCAAAAAAGAGGTATCGTATAATTGGTACCACACAACCTCGTACAAGGGTTTCAAATGCCCATATCGAAGGGGAAAAGCAAAATCCTAAACAAGGCCCAGATTCCATCAGAAAACAACGTACAGAATCAGACCAGAAAAGGGGGACAGGATAGACTAGAGGGATCATTACTGACCATAAGAGATAATGAAAGGCCCCCAATGATCAAAACAGAACCCTACAGACAACAATTTCCCACAGGAGTACCCTGGGAGAATTGCTCCCAGCTATAGAGGCAAGCCCAGAAAGGGCAAGGAATCCCTCCCGCACGGAATTGGGTATAATGCCCAAACCCACAAATAGGCACCCAATATAGTAACTAAGCAAAGCGTATTATGGTCATGAAACCCAACATGATCGTGGCATTGATGTGAATGGATTAAACCAACCCAACTACTCGTCATGCGACCAACGGTCAGGAACTATGGTAGAGGGAGTTGTGCAACCCAAACAGGGAAGGCAAATCGAACATAGATACACTCATATACAAAGGAATAACCATCTTTAATCATGAACCAATATCCAGAAAGATATAGTAGAGTATTCCATATGGTAATAATTCCATGATGATATGCCATTCCCGCTAGTCCAAAAGATTTTATAAGGTATTCCAAATGGCGATGGTTCCATAATATAATGGCAATCCTGGTATTCCTGGAGGGATAAATCCAGAGGGACCCAATATGCAGTATGAAGAGGTCAGACAATACATTATCCCAAATAGCCGGTGAAAAGAAGCTCCTCATTTAGACCTGTTGGAGTGACGGAATTAAGATTAAAAATCCATCGGGACTCAGTTCGTAACAGAAGCCTCTTAGGGCAACCCCCCCTATTAGAGACAGTAACTCTCTCCAACCCCACAATCCGGGTATTGCCAATTTTGCCTGAATGGTAGGTCAAAAAATGGGACGCCACGGAGGTCAAAGTCTTACCCTTTGAAAGATCTGATGATGCCAGGTTGATAGTTGAGAATGTTTCTGTATTCGCCGCCGCAATTCTTGAGAGGTCTGTCCTGTTTTTGGCACGTTGGAAGGCCCCAGATATAACTTTACGCGGGTAACCTCTATCTCTAAATCAACTACAGTCATGGCCAAAAGTTTTGAGAATGACACAAATATTAATTTTTACAAAGTCTACTGCTTCACTTTTTCTAATGGCAATTTGCATATACTCCAGAATGTTATAAAGAGTGATCAGCTTAACAGCAATTACTTGCAAAGTCAATATTTGCCTAGAAAATGAACTTTATCCCCCAAAACACATTTCAACATCATTGCAGCTCTGCCTTAAAAGGACCAGCTGACCTCTTTTCAGTGATTGCTCCATTAACACAGGTGTGGGTGTTGATGAGGACATGGCTGGAGATCAATCTGTCATGATTAAGTAAGAATGACACCACTGGACACTTTAAAAGGAGGCTGGTGCTTGGCATCATTGTTTCTCTTCTGTTAACCATGGTTATCTCTAAAGAAACACGTGCAGTCATCATTGCAATGCACAAAAATGGCCTAACAGGGAAGAGTATCGCAGCTAGAAAGATTGCACCTCAGTCAACAATCTATTGCATCATCAAGAACGTCAAGGAGAGAAGTTCCATTGTTGCCAAAAAGGCTCCAGGGCGCCCAAGAAAGACCAGCAAGCGCCAGGACCGTCTCTTAAAAGTGTTTCAGCTGCGGGATCGGGCTACCAGCAGTGCAGAGCTTGCTCAGGAATGGCAGCAGGCAGGTGTGAGTGCATCTGCATGCACTGTGAGGCAGAGACTCTTGGAGCAAGGCCTGGTCTCAAGGAGGGCAGCAAAGAAGCCACTTCTCTCCAGAAAAAACATCATGGACAGACTGATATTCTGCAAAAGGTACAGGCAGTGGACTGCTGAGGACTGGGGTAAAGTTATTTTCTCTGATGAATCCCCTTTTCGATTGTTTGGGACATCAGGAAAACGCCTCATTCGGAGAAGACAAGGTGAGCGCTACCACCAGTCTTGTCTCATGCCAACTGTTAAGCATCCTGAAACCATTCATGTGTGGGGTTGCTTCTCAGCCAAGGGAATCGGCTCTCTCACAGTCTTGCCTAAAAACAAAGCCATGAATAAAGAATGGTACCAGAATGTCCTCCAAGAGCAACTTCTCCCAACCCTCCAAGTGTAATGTATGGTGTACAGTTCATATAGCGTCTTGTGCTTGGGTGCGAGGAAAACACATGAGACACAGGTTTGATATAGAAGGACTTGTATTACTTCATACAAGTGGCAAAAAGGGTCACACAGTTTGCAGGTACAGAAGCAGGAGACACAGCAGGCCAGAGTAACTTAAGCTCAGCAATAACTCTCCACAACAGGTTCAGGATCTCTTCTCTGTTACCGTAATTCCATGCAAACGTGGATTTATCAAATAGCAGGTTTCCAGAGTCCACAAGTGTTCCAAAGTTCCTCAGTAGGAAATAGCTGGAGTACAAAGTTCAAGGTTTGCAGGAGTCAGGTCACAGGCTCACTGCAGGCTTGATTTTGAAGCACTGATTGCTCAGCTGAGGCTGCTTAAGAAGCAAGAGGGAGAGAATCAGGGCGGGAACATGAAAGCTGGAAACTCCATATTGACTGAGGGCAAGATAGCTGCAGCAAGACAGAAAGCAAAATGGCCGACGGAAAAACTGAGTTTCAAGAAGCATGTACAAAGAACCTTACATTACTCCCCCCTTAGGGACAACCTCCGGATGACCTCAGACCAGGCTTGTCTGGGTACCTCTGATGAAACTGGCGGAGCAAGCGAGGAGCATTAACGTTATTGACTGGTTCCCATGAGTTATCCTCCACTGGGTAGCCCTGCCATTTAATCAAATATTGTAACTGATTTCTGTACAACCTGGAATCTAGAATCCTTTCCACCACAAATTCTTCCTGACCATCGACTAGCACTGGGTCAGGGCAAGGAGAAGAACGTCCAGGAAACGTATTGGGTGTTGCAGCCTTTAGTAGGGATACATGAAAGACAGGGTGGATTCTCATAGTTCTGGGCAGTTGAAGACGACAAGCAACGGCACTTATAATTTTACTGATTTTATAGGGTCCAATGTACTTATGTCCCAACTTAGACGATGGAATCCTTAACTTAAGATTTCTGGTTGACAGCCAGACCAAGTCCAGACCTTGAAAGCTGGTGCAGGTTTACGAAATTTATCTGCTGCTTTCTTGTACCTTTCCTGAACCAATTCCAGATTTTCCTTTAGAAGATCCATATTCTTTTGTAAAGACGTGATTCTTTCAGCCACTGCTGGCAAGGGCGTTTCTATGGGAAATCGAGGAAGAATGTTAGGATGATAACCTAAATTGGAGTAAAAAGGAGACTGCTTAGTGGAGGCGCTCTGAGAGTTGTTATAAGAGAACTCAGCCAGTGGAAGTAGATCCACCCAATCATCCTGTAGGTGGCAGATAAAGCAGCGGAGATACTGCTCCAGGGTCTGATTGGTTCGTTCTGTCTGTCCATTAGTCTGGGGATGAAAAGCAGAAGAAAGGTTTACTTTAATGTCCAATGTGGCACAGAAATTTTGCAAAACCTTGAAGTGAATTGCACCCCTCGATCCGAAATGACCTCATCCGGTACTCCATGTAAGCAAAACACATTCTTAATCATCAAATCTGATGTCTGTTTTGCAGTGGGTAAGCCGACACAAGGGATAAAATGAGCTGCCTTTGTTAAACGATCAACCACCACTAGAATGGTGTTCTTCCCTTGAGAGGTTGGTAACTTCACAATGAAGTCCATAGAAATGGATCCCCACGGGCGGGACGGGGTGGGAAGAGGTTGCAACAGACCAGTTGGTGAGGAGCGAGGTGTTTTGCATCTTGCACAGACTTCACATGAAGTGACATAGTTTAAAACATCTTTCCTGTAAGTGGGCCACCAAAAGAAACGAGAAAGAAATTCCTGTGTCTTTAGAATTCCTCTATGCCCAGCTATCTTGGAATCGTGGATGAGTTGCAATACTCTCAATCTGACTGTTTCAGGTATATACAGACGTTGTCCCTGAATCCACACACCATTCTTAAAGACAAGACTTACGTCCCTTGGGGTTGTGCCAACAAGGAATCCGCATGGTATGCTTCCTTGATGTCCTTAAGTAGGTCTTGATTATGAATCACTCCCAGGAATCTAGAGTCAGGAAGAATAGTCTTAGGAGGAGTAAGTGGATGGGTCTCTGCTGAATGAATCCTAGAGAGTGCATCAGCCTTTCCATTGCGCGATCCTGGCCTATAAGAAATTACAAAATTAAATTGGTTTAGGAAAAGATTCCAGCGAGCCTGGCGAGGAGTCAGGCACTTAGCCGACCTGATAAATTCAAGGTTACGATGGTCTGTCAGGACGACTATTTGCTGTGCAGCTCCCTGAAGAAGGTGTCTCCATTCTTTGAAGGCGGCAATAATGGCCAACAACTCTCTATTGCCCACATCGTAGTTCCTCTCAGCCGAAGACAACTGCTGGGAAAAGAAGGCACAGGGATGCAAGACATTCTTCTCACCTGTTCTCTGAGAGAGTATAGCTCCAATGGCACAGTCTGAGGCATCCACCTCTATTATGAAGGCAAGTTCGGGGTTGGGATGTACTAAGATAGGTGCGGTGGTAAATTTATCCTTTAGACGGGAAAATGCTTCCTGGGCTTGGGGGGTCCAGGAGAACCTAGACTCTTTCCGGGTAAGTTGGGTGATAGGTGACACTACCTCAGAGAAATTCCTAATGAAACGTCTATAGAAGTTGGCAAACCCGATGAAGCGCTGCACCTCCTTCACATTTCTAGGAATTGGCCAATCCTTGATGGCTTGGGTCTTGCTTCCATCCATACTAATCCCTTGTGTAGACAGTACATACCCCAGAAATTGAATTTCGGTCCTATGGAATTCACACTTTTCAAGTTTGATGTAAAGATGGTTTTGTCTTAGACGTTCTAAGACCATTCTCACATGTCCATGATGTTCCTCTGTGGAGTTAGAAAAAATTAGAAAATCATCCAGATAAATCACCACGAATGTATCTAGGAGATCCCTGAAGATGTCATTCACCAAGTGTTGGAAAGTGGCTGGGGCGGTACTCAGACCAAAAGGCATAACTAGATATTCAAAGTGTCCATAGCGTGACCTGAATGCAGTCTTCCATTCATCCCCAGGTCTAATACGGACCAAGTTATAGGCCCCACGGAGATCCAGTTTAGAGAAAATTTTGGCATGCCGCACTCTCTCCAATAACTCAGGGATTAAAGGCAATGGATAACGGTTTCTAATAGTAACCTTATTGAGTTCCCTATAGTCTACGCAGGTCTCAGAGATCCATCTTTCTTCTTCACAAAGAAGATGGGTGCACCTGCAGGAGATGAAGAGGGGCGTATGAAGCCCTTGGCTAGATTTTCGTCTATGTAATCCTTTAAAGCCTTTAGCTCGGGCCCCGCCAGGGGTAGATCTTACCAAAAGGTATCTCTTCTCCAGGCAATAATTCAATTGGACAATCATATGAACGGTGAGGGGGAAGCTGGTCAGCGTTCTTCTTGTCACATAAATCCACATAGTCCTGGTATACAGCTGGTAGTTCAGGGACTGACATGGTTCCTTTAGGAACAGAGCAAGCTGAAACTTCTGGACTCATCTGTTTCTCTGGAAAGTGTAATTCCTTGGTCTCCCAGTTAATGGTAGGGTTCTGAGCCTGCAGCCATGGTAGCCCTAGAATAATGGGAAAGTGGGGAGAAGAGATAAGCATAAAGGACAGTTTCTCTTGATGATCTTTACCCATAAGGACCCTCAAAGGCTCCGTTTCCTGATCCACTGGTCCAGAGGTCAGCAGAGAGCCATCCACAGTCTCCATCTGTACTGGAGTAGCCTTCTTCACTGAACGTATCCCCTGTTTCAGAGCAAAGGAGATATCCATAAAATTTCCACTTGCCCCTGAGTCGATCATAGCAGAGCTAGACACCCAGACTGAGTCAACCCAGAGTTTGATGGAAAGGAAGCAATGAGAATTGTTTTTCTTACAACTCAGCTGGGACACCGCTGAGGAAACTTGAAAAATTGCAGCGTTTACACAGTCATCGTCCTCAGAAGTGACGGAGTTTAAGTCCGAGAAATCAATATCTGTTGCTGCAGATCTCTCTGGAGCCTGAGGCTCGGACCTGACAGATCTCCTCTCGCAACACTCACAGTGAATGACTGCTGCAGTAGTCTTACGAGAACGGCTGGGGCAGTTTATAATGAAGTGCCCTGACTTACCACAGTAGAAACATAGATTTTCCTTTAAACGATGTTCTTTGCGTGCATCACTAACCCGTCTTTGTAAAGAGTCCACCTGCATGGGTTCAGGTTCAGGTTCCCGTGTGATCCTACTCAAAGGTTCCTTAGCTGGGGAGGAAGGTAGGAAAAGGTTAGTGCGATTACTTTCGAACCATCTCTCTTGCCTGCGTTCAGTCAGACGAGCATCAATACGGATGCAGTAGTTAATAAAGTCACCTAACGCAGTGGGAGGGTCGGCACGAGCAAGTTCATCCTTAATCAGTGGAGACAACCCTTTTCGAAAAATAGATTTTTTGGCGGAACTGTCCCAAGTGGTATCGAGGGCCCATCTCCTGAAATCCAAGGCATATTCGGCTACTGAGCGCTTACCTTGGCGCAAAGTTAACATGGCTGCTTCAGCTGTTGCACCTCGATTGGGGTCATCAAACACCTGCCCCATGGCTGAAATTAAAGCATCAAGATGATCCAAACATTCAACCTCAGTCTCAATCAGAGGGTTTGCCCACATCAAAGCCTTGTTGGTAAGCAACATGATTATAGTAAGCACTTTAGATCGTTCAGTGGGAAATTGTGAAGCATTTGCAGAAAAAAAAAGATTGCATTGGTTAATAAATCCCCTGAATTTCTCACGTTCACCGCCAAAATGAAAAGGGGGTAACTTGGGAATCCCAGAACTCGGGGTTATGGCAGGAGCCTGGACTCGTTCCTCTAGAACCTCAATCCTGGCTCGTAAATCCTGGGTAGTTTGTCCAAACACTTGCAAATTGTGATTAGTGAGGTCCTGTAGGTTTGCAAAACGGGTCTTTATAGTCTGTATATCTGCAAGGATTGTATCAGTCACTCCGCAAAGCTCCTTTATGCGAGCCTCCATCTTCCAGATCTTTTAAGACAGGAGTACTGGAAGGAGAAGAGGAAAAAAAAAAAAACAATAGTGTTTACCTGTGGTAACACTGCAGAGTAAAATTAAGGGAATGTGCTCACCTGGAATGGTTGTGAGAAGTCACAACCACTGTCATCACAGAAAGTATAACCGGACATCTGATATCCACAGTCACAGCAGACACAGCCTTCCCAGACCCAGCAGACACTAACGTTTGGCTTCAGAATCTTGTAATGTATGGTGTACAGTTCATATAGCGTCTTGTGCTTGGGTGCGAGGAAAACACATGAGACACAGGTTTGATATAGAAGGACTTGTATTACTTCATACAAGTGGCAAAAAGGGTCACACAGTTTGCAGGTACAGAAGCAGGAGACACAGCAGGCCAGAGTAACTTAAGCTCAGCAATAACTCTCCACAACAGGTTCAGGATCTCTTCTCTGTTACCGTAATTCCATGCAAACGTGGATTTATCAAATAGCAGGTTTCCAGAGTCCACAAGTGTTCCAAAGTTCCTCAGTAGGAAATAGCTGGAGTACAAAGTTCAAGGTTTCCAGGAGTCAGGTCACAGGCTCACTGCAGGCTTGATTCTGAAGCACTGATTGCTCAGCTGAGGCTGCTTAAGAAGCAAGAGGGAGAGAATCAGGGCGGGAACATGAAAGCTGGAAACTCCATATTGACTGAGGGCAAGATAGCTGCAGCAAGACAGAAAGCAAAATGGCCGACGGAAAAACTGAGTTTCAAGAAACATGTACAAAGAACCTTACACCAAGAGCAGTTTGGCGATCAACAATGCCTTTTCCAGCATGATGGAGCACCTTGCCATAAAGCAAAGGTGATAACTAAATGGCTCAGGGAGCAAAACATAGAGATTTTGGGTCCATGGCCTGGAAACTCCCCAGATCTTAATCCCATTGAGAACTTGTGGTCAATCATCAAGAGAAGGGTGGACAAACAAAAACCTTAAAATTCTGACAAAATGAAAGCATTGATTGTGCAAGAATGGACTGCTATCAGTCAGGATTTGGTCCAGAAGTTGATTGAGAGCATGCCAGGGAGAATTGCAGAGGTCCTGAAGAAGAAGGGTCAACACTGCAAATATTGACTTGCTGCATTAACTCATTCTAACCGTCAATATAAGCTTTTGTTACTCATATGTTTGCAATTATTATATTTCTGTCTGTGATAAAAACATCTGTCAAACACACATAAAAACCAGAGGGCAGCAGATCATGTGAAAATATAATATTTGTGTCATTCTCAAAACTTTTGGCCATGACTGTATTTAGTCCAGAAGGCTGTTTGTGGCCGTAGGTTTACGAAACAAATTGGTGCGGACAACGCCATCTTCAACCGTCAGTTTTAGGTCTAAAAACGTGACTGAAGAGGTAGACATATGGTGGGTAAGCAAAATGTTCAATGTATTTTTGTTCAAGTCATCAATAAATTTGTGACAATCCTCCACCGTCCCTAACCAAAAAAAGAAAATGTCATCGATATATCGTGACCAATATCGGACAAAGTTCTGAAACCCAGGAGATGGAAAAACAACAGTCGCCTCCCACCAATCAAGAAATAGGTTAGCAAATGCCGGAGCACATCTGGCATCCATGGCCACTCCGGACATCTGCAAATAGAATGATCGATCAAAGAGAAAGAAATTATGTTTGAGAATGAACTCAAGCAGATCAATGACCAGCGAGTCATGCATTCGATCCGTGCCAGAGAGTAAGTCAAAGAAGTATAGCACAGCAGAGACTCCCTCCGCATGGCCAATGTTGGAATACAAGGACTCTACGTCACAGGTAGCCAAAATTGCCTCAGATGGCAATTGGATGTCCTGACATATTCTCAAATAGTGAGAGGTATCCTGAACAAAGGAGGGCAAGTTATTGACCAGGGGTTGCAGGAAATAGTCAACATAAATGCAGGCCTTTTCACAAAGGCGGCCAATGCTCGCCACAATTGGGCGTACCGGGGTTTTTTTCATGTTCTTATGAACCTTCGGTAGCATATAGAATGTTGGTGTGACTGGATGTTCAACCCATATGAACTTGTGTTCCTGGTTGGTAATGATGCCTAAATCTTTAGCCCTGTCCAAAAGTCTCCTGAATTTAACAGAAAAAATGCCAGTCGGATCAGAAGGCAACCTACGGTAAAACTGTCATTGCCCAACTGTCGGTGGGCCTCCTCCAAGTACAAATCATGCGGCCACAAGACCACATTCCCCCCTTTGTCTGCCTCTTTAATTATAAAGGTCTGATTAGACCTGAGTTTGGTAATTGCTGATCGTTCAGCTGAATTCAAATTATCACCAAAGAGGGAGACAGAGGGCAGAGCCAAAATATCCTTTTTAATAAGTTCAAAGAATATGCAGGCCGCCGGGACCAAAGAAAAGGGAGGGGCCGTACAAGATTTATTCCTATATGGAAACCGGTTTTTACTCACAGTTTCCTGGTCCTCCTGTAGGAGATCCAACAGGTCACGTAAGACCTGCCGATCAGTAGGGTCCATGGCATCCCCATTCTCCAGCATGTGTGGTCTGGAGTGTAGAACTTTCAAAACCAAATTTCTACAATAGAGATACAAATCTTTAACAAGATTGAACTTATCCAAGGGTTGTACAGGAGAGAACGTTAGGCCCTTCCGTAACACCGATATCTCAATAGGAGAAAGATGATAATCAGAGAGATTTAGGACATGTAAAGTGTCACTTGGTACCTGTAGATCTGTTGAGTCATCATCTGGTCCATACTGAAGAGTTATCTGCGGGCATTCCTGTATTGGTTCTGTGAGGGGAACCTCCGTCCCCTGTACCTGGTGGTTCTCATGAAGCTTTGGTTTGCGTCTCCGGCCCCTTCTGGGCCTTGATCTGGTTCGCTTTCGGCCGAAGATAAAAAATCGCTATCAGAGGACTGTTCGCCACCCTGAACTGTATCTCGTACCTCATTGCCTTGTCTACGTGCTACAGGCATATTCCACTGGTTCCCTTGGTGCCTCCAGTGGAAGGCTCGTTGTGACTCAAAATCCTTACAATCCCTTTGGAATTTAGATTTCTTTCTACGTGTAATATCCTGATCGAACTTATCTAAAATCTCCTTCAATTTCCGTTTGAATGGCTAAATCTGTGTACTATCATCAAAAGTGGAAAGTCTGGTTTCAAGTTCCTTAATACCCTTTTTGGTTGTAACAAGTAACTCCCTATCATGTTCCAGCAGCATGTTCATGATAATATTAGAACAGCATAATAAACCCTGTTCCCATGTAGTGCGAAAACCGGGCGAGGGCTCCCATGCTGGATCTATTGAGACCCTGAGGCCCCTAGGTACTATATTGGTTTTTATGTACTCCTCCAGGCTGCGTATGTTCCACCATAACCTGATGCCTGTTTTATGCATAGAAATAAGCTCAGAGGTGAGTTGAGAGAAATCCAAGCTTGGGGCAGCCATATCAGGCGTAGAGAAGATATCGGAAGATTGGGCACGCCAAGCCGCCTCCCTAGTATCCCAATCCATCCCAACTACAAAAATGACTCACAAGGCAGGTCTATGAAAAACTACTGTGAAAAGCTAGCAATTATCTGAAAAAGAATAATAATTATAATTAATAAAACAAAAATACGTCAATATTTGAATCATTCATAATAGAACGTGTGCCGCCCAAAAGAAGAAAAGCCAACCACCAGGGGAAAGCAATGACAAATAACATATGGAAGAGATATGGGCGCACTACAATATCTTATAATGACCAGGGAGGTGCGAATCGGTAGAAAAGAAGCAATAATGAGAACAAGAAAAAAGTACTACCGTATGAAAACGCACACTACACCAGAAAATTAATATATGTGAAAGTAGAAAAACTTTTATTGGCATACAAAAACATAGTGCAAATAAAACATAATTAAAACCAAAAGGACACAGTCCCAGAACCCTGCCACATATCCATAATAGGGTGCAATACACAGTACAGAAGGCCTAGAACAGAACATAAGATACAATAATATATACCAAACATGCACTGATAGAACATCAATAATCTAACACCATATGCATTAAGGGAAAAATGACCTAATATAGCAAATAAAACATGTTCCTTGGTATCCTTATGGAGTAGGCATGTGGTCAATTTGGTTTGACAACCATACATTTTTTGTTATATTCAAGTTATTCATGGTCTATGAACAATGCCGGTTTTATTACAAATTAGGGCTTTTTTGAGCACATGGACCATAGTTTGATTACATATTGGATACTACTGTTGTAATTACCTTTATGGTTCTCTCTATATTCATGTGCTTACAGCACAGCCTTTGTTGTTTTGAAACTACAAGATACTTACTGTTCATGTTATCATGTTCTCATGGAGGGATTTTTTCCTCTTCCTGAATGCTATTAGCTATTGAAGCATCATATAGCTTTCTTTCTTTATAATTGGTTTGTGTTTTTAATAACCCGGGATATCCATTGTTAAATGCCTAACAAGTGGTCACGTTCTAATATACACTAATTCTGACAAGCCATCCTGTTTTGGAGTTTCTATCATCCACATTGGAATGGGTGGCTCGCATTTCTATCAATCAGTAAATAGATGTTCAATCTATTCTTGCTCGGCGCTGCCTGGACAATCCCTGAGGGCCAATTTGATTCTCTGTGGCTCAAAATTCATGTATCCTACTATTTCTTTATTCTGCTAATAAATGATTCCCAGTTATTATTGAACTCCTTTTTTGTGTATTCCTTGTATGAATGAATTACATGAGCAAGGACGTATGTTGGCTGACTGGTCATTGTCCCCTATGTTCACTTTCCCTGGCTGTCTTGTTTGTACTCCCGGGAGTGACGCGCGCAATGATTTTGTTTCATCTAGCTGTTGCGCAGGCGTGCATATTACTAAGACTTCAGGATACTTTGTTATCTGCATGAATGCGGTCCAGCACATACAGCTTGCGTTCCAGTGAGTGCAGGCGCGTTGTGCTGTAGATGGCAGAGACGTCTGCACACAGACCGCTTCTAGCACTGCCCACTTCCGGTTTACAGCCGCATCGCCCAGCATTGCCTATTCCCGGTCCCGGCTACACAGCGGTGGCTCACATGTGCGGGCTATTTTCTACTCATTATACAGGTATTTATAACTGTTTGGCAGCATTTCTAGTACTTTCCCTGAGGAAGCCGTACTGGTTACGGTGGAACTCGTGGGGCCATTTTCCAGGACCCCTTCCGTGATCCCTGCCTGTGCACTATTCATCCCTCCATTATGAGGGTTTTTGATAGGTAATTATCTCAGCTTATCCCTTTGGGTGCATTAGCGGTGACTTATTGTTTGTCTCGCATACACCATTTTCTGGCCTTCTGCCTGGTTGCCTTTCCCCTCTTATGATTTTTCTCATTTCCTTTCATGCAATATTGTCATAGGTCCATATAGGGTCAGCACCGGCATTGATCAAATTCTTGACTGTACATAATTAACATATACATTTTGTATGTCTTATTTGCTATATTAGGTCATTTTTCCCATAATGCATATGGTGTTGGATTATTGATGTTCTATCAGTGCATGTTTTGTATATTATTGTATCTCATGTTCTGTTTTAGGCCTTCTGTACTGTGTATTGCACCCTATTATGGATATGTGGCAGGGTTCTGGGACTGTGTCCTTTTGGTTTTAATTATGTTTTTTTTTCACTATGTTTTTGTATGCCAATAAAAGTTTTTCTACTTTCACATATATTAATTTTCTGGTGTAGTGTGCGTTTTCATACGGTAGTACTTTTTTCTTGTTCTCATTAAACCAACACAGCTGATCACCCCAAGAAAACCATCCCCACAGTGAAACAAGATGATGGCAGAATCATGCTGTGGGGATCTTTTTTGGCAGCAGGGACAAGGAAAATGGTCCAAGTCAAGGGAAAGATGGATGGAGATAAATACAGGGATATTCTTGAGCAAAACCTGTTTCAGTCTGTCAATGATTTGAGACTGGGATGGAGGTTCACCTTCCAACAAGACAATGACCCAAAGCATACTGCTAAAGCAACACTCAAGTGGTTTAAGGGGAAATGTGTAAATGTTTTGGAGTGGCCTAGTCAAACCCCACACCTTAATCCAATTGAAAATCTGTGGTCAGACTTGAAGATTGTTGTTCACCAGAAGACACCATCTAACTTGAACGAGCTGGCGCAGTTTTACTTTGAGAAGTGGGCAAAAATCCCAATGGCAAGATGTGGAAAGCTCATAGAGACTTATCCAAAGTGACTTGCAGCTGTAATTATTTCAAAAGGAGGCTCTATGAAGTACTGACTCTAGCGGGGTAAATAGTTATGCACACTGAAGTTTTCAGTTATTTTGTCCTATTTCTTGTTTGCTCCACAATAAAAGGAAAACCAAATTTTCACAGTTGAAGGCATGTTCTTTACATGAACTGATGTGAACCCTAAAAAAAAAACAGCAAAATTCCAGGTTTTCAGGTAGCAAAACTCGACAAATGCCGGAGGAGGGGGGATAATTTTGTAAGCCACTGTACTTAAGTAAACTCATAACTTTCCGGAGCCTCTGCTTAGTTTTCTTCCCTGCTCTTGGTATTTGTTGTATTGTTCAGTTCTGATTTTAAAGACATCTGTTGCATTGTGACATTCTCTCCTAGGTTAAACTGTCCAATTTTTACCTGGTGCCTTTGATCCAACACTTTTAAGACTTTTACAATACCCTTCACATGGTTCTCCAGCCCCTGTATAACGTCTGTTTCTCTATAGCAGTGGTCCATAACCTTTTTTACCTTGAGATCCACATTCAACTCTACCAGATGTTCTCGAGCCGTCACATCCAGTGCCTCCCTCATCCCGCAATAATGACAATCAGAACTCACCATGACCAGTGGAATGATAACCAAAGCTTCCCCACAGAAAACAAAATGGAGACCTTGCGCCAACCCTCCCATATAGGCAGTATACTTACATCCATGAGTTCCCACTTGAAGCCTATTTGGTATTACTTTATCATGTACACCCAACCTCACTGTTGTGTGCAGTTTCCCATATCATCCTATCTCTTATAATATGTACCTCCTCCAGTATATGCGCATTGAGATTTGCTCTTCTGAGCAGGACTACTCACAAAAGTCACCATCTGGAGATCTTCTCTTCATAATAGGTTGCTAGACCTGGTGCTAATGTACCAAGCTGGCAAACAGCCACAAGCCACAGATCATGGACTCGTGAACCACATGTGCCTCCCGAGCAACAGGTTGGAGACTCCTGCTCTGTAGATATGTCACTGCTTGGCCAAAGCTGTAAGAGTAGCCGAATATCATGAAATGTCTGGGTGTGTAGCCTGGAGAATATGTGCTGCCTGGGAGACCTATGGAGAGCAGACCTAAGGGTGGAAGTGAATCAGCCTAAAATTAAACAGCCAAAACAAGAAAGACATCACTAAATGGTATGCACACCACAATATTTATATAAAAAGGAAGAACTTTATTAACAATGGGACATTAAAAACACAATTAAAAACAAACAAATCTCCCCACATGCAATAAATAGTGTTCAAAAGGACCATGATATAGGTAAAAAAAAAAAAACACAAGCCGCACAAATTATGAAATATACCATGCAACAGAAAATAAATACGAGATCAACAAGTAAACCCTAGTTATAGATGACCCAGAGCAGTATATAATACCACTATGATCCCACAGCATGCATGTAAAATAATCCCTGGGAAAGCCCTGAGTGCCTGGAGGTCAGTGGTACAATGAATGGTGCTGTACCTTTATATATCAATATAGGTGGAACAAAGTAATAAACTGTGCTAACATAATATAATATGAGAGAACATCCCGACCAGGTGGCTGGCCTAATGAAAGCAAGGGTAGAAAACAGGAGGAAGCCTGAGTAATGTAATAACACCAAAACGTACTGTCCCTTTAAGAATCCATCTCCATGGAATATCACACAAAAAGGTATGATGCCTGGAGTGCCAGCCAAGGGGCAGCATAAGCACAATGAAAAGACAACAGACCAAGGTCACATACCCCTCAAGAGTGATGCTGGAAAAGCAAAAGGAGGCACATAGTCACCAGGACTGCGGGCAAGCCAGGAATACGAGCAGGGGAGCAAGGAGGGAGAAAGGAGCAAATACCCCACGCGTATCGGCGTCAGTAGGATGTCTTCATCAGGGAACGCTGTCATTGTGTTTTTAATGTCCTATTGTTAATAAAGTTCTTCCTTTTTATATAAATATTGTGGTGTGTATACCATTCAGTGGTGTCTTTTCTTGTTTTGGCTCGATTACTCTTTCACCACTGCTGTTTGCTCCCGCCTATTGTTCATATATTTTTTGCCATGTGCAGTGCGCCTGGTTCTTACTATTATTGCAACTAAACAGCATCTCCACAGCTCAGCAGAGAAGCAGCATCGCTGGAGACGATTGCGGTTGAGCAGTTCAGGTAGAGGATACTCACCAAAGTAGGCTAGCAAGAGTACCAGGGAGAAGATGAGACAACCCTGTGGTACCGGCACAGGATGGCTGCAGGAGTGCGCCACAGATCAATGAACTGTTCCTGCAACCGCCTCGGTCACAGACAATCTAGGTTGCCAGTCCATGATAGTTACAACAGCCACACAGTTATTGCATGGCAGAGTGAGAGAGACTGATGCTAGCCACTGTTGAGTTATCGATATTAAACACTTCTCCACAATCTCTGCCGGAAAGAAATAGGCGCCTCTGTATCCCCAGTCCACCTGATCCTCTTCCATAGGTCTCCCTGATACTGACCCTGTCACATGTTGTGTACATTCACATTTGTGTTTTTGGAACTTTTTTTTCAAGTGTTTTTATGCAAAGTAAAAGCTGCTCTTTACAGCACAAGCAAATGCTCTGAGATTTCAAGTGACCTTAAGGAGAAAGGTAATGTGTAATTAAAATGTAACTTTTATTTCATATAGACTAAGATTTACATTTATTTTTTATGTACATACATCCAGTGTGGATGTACAGTGGGTATGTAAAGTATTCAGAGTTTTCAGACCTTTTTAAAAATGTTCACTCTTTGTTCCATTGTAGCCATTTGGTAAATTCAAAAAAGTTCATTTTTTTCTCATTAATGGACACTGTACCCCATTTTTACTGCAAAAAACAAATTTTTGCAAATTTAATAAAAAAGAAAAACTGAAATATCACATGGTCATAAGTATTCAGACCCTTTGCTCAGTATTGAGTAGAAGCACCTTTTGAGCTAGTACAGCCATGAATTTTCTTGGTAATGATGCAACAAGTTTTCCACACCTGGATCTGGGGATCCTCTGCCATTCTTCCTTACAGATCCTGCATTTTTACTTCTCTTTTGGTGAATGAAACTAACTTTATCAATCATGTACTGTAGACAAAAATACATGTAATCTGCACCAAAAACGTAGCAAAACTTACTTTTTGTAAGTGTAAGCCTTTTAATTGCTCTTTATTAGAGTTGACTTACCAGAAATGGCAACGTCCCTTTTAACTTTGGGGGGTGAGAGATCTTTGCAAAATTCTTGTTTTCATTTTTTTCCCCTTAAATCAAAGACTAATAATTTTGTAATTACAAAATTGCCTCTTTGGTCCTTGTTTCTTCTTGCTTTCCCTAAGTAAGAGGATTATCTCCCTATAATGCCTGCACAGCCATGCTCTGCGCGTGCATTTTTTAAAGCCTGTCCCATCAGGTCCTTCATAAAAATCTCATTACATATTTATTATGTCTGGAGACTTTATACAATATATGTTTCACTGTTGAGACTTGTACATTGGAAGTTAGTATGAAAGATTGGCACCAACGTCATTTTGATTCCATACTCCATAATGACGCCACCAAGCCCCTCAGGTTTGTACCTGTCTGCTCCTTATCCACACCGAGGGCCTGGATGGTTTGGCATTGTGCACGGGCGGCAGGGAAAATCATAATTTGATGAGTGTTGTATATAAATAAGATAAATTATCAAATAAGGAACAGTGAAAGTGAGGAGTTATTTCACTTCTTCTTTTTGGATTTATTTGCATATTGGCACACCGAGATCCAACTGTGCCTTGCTACATAGAAGATGAAGCAGGAATAACAGGAAACAGACCTAAAACTTGTAGTCTTCAATATTATTGAGGTATTAGATGTAACAGTAGAGGTATTAGTACTAAGAGAGAATTGATGTTTTCACTTTTTATATCACTGGCCTTACCTTCTGCTTCAGCGAGTGTGAGCGAGCTGAGTGTGACCGGTGCGCAAGTGTGAACGGTGGTAAGTGTGACTTGAGATTCAGTGAAGAAGTATTTGAAAAACCTTTAATCAAATACCTGTGTGAATTGGTGTGAGTGGCTGAATTGTGGATTGCTGACTGCCTTTCTACCTGTTCTATCTTTTGGGGGCTTTTTTAACCTATTTTTTCTCTCTAAAGGTTTAATGTCTTTTTTACTATCTGTGTGTTTAAAGGTTAACTATATTGCATTTAAATCTTGGTGTAGCTATATTCACAAGGGGTTAATTAAGGGTGGGGGTTCATATTTAAGGGTTTATAAGGGCCAGCTGGTTGGGGCTCAAGTCTTTTTGGAAGTGCATTTGAGCAGCAGGGTGATTTGCTGCTGAAGGAGAAAAAAAAAAAAAAATCTCTCTTTAAATCTTCTGCTTCAGCGAGTGTGAGCGAGCTGAGTGTGACCGGTGCGCAAGTGTGAACGGTGGTAAGTGTGACTTGAGATTCAGTGACTTTGGATTCAGGGAGTTTCCAAGGGAGGATTTACTGAATTACTGTATATTTTATTCATACTTTTTATTTATTTTTACTTATCTTTGCTGTCTGGTGAAATCCCCATTAGATATGTGCTCCACTATTGCCAATGCCATCCAGTGTACATCTTGCCACATGTATGCAGTCCTTGAACAGCCGGTCGAGGGTGCATACTGCTGTGTGAGATGTGAGCACGTTGTGCATTTGGAAGCCCAAATCTTGGATCTAAATGTGCAGCTGGCAACACTGAGATCCATAGACAATATGGAAAGGAGTCTTCTGCTCACTGAGCAGACGCTCAATGGGATAGATGAGGGGGGGGATGCTAGGGTGGAGCTGCAGGACACTGAAGTAGGAAGCTGGGTGACAGTTAGAAAGCGGGGTAGAGGGAAGAGCGCCAGGGAGGCTAGTCCTGATCTGGCACACCCCAATAAGTTTGCAAAGTTGGCAGATGAGGGGGTTGTCAGTACAGGGGTAGCACTGCTGCAGCCAGGCATGTCCTCTGAAAGCCGGGGGAGTGTCTGCTCCAGTAAGGGGGGAATTAGGAGAGCAGGGCAGGCCAGACAGGTGCTGGTAGTGGGGGACTCAATTATTAGGGGAACAGATAGGGCAATCTGTCACAAAGACAGGGATCGTCGAACAGTGTGCTGCCTACCTGGCGCTCGAGTCCGACACATCGCTGATCGGGTTGACAGATTACTGGGAGGGGCTGGTGAGGACCCAGCGGTCATGGTGCACATTGGCACAAATGACAAAGTTAGAGGTAGGTGGAAGGTCCTTAAAGATGATTTCAGGGAATTAGGCTGCAAGCTTAAAGCAAGGACCTCCAACGTGGTATTTTCTGAAATACTGCCGGTACCATGTGCCACACCAGAGAGGCAACGGGAGATTAGGGAGGTTAATAAGTGGCTCAAGAATTGGTGTAGGAAGGAGGGGTTTGGGTTCCTGGAGAACTGGGCCGACTTCTCAGTTGGCTACAGGTTCTATGCTAGGGACGGGCTGCACCTCAATGGGGAGGGTGCAGCTGTGCTGGGGGAGAAAATGGCTAGAAGGTTGGAGGAGTCTTTAAACTAGGGACTGGGGGGGAGGGTATTCATTTTATAGGAGGGGAAGGCAGTACAGATAGAGACCTGGGCACAAATAATGAAATTGGGGGGGCATGGGGGGTGGGGTTAGAACAGGTAATAATTTAAGAAAGAATAGAGGTTCAGAGAGATACATAAAGTGCATGTATACTAATGCTAGAAGCCTCACCAACAAGATGGCGGAATTAGAATTAATTTTGTTGGAACATAATTATGACATGGTGGGGATATCTGAGACTTGGCTGGATGAGAGCCACGACTGGGCGGTTAATGTACAGGGCTATAGTCTGTTCAGAAATGACCGTACAAATAAGCGAGGTGGGGGTGTGTGTTTATATGTAAAATCATCCTTAAAACCCATCCTGCGTGATATCTGTGAATCTAATGAAGATGTAGAGTCTCTGTGGGTGGAGATTAGGGGAGGGGGGAAAAATAATAAATTATTGATAGGGGTTTGTTATAAGTCTCCTAAAATAATGGAAGCAACAGAGAATATCCTCGTAAAGCAAATAGATGAAGCAGCGACTCAAGGAGAAGTCATTATTATGGGGGACTTCAACTACCCTGAAATACATTGGGGAACAGAAACCTGTAGTTCCAGCAAAGGTAATAAGTTTTTGGCAACTATGAGAGACAATTACCTTTCACAACTAGTTCAGGACCCAACAAGAGGGGGGGCACTGCTAGACCTAATATTATCCAACAGGCCAGACCGCATATCAAATATAAGGGTTGGGGGTCACTTGGGTAATAGTGATCACAAAATAATAAGCTTTCATGTATCCTTTAATAAGATGTGTAGTCGAGGGGTTACAAGGACACTAAACTTCAGGAAGGCAAATTTCCAACGGATGAGAGATGATCTTGGTGCAATAAACTGGGACGATATCCTGAGACATAAAAATACACAAAGAAAATGGGAGACATTTATTAGTATCCTGAATAGGACCTGTGCACAGTATATACCCTATGGGAATAAACATGCTAGAATTAGGAGGAAACCACTATGGCTAAATAGAGCTGTAAGGGGCGCAATAAGGGACAAAAAGAAAGCGTTTAGGGAATTAAAGCAAGTAGGTAGTGAAGAGGCATTAAATAAATACAGAAGACTGAATAAATTCTGTAAAAAGCAAATCAAGACAGCAAAGATTGAGGCAGAGAGACTCATTGCCAGAGAAAGTAAAAATAATCCCAAAATATTCTTTAACTACATAAATAGCAAGAAACTAAAAAATGATAGTGTTGGTCCCCTTAAAAATAGTCTGGGTGAAATGGTGGATGAGGATGAGGAAAAAGCCAATATGCTAAATGACTTTTTTTCAACTGTATTTACACAAGAAAATCCCATGACAGATAACATGATCAGAGATAAAAAAATTTCTCCATTAAATGTCACATGCTTAACCCAGCAGGAAGTACGGCGGCGTCTAAAAATCACTAAAGTTGACAAATCCCCGGGCCCGGATGGGATACACCCCCGAGTACTGCAGGAATTAAGTACAGTTATAGATAGACCATTATTTTTAATCTTTCAAGATTCCATAATAACTGGGTCTGTACCACAGGACTGGCGTATAGCAAATGTGGTGCCAATATTCAAAAAGGGGGCAAAAACTGAACCTGGAAATTATAGGCCAGTGAGCTTAACATCTACTGTGGGTAAAATCCTGGAGGGTTTTTTAAGGGATACTATATTGGAGTATCTGAAGCTGAATAACCTCATGACACAGTATCAGCATGGGTTTACGAGGGACCGTTCTTGTCAGACTAATCTGATAAGCTTTTATGAAGGGGTAAGTTCAGGACTGGACCAAGGGAATGCAGTGGACGTGGTGTTCATGGACTTCTCAAAGGCTTTTGATACAGTGCCACACAAAAGGTTGATACATAAAATGAGAACAATGGGGATAGGGGAAAATATGTGTAAGTGGGTTAAGAACTGGCTCATGGATAGAAAACAAAGGGTGGTTATTAATGGAGCACACTCGGACTGGGTCACGGTTAGCAGTGGGGTACCACAGGGGTCAGTATTGGGGCCGCTTCTCTTTAACATATTTATTAATGACCTTGTAGGGGGCATACAGAGTAGTATTTCAATATTTGCAGATGACACTAAACTCTGCAGGGTAATAAATATGTTTTGACCCGCACCACAATTGTGGTTTACCAGAGCAATGGGGTACTCAGAGCCGAGCCCATGGAAGTCTATGGGGTTGTCACAGGTAGCGGTGGCTCGGTCTGTGGCCCTGGCGGTCAGGCGTATGTTGGGGGGTATATTTACAGGGGATAGGTATATATACAGTTCGTGACGCCACCTGTAGTTCTCTGATCACTAAGACCAGCGCTGCTGTAGATCTCTGAGGGGATGGTGAGGCAGCTAGATGTCGGGTCCCCTACAGGTGGGACTCTTCCCTCAGGTCGATAGTTATGGTGGGGTTGTGCAGGGATGCAATCAAATAACTCAGTCTCACACATAGAAGCTTCTTTCCATACCTTTTACTTCAAGTTGTTCAGGCAGGTCCCAGGGAGGCTGTTCGGGGTGGATGAATGCACGTAGCGGTAAGAGTTGAGCAGGTTACAGGCCTCCTTCTCTTTCCAAATGATGAGTGAGTCCAAGCTTGCCTGTAGCTAAGTTAACTCCATAGTTTTCAGCTTTTCCCACTAGCTGTACTGCCCGGCCGGTTTTGTGATAGAGCCTTATAAGTGGCGAACTAAGTACTTTCTTTGCCGCGCGCCGGACTCAGAAGTCTTGTTCTCCTGACTCGGTTACGTACTGGCACTCTAAGGGCGGCTTTCTGCAACCTAAGGTCCAGTAAGACTCTGGCTTTTCTATCACTATGCCTGGAGCTATAGTGACGCTTCGGTCCCCAGTGACCGGTGACAATGTGCAGGATAATCCGATCCTTAGGGCACTTCTGAATCCTTCCCACTATGCCCTTCGCCCTGCTTCTGCTTTCAATGTAGCACTGAAGCGTGAAGATAGAAAGTCAGTTTTCTTCCTTGGTCTCACTGAGTAACTCTCAGTTTCCTCAAAATTCAGACTGAGTAAAAGGTAACTCTGACTAGACTCGGGATGATAACTAGTCATCCGTTACTAGACTCCACTTCGTTGAATTGGCAGGAACTAATCTTCTGCTCACCCAGAGCTCTGACAGGAATCCTCACTGTCTAAGAAGAACTAGCCCTGACTGCTCTGTACGATGACAGGAAGCTAGACTGACTGACTCACTGTGCTACACGTCACTCCCCTATACACCCCTGTGGGTGTGTCTGAAGTGTAAGTGAGTGTCAAGCTTTAACTGTTACCTTACTGTGCATTCTCCAGATCCTGTGTGCCTTACATACCAGGGCTACACATTCCCCCTTGGTAAAATACAGCACTCCCGGGCTGTGAAATATAAGAAGAAAGACATTTTGTTTTTCATTTAAACAAGTAACATTTTAAACTCTTCCCATCCGGGAGGTACGGATTTCTTGAACGTTGCATTATAACATTAGGCATAGAAAAATACAAAATACTAAATAGACATTTTCATATAAATAGATGACAATATTCTTGTGAAGGACCCGCACCAAACCTTCAACGTGGGTCCTGGGTGGGCTGCAGGACATCTGAATGCAGACCTCACTCAGTGCCTCACCATACGGGTTTTATGTTCAGAGGTAGGTGTGCTGGTAGAGAATGCACAAAGTGCAACTATATACAAGATCAGTTCTTGGGCTGGCTCAGTCCTCAGCCTCAGAGTCCATCATGAAACATTTTCAAGTAATTTACATATCATAACAATACTTTATACAATTATCCATACTTAGTAAACTAGCTTGCTAGGACTACTTTTGATAACGAATAGGTATTTTCCCTTTCGTTGTACGTTCTGATCTACGTGGAGTAGCTTCAGGTATATTAATCTCTAACCCAACTGTTCTACGTAACGGCAAACTATAGAACTGCCTCAATCTTTCTATGGACCTGGCAAGCGTACTGATGGCTGGGCGGTGTGAGTCAGCTTCACCAGGGGTTCCCATAGCATGGGGCGCTGCTTCAGATGATTCTTCCTCTTGAGGTTCCGCAGGTTGGGGTGCTGCTGGAGTAGGTAACTCTTGAACTGGCTCAACTGGCACCATGGGCACAACTGGGGGTAGAACTTCCTCTTGTGGCTGATAAAATTGCAACACCGGAATTATTACAGCATCTCCCAGTCTCGGCCAATCTGCAGGGAAATCTCCCAGATCCGTGTGTATGACCTCTTCTTTTCTTTCTTCTTGATTGATGACAGAGTTCTCTTCACGAAACTTTAAGGGTTCTGGGCACAATTTCAAATGGTCTCTGGACACAGTGGATATTGTTCTTCCTCCGTCCTTACTGATGATACAAACTTTTCTATTGTCATATTTGGAATCTTGTACGACGTAGGGTTCTTGCTCCCACTGGTTATCCAATTTGTGCATTTTCCTTTTCCTTTTCAATACCACTTCTCCAGGCATCAAAGGCTTGGCAGGAGCATTCCTGTTGTAAATATCTTCCTGTTTTTCCCGTACCTTGTTGAGACTTTCTTCTACACAGACTTGCACTCTTCTGTATTGCTCTTGCCGATTGATGTCCCAGTTTTCAATAGCGTCATCTGCCTCTGGTTCTACCACTCCAAGTTCTAAATCCATTGGTAGTCTTCCGGGCCTTGCTCTCATAAGATAGGCTGGAGTGCAGTTAGTGGAACTTACAGGTATATGGTTATACAAGTCAACCAAATCAGGTAGTAAGTCCGGCCATCGATTTCTGTCTTCCAACGGTATGGATTTCAACAAATCAAGGACAATGTGGTTCATTTTCTCGCAAAGACCGTTGGTTTGAGGATGGTATGGTGTTGTTCTAATTTTCTTACACCCATACATGTGACAGAATTCCTTGAATAGATCAGCTTCGAAAGCAGGTCCTTGATCGGTTAATACTTGCTCCGGATACCCATGCGGTCTGCAGAAGCTTGCTTGAAAGGTTTTTGCTGCCGTCACTGCTGTCTGATCCTTAACTGGTACAACCACCAGAAATCTAGAGTAATGGTCCACCATGGTCAAGGCTTATGAGTATCCAGATCTACTTGCCGACAGTTTGACGTGGTCCAGGGCCACAATCTCCAGAGGACGAGTCGTCCGGATAGGTTGCAGGGGTGCCTTCTGACTACCGTAGTCCTTTCTTCTGAGACCACAGGGTCCACAGTTCCGACACCACCTCTCGATGGAGCTGCGCATCCCTACCCAGTAGAACCGGCACCTCAACAGGGTCTCCAGCTTTCTCCAGCCAAAGTGTCCTGCTTGATCATGGTATGCTTCCAACACCATTTGGACGTCTGCCTTGGGGACCACTATTTGCCAGACCATCTCGTGGGTCCTGGGATTGACGTATCTCCTGCACAACTTCTCACGGTATAGGAATAACCTGCTTCTCTCGTTCCACAGGAGCTTTGCTGACATAGGTGCATCTTTTTCCAAGGAGGAACCTTCCTGTCTTAACAACTCCTTGATACGGCTGACCACTGGATCGCTGTCCTGAGTCTCTTTCCAGCTGTGATGGGGTAAAGGATTTAACGTTGCACCATACTGCTTTCTGTAGACTCGATGCTCGTGGACTACCCCATTTCGATGGAACGCAGGTAGCTCAATTTCTTCCAGGTCGTCCGATTCTTCCTCCGTGTCAGAGTCATGCGGCATTCGGACAATGCGTCAGCATTAGCATTCTTTCGGCCTGCCCGGTACTTGATAGTAAACTGGTAATTGGACAACCGAGCCATCCAACGCTGCTCCATGGCGCCCAACTTGGCCGTTTCCAGGTGCGTTAGCGGGTTGTTGTCTGTGTACGCCGTGAACTTGTTGGAGGCCAGATAGTGCTTAAATCTTTCAGTAATGGCCCAGACCAGCGCCAGAAACTCCAGCTTGAAGCTGCTATAATTTTCCGGATTCCTCTCAGTTGGCCTGAGTTTTCTGTTGGCATAAGCGATGACTTTTTCTTGGCCATTCTGCTTCTGACTGAGAACTGCTCCTAAACCTTCGTTACTAGCATCGGTGTACAGCAGGAACGGTTGGCTGTAATCAGGATACGTCAAGATCTCATCACCTGTAAGGATCTCTTTCATCTTTTGGAATGCTTCAGCCTGTTCCTTACCCCAATTGAAGGGAGGATTTCTGCTCTTTAGGGATTGGCCTACTAGGAGGTCCTGTAGAGGCGCTGCCTTCTTCGTGTAATCTTTCACGAACCTTCTGTAGTAACCCGTTAGTCCCAGGAACTGTCGCACTTCCTTGAGGTTCTTTGGGTCCGGCCACTTCTGGATGGCAGTGACTTTCTCTGGGTCCGGCGCTACTCCTTCCGAACTGACGATGTGCCCCAAATATTGTACCTTCTGTTTGAGTAGATGGCATTTTGAGGGTTTCAACTTCATCCCGTACCTGGACAGGGACTCAAATACTTCTGCCAGGTGCTTCAGATGGTCCTCATATGTCTTGGAGTACACGATGACGTCGTCTAAGTATAGCAGCACGGTTTCAAAATTGAGATGTCCCAGGCAGTTCTCCATCACTCTCTGAAATGTTCCTGGGCACTGCTGAGCCCAAACGGCATTCTGTCGAACTCACAGAGCCCCATTGGGGTGGTGAAAGCCGTTTTCTCACGATCCTCCTCAGCCACAGCCACTTGCCAGTATCCACTAGTCAGATCAAGGGTAGAAAAGTAGTTAGCCGTTTTTAGAGCAGCTAATGACTCCTCTATACGTGGTAACGGGTATGCATCCTTGTGTGTTATGCGGTTCACCTGCCTGTAATCCACACACATTCTCAAGCTACCATCTTTCTTTCTAACCAGGACTAGAGGTGCTGCCCAGGGACTACAACTATCCCTGATTACTCCGGCTTCTTTCATATCTCGCAACATTTCCTTAGCCTTCTGATAATGGGCTGGGGGTATAGGCCTATACCGCTCTTTGATGGGAGGATGACTGCCTGTAGGGATATGATGTTGTACTCCCTTAATTATCCCAAAATCAAGTGGATTCTTGCTAAATACTTGGGCGTACTCTTGCACCACCCGTAATACCCCTTGCTTCTGGTGAGCGGGAGTGGTGTCCGTCCCAACATGGAGCTGCTGACACCATTCCGCCACCTGAGTTGCTGGGTCATTGTCCTCCGCTATTTCGCGGGAGTCTAAGGACTCAGCCGGGAGAATAGAATTATTGTCAACAGCATGTAGTTTAGCAATGGTTGCATAACGGGGTAAGTTTACCTCATCATCTCCCCAGTTGAGAAGCCGTACCGGTACTCTTCCATTCACCACTTCCACTACTCCCCTAGCAGTCATAAGTGTAGGTCTATGTTCTGAATGGTGGGGTTCTACTACAGCTTGGTAATTCTGTCCTCTCAGACCTATGGCTGCCCTGCACCAGATTATCATTTCACTCATTGGGGTATCACAATGGGATTCGAGTCAGTGACCCGTACATTACCAATTTCGCCGTCTGTAAGCTTCGCTTGCTGCTGACACACCAGGGCCCGGATCTCTCTTTGGATTACTCCTTTCTGCCTTGGTCGGGCAATCTCAGCGAGCTGTTGGAGTAAGAACACAACTTCTCCCAAACAATTACTGATAATGTTAGTACCCAAAATTATATTTAAACCGTTCTCCTCATTTACAGTCTTTACTACCAGAAGCCCCTGGTCTTTCAACTCCTCTCTGCCCACTTTCACATCTACACATTTTGTCCCGAGTACTTCTACAGGAAGACCATTAGAAGCATACACGGTAAAGTCAGGGCTCGGGGGTTTAAGACTGTCCATTGACCAGAACTTAGTATATAGGGCATCAGGTATTAGGGTCACCTGAGACCCAGTGTCTAACAATGCCGGAACAGCAATACCATCTAGAATGATAGACAGGTAGGGTCATCCACCCACATACCTGCGGTTCCAGTCTAGGGGGCCTGACGGGTCTCCTCCTGGGTGTTGGCCCTCAGACCCAGGTTCTGCCCGTTTAAAGGACACTGTGGAGACATATGACCTTTCCGGTTGCATCGGTAACAGGTGATCTCCCGACGAGGAGGGTGTTGATCAGAGGTCGCTCCTGGGGGTGGCGTTGTCCTCCTCCGGGGGGGCGACGTCTTCCTTCTTCTCCGGTTCATCCACGGAACGTCTTCTGGGCAGTCCGCTAATAAGATCTTCCCTTCTTCCTCTTTCCGCAGCTGCAGGGCACTCATCACAGCAGCCAGATTTTTAGTCAGCTGGCGCACCTCTGAGCGCAGACAGTCCAATTCACTAGGGGGTGTCACCTGCCATTTGGTTTCGGCCACTAGCGAGGAAAAGGGGGTTGCCGCCGGCTCCAGAGTGACTTCACCCTGACGATGTTGGGTTGCCACCTCAGGTTTGCCCAGGGGCCGCAGCCCTTTTATTGCCATGTCCTTTAGGGCATCAAAGGTAGCATCAGGGTGATCTAAAGACCACCAATTCACAGTTCTGCGTTCCGCTTGGGACCTCAGTCCCTGCACAAATTGTTCTTTCAGCATCTTATTTTCATCAATGACACTTATGGTATTAACCTGCTTGAGGGCTCTCAGGGCCCCTTGTAGTCGGCAGGCATAGTCCCTTATGCTGTCACTTGGTTGCTGTGAACAGTTATAGAATGCCATCCGGAGATCTGTTTCGGTGCGATCTTCAAAAATGGCCTGTAA
>JARQOD010000002.1:57853995-57893071 GCA_033576555.1 Oophaga sylvatica
TAATAGCGCTCCAGAATAAACAAAGCCTGAGCGAAAATGAGGACAAGGCTATCGGTGACAGTTAATAAAAACTTATCTGAACACTACCCAAGCAACGAGGTGCAAAACGTCTTCCCCGCTTGGGGCAGCTAAAATTTGCATAGAGGCACACACAGTAGAAACATAACCCATTCCCTTTTCGAAACCATGACGCGTGCCCCAACACCACTCTATCACACTCAGGGTTTCAAATCAGGTTCAAAAAGGCAACCCTTACCATATTTCTCCGCTCACGCAAACGCTTCAATTTGAATCGCTAAAAATAGAATCTTTTGAGACCAAGGGGACGAAATCCCACCAAAATATCCTTACATTATCTGACAGACCCTTCCAAAAAAGGGCCGCCAAAGGTGTCATTCATTTGGGTCAAAACTGCCCCCCTACGGAATCTCTGACAGTATATTCAGCTCCAAGACCTGTTTTAAATCCAACAAGGTTTTTCACTTATCAGGACATTAGGCCATCTTTCAATAACCCCAAAGCCTAAAAATGCATCAACATCACTCAAAACGGTTCCCCCCATGTCAGGAAAAACCCCCAACCCGGGGATCGCCGCGCAGGAGAGAGTGACAATTGAACCGCTGCGCTGCGTTCCCTGGGATTTAGATTTTAAGGAAAAAAAACATTTTACAATATTTTTAAATCAAAACTTAGCTGCCCCCTAAAAACAAATTTTTCTTTGGAATCCGGGTTTCCCCAAAACGGGGCAACCTAGCAAGATAGGCAGAAATACCCCCAAACCCTCATGCAAGCTGATCCAGGGGCCAGCAACTGTGAAAACTCCATTGGGGAAAAAAAAAAAAAAATCCTCCCCAGCACCCGGATCAGGGGGGAAAAAAAAAAGCAACAAACAGAAAAAATATCTTGCCCATGCAACCCCTTTTTTTTTTTACAATATTTTTTTCCCCTTTTGGGTAATACAAATTTTAATTTCGGCCGGTATCGTTATGTTTCGGGAGCTGAAGTGCAGGTAAAAAGGCAATACACCAAGAAGTTTGGGGAAACTATGAGATTGCAGTACCCGACTAAACCACCAAACTAGAGGCAGCCGGGAGCTTTCCACTTGGTCCCCAGAGCCCGTCACAGCCTAGAAAATAACTCCCCAAAAGTAGAAAGAGGGAAAATATTGCCCCGGAGCAGATCCCCCAAAAAAATAGAAAGCCCCCAAACATTTAATGGCGGGTTAGACAAGATGAAATACTGACACAGACAGAAAATATATGCAAAGTTTGGGGGCCCCAAAATACCCAAATAGAAAAGGATAGGAAAAGGGACTTTTCGCAATCCCAAAAAAAACCCGAAAACACCAAATCTACTAATTTCAAAATAAACCTGAGATACACGACCTCTACCACCAAATTAGTTCCGGGTGAACAAAATCAAACAGCAGCCACTGAAAAACTGGAAAAAGCAAAAGTACAAACATCAGTGGCTGAACTAAACTGAGAGGGCAAAAGCCCCCGGAGGGGACCCTGAAGGCCCCCACAGAAGTGCAGGACAAAATGCAAAAATCAAGCACAAAAACAAAAAGAAGAAAATGTCTTATCTGTTAGCAGGAGATGCAGACACGACACAGCAGGCTACAAAGGAAACAGGACTCAAGGATTGAGACCAGAACAATTGATCACCGGCAACCCTGATGGGAAGGCGACTCCCTTATATAAGACCAGTCAGTAACACCTGATTCCCACTCCTCACAATCTTCACTGGACAGTCCAGTACCGCTTGTAACCACCAGAGGGAGCCTCTGCTCAGAACTCATTTCAAGTCCATTCACAACACCGACCCCAATGCAAGTCAATGGGAATAAATTGCCCCCTTATCACAGTCAGGCAGCCTACTAATCAGATGTGATGCTCCACACAAGCAATTTGTACACTGTCACTGGCAGGCAGCTCTGCTACTCCACTAAATTAATTGCCCCCTTATCACAGGCAGGCAGCCTACTAATCAAATCTGATGCTCCACACAAGCTATTTCTACAGCGTCACTGGCAGGCAGACTAAGAACCAGCGTAGCTGCACAGAGCAAAATCCTCCCCTCTCACTGCACAGTCACTGTACAGATAATCGCTATCAGCAGAAAGTAATTTTTTTTTTAGGCCCTGCCTAACGCTCTCCCTGCTCAGATGCACCACCAGCAACCTTCCCCTACACTGAGTTCAGCAGATGTAAAATGGTGGTTGGCGCTGAGGGATTTTATATGCACTGTGACGCCACTGAAAGCCAGCTAATCGCTGCAATGCCCTTCTCTAAGATGGTGCTGGCCGCTGGTTATGTCATCCCGTTGCCCACAGCCTGCGTCCTTGCTCATTGGCCGAGAAAAGGCGCTTAAAGTGTAGGGGAAAACCGTCTCTAGCAAAATGGTCGCCGAACAAGTGACCAAACTCACTCCACGGTCAGGTTTCGTTTCATGAAACCCGACTTTGGCGAAAATCGGTGACTTTTGAAAATGAACGACCTGTTTCGCTCAACTCTACCTGTAACTATAGAGCAGCATCCCCGGGTGTGCAGCACAATTTGCCGAGACAAATGCAAATCAGATCGGAACAAATCTGCTCTCAATGCAAACACTGCTCTTCTGACCCTCCCACTTCATCTGCCAGGTGCTGCGCTGCTGTGATGTGCAGGGTTCATCCAGACTGTGACGTGCCAGTAAACGTGACATGTGACCCCTGCTCTACACAAACTCCCCATTCTGTTGCTACCAAATGCTATTCCTGCTGCTGTCTCATTTCCCAAATTGCAAAAATCATAGTACCACACCGCCACTGGCAGGCAGTGTGATGCTTTAATAATTTTTTCACAAATTTTCTCTAAATGAGTTGACAGATACATTGGAATAACACAAAGACACATCCGCTGCCCGAAACCTACATTTCCAGTTTTTTCCTTTGCTTACACTTTCTAAACATTCACTTTCTATCATGAATAGTTAGTAATGTGCATAAATTTGTAAATGTGTACAAAGCAAAATTCTGCACTACTTTCCTGAAAACTTTCCTGTATGAAAAGATTACACATTTTAACACAATAACATTTACATGCAAATGCGCCATTGCTATTCCAAGGGAAGTTAAAAAAAATAATGAAATGAATGCCAGGTTCCCGCTGCTGTTATTCAGACTGACAATACTTGGCAAATTCAGCAAAAAGTAGAAAATACAATACACGTCATCATTGTAAGATTTTGTAATAACCAACTGCTGCTTGTTGTGCTTTAGCACTGAACTGTCATCTGAAGGACGAATAGGACCTTCTGCATGAAGCAAGTAGCATGCATTAAAGCAGCATATGCCACGATATATATTTCCACTTTGTTAAAGGGGTTGTCCGGTCCAAACCAATAAGTCTGCAGTCACTCTGCAGGCACTTTGGTCGGCTTCTGAGCCGGAATCAGAGTGTCTGTATATGTTATACACATGTATGGAGCGAGCTCGGGCCCTTTAGTCATCCACGCCCACCAGCCATCCGCGTCACTAGACTCAATACAATTGAAATTATAACCCAACTGAATTATCCATATTTATTGCAACATATATGTTTAAGATATTGGTGATAATGTTGGATTTACATGGAATAATTATTGGATATATTGTTGAGTTTTCCTTCCCTCCCCCCCTTCCAAGCACCCGGGTACGGCTACTTGTTATTATTTTACTCTTCTCTGTACCCGCTACCTTTTGTGATCGGAGTGTGTGTGTGCCGTTTTCCTCTCTGCGTTCAGTCTGTGTCCCGGCATCTTTGTGCTGCTCTGCATATGTCCGGGAGCCTTGGCATTGCATCCTCGCTCCCAGAGATGAGAACTGGTGGCCTGATGGCTGAGGATGGATTAGGGGTGCGTGTGGCGATCTGCGCATGCGCCGACAGTTGAATCCGATCGGTTGGTCAATAGCAGGTACGGATTGCTAATCTGCTGGGCAGATGCCTTGTGGGCTGGCGGCTGTGTAATACAAAGTGGGCTGTCGGCCCTTTAAAACATCTTACTAAAGACCCTGTTTGCACGCGCTCTCTGGCTTGCGCTGACAAGGGCCGCTGTGGCACTTGTCAGTATGTGCTTTCCGTGGTGGCCCTTGTCAGCTCGCATGGGCACGGCTGCGGCCCCTACCAGTGTGTGCAAGCATAAGAGTGCGCGCACACAGGGCCTTCTTTCAAGTTTGAAAGCGCTGCCACGGCATGCGCAGGGCTCTTCTGTCTGACGCTGGCCAGTAGTCACAGTATCACTTATGTAACATATATACAGCACTATCACCCATATATTGTATTTATAGCAGTCACAGTATCCCCTCTATAATGTACAGTACAGACCAAAAGTTTGGACACACCTTCTCATTCAAAGATTTTTCTGTATTTTCATGGCTATGAAAATTGTAGAATCACACTGAAGGCATCAAAACTATGAATTAACACATGTGGAATTATACATTACACTTTACAAAAAAGTGTGAAACAACTGAAATTATGTCTTATATTCTAGGTTCTTCAAAGTAGCCACCTTTTGCTTTGATTACTGCTTTGCACGCAGAAAAGGTGAACGGATGGAGTCTACATGCCTGGTTCCCACCGTGAAGCATGGAGGAGGTGGTGTGATGTGTGGGGGTGCTTTGCTGGTGACACTGTTGGGGATTTATTCCAAATTGAAGGCATATGAACCAGCATGGCTACCACAGCATCTTGCAGCAGCATGCTATTCCATCCGGTTTGCGTTTAGTTGGACCATCATTTATTTTTCAACAGGACAATGACCCCAAACACACCTCCAGGCTGTGTAAGGGCTATTTGACCAAGAAGGAGAGTGATGGGGTGCTACACCAGATGACCTGGCCTCCACAGTCACCAGACCTGAACCCAATCGAGATGGTTTGGGGTGAGCTGGACCGCTCACCGCTTCAATTTGGAATGAATCCCCAACAGTGTTAGCAGCAAAGCACCCCCACACCATCACACCACCTCCTCCATGCTTCACGGTGGGAACCAGGCATGTAGAGTCCATCCGTTCACCTTTTCTGCATGCAAAGCAGTAATCAAAGCAAAAGGTGGCTACTTTGAAGAACCTAGAATATAAGACATATTTTGAGTTGTTTCACACTTTTTTGTAAAGTGTAATGTATAATTCCACATGTGTTAATTCATAGTTTTGATGCCTTCAGTGTGATTCTACAATTTTCATAGTCATGAAAATACAGAAAAATTTTTGAATGAGAAGGTGTGTCCAAACTTTTGGTCTGTACTGTATATAGACTGCTGTATATACATTATATAGGGGATACTGGCTGCTAAATCTGTTTATAATCACAATATCACCTATATAATGTATATACAGCAGTCTATATACATTATATAGGAGATACTGTGATTGTTATAAATACAATATATGGGTGTTACTGCTGTATATATGTTTCATAGATGGTACTGTGACTATACACACCAGCAGGGCCGGACTGGCCATTTGGCAATTCTGGCAAATGCCAGAAGGGCCTGTTTGGTCGTGGGCTGCCTTGTCTGCTTCTGCTACGTTGTTAGCTGAATCGGTGTTCTCAAGACACCCATACTGTGAAGAGTTGTGACAGAGCACAAAGTCGCTGACTCCATCACTTACCCCAACAGGCCATGTGTATCCTTAGAAATATTAGTATTGTAGTAAAAATTTGCCTTCTTCTATCCAGGGTAATATTCGTAGTAATATATCCCATCTGGTGCTTGGGGACGGGGACAGCATGGGCCTGTGTGATTTCAAATGCCAGGGCTGAATTTCAGCCCCAGTCCGTACCTGCACACCAGTCACAGTATCACCTATATAATGTATACACAGCTGTCTATATACATTATATAGGGGATACTGTGATTGTATAATACAATATATGGGTGTTACTGCTGTATATAGTTTCATAGTGGCTGTGAATTACACACAGTCACAGTATCAGTATATAATGTATACACAACTGTCTATATACATTATAGGGATACTGTGATTGTTATAAATACAATATATGGGTGTACTGCTGTATTATGTTTCATAGTGGTACTGTGAATATACACACCAGTCACAGTATCATGTATATAATGTATACACAACTGTCTATATACCTTATACAGGTGATACTGCGACTGCTGTAAATACATTATGAATATGATACTGTTGTGTATATTTAGTAACACAAAAAAAACAAAAAAATAATATGCTGGCAAAAACTGAAATATACATAGAGACACCATAAGAACCACAGTCTAAATTGCCATTATAATCAAAATAAATTTTATTCAAACTAATTAAACCACAATTAACAAACACATATTGCACAAAGACAGGGATACTGCTACCAAAACAGGGAGCCATATTACACGTTGCCCAAAATATATTCAATTTTAAGTGATGGATATAGCTTGTAAATATACTCAATTATAACAAGCATAGCTTGCAACCATACCCATGCTAATATATCAATATATATGGAGCAAACACAAATTGCTTACACAATAACTATATATTTCATCACAAGTGTGAGATCCGCTCCATTTATATGGTTTGATATATAAGGAAATGGACTAAGAAGGCACTTACATGATCAGAGATAATCTCCGTGGCTTCCCCGTCGCCCCTAACGCACGTTTCGCTTCTTTGTCAGGAGGCATGTCTTGGGGCGGGTGAATAGCCATTAAATAGTGTGGATAACCAATGGAGATCGAGAGAAGCAACAGCGTCATATAATTGTTCACCGGACAGCTGCGGTGAATATTGCCATTTCCTGATACGCGGCGCATGTACCGCTGACGTCATCCTCCAGAAATTGACGGTAGACTCGAGGCCGTGGAACGCAAGCTGCGTTGCGCCTTCATGGAGATGGCGCACGCCACTTGCCCCTAATTGGCCGCTTGCCTAGCCGTCAGAGAATGATGAAGCAGGTCATGCGCACTGACAAGGAAAGTGCACAGACTTAATACCAGCAGCCATACATAATACCCAGCAGGAATACAATAACTATAACTTAATAACATATTAAAATATTTTTTTTACATACATAGCTGCCTCTGTACACTTCAATATAAGTGACAGGGTTAGAGAAAGTACATAAAGAAACATTCAGGAAACCTGTACACCAATAAAATGCCCTTACAATGCTAAAATGAAATATACCCATTATTAGTGAAAATAACAGTGACACTATAAGTAGGATATAAAATGAAAATATTAATTATATCTCTATCATTAACAAATATAAATCTGGAAAATATAAAAAATATGAAGATTTATATACGATTAAATTATACTAAATATATTGTGTGTATTCAAGATAATATTCATAATCAAGTGTGCTGGCAATATATCAATAGACTACTTATCAATGTGCACAAAGTACTATATAAATACATATCAATACAAATATAAATACAAAAATATATATAAAAATCCTGCAAGGACATATACAAAGCAGTATGCCGATAATTTCTTTAGGACATGATTTCCCAAATTCTTGAAAGTCCTTATAGATGATACATCAAGAGATGAATCCCTATTTCTTTAGGATCCATAACGATGGTCCATCCAAAAATAATTGAAACCATTTTCATGTAAACAGGAGCACAGCCAAAGATATGTAAAGAACATTCATGCTGATCACCATCACAACGATGCCAAAGCCTATATCAAAAGCATCAAATATAAAAACAATATAGGATCAGAAACACAATTGAAAAATAAGAAAACCCACCCCACCCTGATTAAAAGCCCAATAAGAATTATTTATAAAAATGAACTAGACCCAAAATTCTCATTTAAGCCATGGGGAGCAACTGTGCGGAGTCTGTATATCCACCGACTTTCAATTTGAGATAAAGTTTTAAAAAATCTCCACCCCTCAGACCAAAAGTCACCTGATCAATGGCTCGAATCACAAGCTTACTTGAATCAGATTTGTGATGGTCTTTAAAATGTTTCGGGAGAGTCTTCAGAGATTCTTCATTGTCCATAGTTTTAGCCTTTTCGATGTCACGTACGTGTTCACGTACTCTGATCTTTAATTCTCTTGTAGTCATCCCTACATATATAAATCCACAAGGACATTGAGCATGATAAATCACTCCTGTAGATGAACAAGTAAGACGATTTTAAAAGTGCGAGATCCATCAAAACTAGGGAATTCTTTGCATTTGACCAAATTTTTACAGGCTTTGCACAATTCACAAGGAAAAAACCTTGTATGGATTGGACAGATTCATTATTTTTAGAGCAGACATAATGGCTCCAGACTAGTAAATCTCTCAAATTCTTTGATCTCTTAGCAGTTACAAGAGGTGATGAAGAAATTATGTTTTTCAGAATGGAGTCCATTTTTAAAACATCCCAATGTTTGTGGAAAATCTCTGTCAACTGACTCCATTCATTATTGTACGGGGTGATCAACCTAATAGGCTGAGCAGTGCTCCTGTCATGGTTTAAGGTTTTATAAAGCAATTCATTCCTAGAAACATCACTCGCTCTTTGATAACCACGCCGAATGGTTCGGTGGCTATAGCCCCTTTCCCGGAATCTGGAGTATAAGTCGTTTGCCTGATGATCAAATACTTCATTTGTTGAACAAATCCTCTTAATTCTAAGGTGCTGTCCAACTGGAATACTATTGATGGTGGACCGCAGATGTGAAGAGCCAGCATGGAGGAGAGTAATAGTGGATGTGGGTTTTCGATATACATCTGTTCATAAACGACCATCAGAAGTGACTGGGATATCCACATCCAAAAAATTAACCCTTCGTCCATGAGAATGTGTCAACCTGATGTTAAGTTGATTATTGTTGAGTTCCATCATTAAAGTTTCCAACTGCTCAACCGAGCCCTCCCCCCGACGGGGAAGCCACGGAGATTATCTCTGATCATGTAAGCACATTCTTAGTCCTTTTCCTCATATATCAAACAATATCAATGGAGCGGATCTCACACTTGTGATGAAATATATAATTATTGTGTAATCAATTTGTGTTTGCTCTATATAAATTGATATATTAGCATGGGTATGGTTGCAAGCTATGCTTGTTATAATTGAGTATATTTACAAGCTATATCCATCACTTAAAATTGGATATATTTTGGGCAATGTGTAATATGGCTCCCAGTTTTGGTAGCAGTATCCCTGTCTTTGGTGCAATATATGTTTGTTAATTGTGGTTTAATTAGTTTGAATAAAATTTATTTTGATTATAATGGCAATTTAGACTGCGGTTCTTATGGTGTTTCTATGTTGTGTATATTTGCAGTACCACATATATAATGTATATACAGCAGTCACAGTATCACTTACATAATTAATATACAGCAGTCGCAAAGTGATATATTTAGCAGTTATGGTGTCTCCTATGTTATATATATGTGACTCCTATGTGATGTATGTGACATAATATAGTACATAGTATAATGCTGTCTTAATATAGTGTATAATATAGAGTTGTGCATATATATATACACTGTGTGCAGAATTATTAGGCAAATGAGTATTTTGATCACATCATCCTTTTTATACATGTTGTTCTACTCCAAGCTGTATAGACTTGAAAGCCAACTGCCAATTATGTAAATCAGGTGATTTGCATCTCTGTAATGAGGAGGGGTGTGGTCTAATGACATCAACACCCTATATAAGGTGTGCTTAATTATTAGGCAACTTCCTTTCCTTTGGCAAAATGGGTCAGAAGAGAGATTTGATGGACTCTGAAAAGTCAAAAATTGTGAGATGTCTTGCAGAGGGATGCAGCAGTCTTGAAATTGCCAAACTTTTGAAGCGTGATCACCGAACAATCAAGCGTTTCATGGCAAATAGCCAACAGGGTCGCAAGAAGCGTGTTGATAAAAAAGGTGCAAAATAACTGCCCATGAATTGAGGAAAATCAAGCGTGAAGCTGCCGAGATACCATTTGCCACCAGTTTTGCCATATTTCAGAGCTGCAACGTTACTGGAGTATCAAAAAGCACAAGGTGTGCCATACTCAGGGACATGGCCAAGGTAAGGATGTCACGGGTGTGTCGCTGCGAAGATCGTCGCGATTGCACACCCTGACTTCTCACAGCTGAGTTTCTGGTGCTGGGTGTTTTTCGGCAGTGAGAGAGTTAATTCTTCCTCTCTCTGTGCTGGACAAGACCAGCCTCGCTCAGCTGCAATTAATGTGTGTAACGGGTCTGGGAGGCGGAACCTCTGAGCTACTATACAAAGGGGCGGACCTTGTAAGAGAGCGGGTGGCGACCAGGGTGGACGGGCAGGTAGTCACAGCAGATAAGCGAGGTAGTCTCTGGATGAACGGGCAGGAAGTCGCGGCAAGTGACCGAGGCAGTCTCTGGAAGAGTGGGCAGGAGGTCACGGCAAGTGACCGGGGCAGTCTCTGGATGAGTGGGTAGGAGGTCACGGCAAGTGACCGGGGCAGTCTCTGGATGAGTGGGTAGGAGGTCACGGCAAGTGACGGGCAGTCTTGGATGAGTGTAGGAGGTCACGGCAAGTGACCGGGGCAGTCTCTGGATGAGTGGGTAGGAGGTCACGGCAAGTGACCGGGGTAGTCTCTGGAGGAGTGTAGATACGACCTGTGATGGCTGAGCCTCCAGGTAGGCTAGCATGCGGGTAACGGATGAGCGCTCCCAGGTGAGCGGGCAGGCAGGTAACAGATGAGCACTCCCAGGTGAGTGGGCAGACAGGTAACAGGTGAGCGCTCCCAGGTGAGCGGGCAGGCAGGTAACAGATGAGCGCTCCCAGGTGAGCGTGCAGGCAGGTAACAGATGAGCGCTCCCAGGTGAGCGTGCAGGCAGGTAACAGATGAGCGCTCCCAGGTGAGCGTTCAGGCAGGTAACAGATGAGCGCTCCCAGGTGAGCGTGTAGGCAGGTAACAGATGAGCGCTCCCATGTGAGCGTGCAGGCAGGTAACAGATGAGCGCTCCCAGGTGAGCATGCAGGCAGGTAACAGATAGCGACAGACAGGTATCTGGCAAGGACCCTGAGGACTGAGGGAGAGTAGTGAATGTGCAACAACATTGCTCGGCACCTCCATTTTGGAGGAGGGGCCTTATATAGGTGAAGTCCTCCGGCCATTGGCCAGGGACTTCTTAGGACGACGCGCGCGGCCCCTTTAAGAGGGGGGCAGCGCCCGCGCGCGCGCCCTAAGCACAGAGGCAGGAAAGGAGCGTGCACCGCCAGCAGAGCGGCAGGAGGACGCCGGACCTGGAGCAGAGGGGTGAGGGGAACAGCGTCCCTGCCTGGCAGAGGGCAGGGACGCCGACGCTACAGTACCCCCCCCCTTTAGGCCCCCCCTTTTTTAGGCTAGAAAGAAATTTAGCTAGGATGAGAGGGGCATGGATGTTCTCCCAAGGCTCACATGTTCTCTCCTCAGGACCAAACCCTTTCCAATCCACCAAAAAATAGGTCTTCCTTCTTACCCTTTTGGTGGCCAAAATGTTCTCTACCTCAAATTCGTTTTCAGCTGAAACCAGAGCAGGAGGCGTACCTGTAGACTTGGAAAAAGAGTTAAGTACCACCGGTTTGAGTAGAGATACATGGAAGGAGTTAGGGATCCGCAAGTTGGCCGGCAGTTTCAATTTATAGGCCACTGGGTTGATTTGACTGATGACCTCCAAAGGACCGATGAATCGAGGCCCTAACTTATAGGAAGGAATCTTGAGCCGGACATACTTGGACGAGAGCCAGACCTTATCCCCAGGACAGAATTGAGGAGGATCCAGACGTTTTTTGTCAGCATGTCTTTTCATACGGTCGGATGACAGAAGGAGTGCGGACCGGGTACTCTCCCATATGGAGGAAAATTTGTTAACAAGAGATACCGCAGTCGGATTGTCCACTGAGATGGAGACGGGAAATGGGATCCGAGGATGCTGACCGAAGACTACAAAAACGGGGATTTGGAGGAAGATTCGCTCTTGTGATTGTTGTAAGAAAATTCGGCCATGGCAGGAGATCCACCCAGTCAGAATGGTGGACATTAACGAAGTGCCGGAGGTAACTGGTCAGGATCTGATTGACCCGCTCAACTTGACCATTGGACTGTGGGTGGTAAGCGGAGGAGAAGTCCAAGGTGACGTCTAGCAATTTATAAGTGGCTCTCCAAAAACGTGAGGTGGAACTGTACCCCTCGATCCGACACGATATGGTGAGGCAGGCCATGAAGACGGAAGATGTGGCGGATAAAGTCTTTAGCCAGCTTGGGTGCAGACGGGAGGCCTGGCAGGGGAATAAAATGAGCCATCTTGGAAAAGCGGTCAACGACCACCCAAATGACCGTACAACCGGCAGAAACGGGAAGGTCCGTTATGAAGTCCATGGCTATATGCTGCCAGGGAGCAGCGGGTACAGGAAGCGGAAGGAGACGACCGGCAGGCAGAAGTCTCGGAACCTTGTTGCGGCCACATGAGGCACAGGCAGAAACAAAGTCTATTACGTCCTTGTGCAGGGTAGGCCACCAGTAATGCCGAGTAATAAGCTGGGGTCTTTTTTTGACGGCGTGGCAGCTAATTTAGACGAATGGCCCCAGTGTAGGATTCTCTCCCGATCGGGTACCGATACGAACGTCTTACCGGGAGGGAGACGATTTAGACTCACGGGAGCCACCTGCATTACTCTGGCGGGATCGATGATATGTTTCGGTTCCTCCTCGAGATCCGACACCAGGAAGGATCGGGACAAGGCGTCCGCCTTGATGTTCTTGTCTGCCGGGCGAAAATGTAGAACAAAATCGAAACGAGCAAAAAACAAGGACCACCGGGTCTGACGCGGGTTAAGTCTCTGGGCATGCTGGAGGTAAGCCAAGTTTTTGTGGTCAGTGTAAATAATTACCGGATGAAGAGCCCCCTCGAGTAGGTAACGCCACTCCTCCAATGCCAGCTTGATGGCCAATAACTCTCGGTCTCCTATGGAATAATTGCGCTCAGAAGAGGAGAAGAGTTTGGAGAAGAGGCCACAAGTTACCATCCTCCCGGAAGATGATTTTTGAGTAAGTACCGCTCCGGCTCCAGAGGAGGAAGCGTCAACCTCCAGGAAGAACTGCTTGTTGCCGTCCGGGCGATGCAGCACCGGGGCGGAAGAGAAGGCCTGCTTTAAGGAAAGAAAGGCCTCTTCTGCTTCGGGCGTCCATTCTTTGGGGTTAGTACCCTTACGGGTAAGTGCGGAAATTGGGCCAGTCCGGGAAGAGAAGTGCGGTATGAAGAGGCGGTAGTAGTTGGCGAAGCCCAGAAACCGCTGAATGGCCTTCAATCCCTCCGGTCGGGGCCATTTCTCGATGGCCGACAGTTTCTCTGGATCCATTCGCAGACCGGTCTGAGAAATAACGTAGCCCAAAAACGGCAGCGAGGTCTGCTCAAAGAGGCATTTCTCAAATTTAGCGAAGAGGTGATTCTGCCTGAGCCTGAGCAGAACCTGACGAACGTCCCTCCGGTGAGTCTGGAGATCCGGAGAGAAGACCAAGATGTCGTCCAGGTACACCACTACGCAGGAGTAGAGAAGGTCCCGGAAGATGTCATTGACCAACTCTTGAAAGACGGCAGGAGCATTACAGAGACCAAAGGGCATCACTAGATATTCATAGTGGCCGTCCCGGGTGTTAAATGCAGTCTTCCATTCATCCCCTTGACGGATACGGACCAGGTTGTACGCCCCACGGAGATCCAGTTTGGTGAAGATTCTAGCCCCCCTCAAACGATCAAATAATTCTGGAATGAGCGGAAGGGGGTATTTATTCTTCACCGTGATCTGGTTAAGACCTCTATAGTCTATACAGGGGCGAAGAGAGCCGTCCTTCTTTTTTACGAAAAAGAAGCCTGCTCCTGCCGGGGAGGTAGATTTCCGAATGAATCCCCTGGCCAAATTTCTCTCGATATATTCGGACATCGACCGGGTCTCAGCAGCGGATAATGGGTAAATACGCCCACGGGGAGGCGTAGTACCAGGTAACAGGTCGATAGGACAATCGTATGGTCTGTGAGGAGGTAATGTCTCTGCCTCTTTTTTATTAATGACATCAGCAAATGACCAATAGGGGATCGGAAGTCCAGGTAGATTAGTTGGGGTAGGAGAAGGACAGACAGGATGAACAGGAACCAAACACGTCTTATGACAATCCTGTCCCCAGCGAAGAACCTCTCCGGTCTGCCAGTCGAGCACGGGTCCATGTCTTTGGAGCCAAGGTAGCCCTAGTAAGAGGGCGTGAGAGAGTCCAGGCAGAACATGAAAAGAGATTCTCTCAGAATGCAGCATTCCCACTTGCAGAGTTATGGGTTCGGTGATGAGTTGGATGGGGTGTGGTAAAAGACCCCGTCCACAGCAGCGACTGATAATGGTACAACCAGAGGTTTGGTGGGAATGCGGTATTTTTCTACCAGGGACTGTGACATAAGATTCCCGGCTGCTCCAGAGTCAAGTTGGGCTAGTTCAAAATAACGATTTTCCCCACAGAGAATGGAGACTGACAGCAGCAGAGATGGAGAGGCTTTCTCCTTGTCTAGGTTGACCTCTCTGAGCGAACCTAGACACAGGCGTTTCCCGACCTCTCCGGACAGGTACGAATCCGATGCTCCTTACTGCCACAGTAGAAGCAACTCCCCTCAGCACGGCGTAATTCCTGACGGGTTTTGACCATCTTGGTCTGGTCGACCTGCATAGGCTCAGGAGAGTGTACTTGGGAAGAAACGGAGGGAGTGACGGGTTTCTGAAACGTAGGAGCTAGACGTGGAAACCTCCTCTCACGGGTGACCTCTTTGGCCCACTCCTGGAACCATAGGTCAATCCGGGTGGCGAGAGTTATAAGGTCATCGAGAGTGGTAGGAATGTCCCGACCAGCGAGTTCATCTCTTAATACGGCCGGACAAACCCTCCCAGAAAACGGATACCAGAGCGTTGTTGTCCCAGGCCAGCTCCGATGCAAGGGTACGAAACCGTATGGCATATTGGCCCACGGTGAGACTTCCCTGACGGAGGCGTAGCAGAGATGATGCGGATGAGATCTTTCGTCCGGGCTCGTCAAAGACTTTCCGAAAAGCCGTGAGAAAGGCAGAGAGGTCGGAAAACAGAGGATCTCCTCTCTCCCAAAGAGGATTCAGCCAGGCCAGGGCCTCCCCAGTGAGATGGGACATGATGAAGGCAATTTTGGCCCGGTCGGAGTTAAACTGGTGGGAGAGAAGTTCAAAGTGCAGAGTGCACTGATTAATGAAGCCCCGAGCCTGAGCAAGGTCGCCTCCGAAGCGAGGAGGTGCAGAGAGCCGGGGTCCGTGACAGGAGCCCATGGTATTGGGGAGCAGAGGGGCTGCCGGATTGCGAGTCATGGCACCAGCGGTGGTAGCTGGTGGAGCTGTCAGAGTGTCCAGGCGAGAATTGACATTCCGCAGGTGACCCAGGATGGACTCCTGTTGGGACTTCTGACGGGACAGTTCATGACACAGGTCCGAGATGGAGGGAACTTGGGCGCCACCGGGTTCCATGGCCCGAGCAAACTGTAACGGGTCTGGGAGGCGGAACCTCTGAGCTACTATACAAAGGGGCGGACCTTGTAAGAGAGCGGGTGGCGACCAGGGTGGACGGGCAGGTAGTCACAGCAGATAAGCGAGGTAGTCTCTGGATGAACGGGCAGGAAGTCGCGGCAAGTGACCGACGCAGTCTCTGGAAGAGTGGGCAGGAGGTCACGGCAAGTGACCGGGGCAGACTCTGGATGAGTGGGCAGGAGGTCACGGCAAGTGACCGGGGCAGTCTCTGGATGAGTGGGTAGGAGGTCACGGCAAGTGACCGGGGCAGTCTCTGGATGAGTGGGTAGGAGGTCACGGCAAGTGACCGGGGCAGTCTCTGGATGAGTGGGTAGGAGGTCACGGCAAGTGACCGGGGCAGTCTCTGGATGAGTGGGTAGGAGGTCACGGCAAGTGACCGGGGTAGTCTCTGGAGGAGTGTAGATACGACCTGTGATGGCTGAGCCTCCAGGTAGGCTAGCAGGCAGGTAACGGATGAGCGCTCCCAGGTGAGCGGGCAGGCTGGTAACAGATGAGCACTCCCAGGTGAGTGGGCAGACAGGTAACAGGTGAGCGCTCCCAGGTGAGCGGGCAGGCAGGTAACAGATGAGCGCTCCCAGGTGAGCGTGCAGGCAGGTAACAGATGAGCGCTACCAGGTGAGCGTGCAGGCAGGTAACAGATGAGCGCTCCAGGTGAGCGTGCAGGCAGGTAACAGATGAGCGCTCCCAGGTGAGCGTGCAGGCAGGTAACAGATAGCGACAGACAGGTATCTGGCAAGGACCCTGAGGACTGAAGCAGAGTAGTGAACTGTGCAACAACATTGCTCGGGCACCTCCATTTTGGAGGAGGGGCCTTATATAGGTGAAGTCCTCTGGCCATTGGCCGGGGACTTCTTAGGACGACGCGCGCGGCCCCTTTAAGAGGGGGGGCAGCACCCGCGCGCGCGCCCTAAGCACAGAGGCAGGAAAGGAGCGTGCACCGCCAGCAGAGCGGCAGGAGGACGCCGGACCTGGAGCAGAGGGGTGAGGGGAACAGCGTCCCTGCCTGGCAGAGGGCAGGGATGCCGACGCTACAATGTGGTTGTTATTGGATTCCTTCAAATACCTGCCTGTCTGCTAGGGAAGTGTCGGTGAAAGCATTCATGCAGACCAGCAGAGCGGATCGTATTGAGAAGTCTAAAGCTAAGAGTACCTGTTGTGGTTTTCTCCTCTCCTCGCTTTATTATTTATCTCATTACCCGTTGGTGTTCCCTCTGTAGTGCTAGTTTTGTATGCAAGGTGATCTTTTATTTTACCCCTTGTACTGTCTCGTTTGTCTTATACTGTGTGTGAAGGCAGTTACCTTCCTGTTCCCTGTGGTGGTAATCAGGGTCCTTCTCAGGACTAGATTACAGTGGTTAGGGATTCACAGGAGATAGGGTTACGCTGGCGGCCTGGACCTCTGTACCATCAACAGTACCTCCAGGTAGAGGGATTAGTCAGGAATCCAGCTTAGGGTCAGCATAGACCCCGGTCCTCCTGTATACTGAGACAGCGTGACAAAGGAAGGCTGAAAAACGACCACCTTTGAAAAAGAAACATAAGATAAAACGTCAAGACTGGGCCAAGAAATATCTTAACCCCTTTATTCCATCAGACGTACTATTCCGTCCATGTGACCCTGGACCTAATTCCCATGGACGGAATAGTACGTCATGGGCGATCAGCTGCGCTCCCGAGGGGAGCGCAGCTGATCGCGGCCGGGTGTCAGCTGTTTATCACAGCTGACACCCAGCACTATGTGTCAGGAGCGGTCACGGACCGCTCCCGGCACATTAACCCCTGGCACACCGCGATCAAACATGATCGTGGTGTACCGGGGGCACAGGGGAGGATCGCGCAGGGAGGGGGCTCCCTGCGCGCTCCCCTGAGACCCTCAGAGCAGCGCGATGTGTCGCGCTGTTCCGAGGGTCCGTCCTCCCTCCAGGTCCCCGGATCCAAGATGGCGCCGGGGTCCTGCAGGGAGGCGGCTTCCTCAGTGCCTGCTGAGAGCAGGCGCTGAGGAAGCCTGCAGCGATGCCAGAGCGATCGCTGGTATGACAAGTGTGCTGTGCACACTGTCACACCAGCGATCTGCTAAAATACAGTGATGTCCCACCCTGGGACAAAGTAAAAAAGTAAAAAAAATAAAAATAAAAAGTGGTAAAAAAAATCATAAAAAAAAAAAAAAATATTCCCCAATAAATTCATTTTTTCCTGTAAATAAAAAAAACAAAACAATAAAAGTACACATATTTGGTATCGCCGCATCCGTAACGACCCCCCCTATAAAACTGTACCACTAGTTAACCCCTTTAGTGAACCCCTTAAAAAAAAAAACGAAGCAAAAAATCAATGCTTTATCATCATATCGCCGAACACAAAGTGGAATAACACGCGATCAAAAAGACCGATATAAATAATCATGGTACTGCTGAAAACGTCATCTTGTCCCGCAAAAAATGAGCCATCATACAGCATCATCAGCGAAAAAATAAAAAAGTTATAGCTCGCAGAATAAAGCGATGCAAAAAATAGTTTTTTATATAAAATTGTTTTCATTCTATAAAAGCGCCAAAACATAAAAAAATGATATAAATGAGGTATCGCCGTAATCGTACTGACCCGAAGAATAAAACTGCTTTATCAATTTTACCACACACGGAACGGTATAAACGCCTCCCCCAAAAGAAATTCATGAATTGCTGATTTTTGTTCATTCTAACCTCCCAAAAATCGAAATAAAAAGCGATCAAAAAATGTCACATGCTCAAAAATGGTACCAATAAAAACATCAACTCGTACCGCAAAAAATAAGACCTCACATGACTCTGTGGGCCAAAATATGCAAAAATTATAGCTCTCAAAATGTGGTGATGCAAAAAACTATTTTTGCAATAAAAAGCGTCTTTTAGCGTGACAGCTGCCAATCATAAAAACCCGCTATAAATAGTAAATCAAACCCCCCTTTATCACCCCCTTAGTTAGGGAAAAATAATAAAATTAAAAAAATGTATTTATTTCCATTTTCCCGTTAGGGTTAGGGTTGCGGCTAAAGTTAGGGTTAGGGTTAACGCTAACATTAGGATTAGGGTTGGGATTACGGTTAGGGGTGTGTTAGGGTCAGGTTTGTGGTTAGGGTTGGGACTAGGGTTAGGGGTGTGTTGGGGTTAGGGTTGGAGTTAGAATTGGGGGGTTTCTGCTGTTTAGGCACATCAGGGGCTCTCCAAATGTGACATGGCGTCTGATCTCAATTCCAGCCAATTCTGCGTTGAAAAAGTCAAACGGTGCTCCTTCACTTCTGAGCTCTGCCATGCGCCCAAACAGTAGTTTACCCCCGCATATGGGGTATCAGCGTACTCTGGACCACAAGAGTTATTGTGCAATTTGTCCTATTTCTTCTGTTACCCTTGGGAAAATAAAAAACTGGGGGCGACAAAATCATTTTTGTAAAAAAAAAATGATTTTTTTGTTTTTACGGCTGTATGTTATAAAACTTCTGTGAAGCACTTGGGGCTTCATAGCGCTCACCACACATCTAGATAAGTTCCTTGTGGGGTCTATTTTCCAAAATGGGGTCACTTGTGGGGGTTTCCACTGTTTAGGCGCATCAGGGGCTCTCCAAATGCGACATGACGCCCCCAGACCATTCCATCAAAGTCAGCAATCCAAAACATCACTACTTCCCTTCCGAGCCCAGACGTGCACCCATACAGTCGTTTTCTCCCACATATTCGGTATCAGCGTACTCAGGACAAATTGGACAACAAATTTTGAGGTCCAATTTCTCCTGTTACCCTTGTGAAAATAAATATTGGGGGCGAAAAAATCATTTTTGTAAAAAAAAAAAAAAGGATTTTTTATTTTTACGGCTGTACGTTATAAACTTTTGTGAAGCACTTCGGGGTTCAAAGTGCTCACCACACATCTAGATAAGTTCCTTGTGGGGTCGATTTTCCAAAATGGGGTCACTTGTGGGGGGTTTCCACTGTTTAGGCGCATCAGGGGCTCTCCAATTGCGACATGACGCCCCCAGACCATTCCATCAAAGTCTGCAATCCAAAACGTCACTACTTCCCTTCCGAGCCCCGACGTGCGCCCATACAGTAGTTTACTCCCACATATTGGGTATCAGCGTACTCAGGACAAATTGGACAACAACTTTTGGGGTCCAATTTCTCCTGTTACCCTTGTGAAAATAAAATATTGGGGGCGAAAAAATCATTTTTGTAAAAAAAAAAAAAGGATTTTTTATTTTTACGGCTGTACGTTATAAACTTCTGTGAAGCACTTCGGGGTTCAAAGTGCTCACCACACATCTAGATAAGTTCCTTGTGGGGTCGATTTTCCAAAATGGGGTCACTTGTGGGGGGTTTCCACTGTTTAGGCGCATCAGGGGCTCTCCAAATGCGACATGACTCCCCCAGACCATTCCATCAAAGTCTGCAATCCAAAACGTCACTACTTCCCTTCCGAGCCCCGACGTGCGCCCATACAGTAGTTTACTCCCACATATTGGGTATCAGCATACTCAGGACAAATTGGACAACAACTTTTGGGGTCCAATTTCTCCTGTTACCCTTGTGAAAATAAAATATTGGGGGCGAATAAATCATTTTTGTAAAAAAAAAAAGAGATTTTTTATTTTACGGCTGTACGTTATAAACTTCTGTGAAGCACTTTGGGGTTCAAAGTGCTCACCACACATCTAGATAAGTTCCTTGAGGGGTCTAGTTTCCAAAATGGTGTCATTTGTTTGGGGTTTCCACTGTTTAGGCAGATCAGGAGCTCTCCAAACACGACATGGCATCCAGCCAATTCTGCGTTGAAAAAGTCAAACGGCGCTCCTTCCCTTCCAAACTCTGCCATGCACCCAAACAGTGGTTTACCCCACATATTGGATATCAGCATACTCAGGACAAATTGCACAATAACTTTTGGAGTTACTTGTTACCCTTGGAAAAATAAAAATTGGGGTGAAAAGATCAATTTTGTGGAAAAAATATGATTTTTTAATTTTACGGCTCTACGTTATAAACTTGTGTGAAGCACTTGGGGGTTCAAATTGCTCACCAAAGATCTAGATAAGTTCCTTAGGGGGTCTAGTTTCCCAAATGGGGTCACTTGTGGGGGTTTCCACTGTTTAGGCACATCAGGGGCTCTCCAAATGCAACATGGCGTCCAATCTCAATTCCAGCCAATTTTGGTTGGAAAAAGTCAAATGGTGCTCCTTCCATTCGAGCTCTGCCATGCGCCCAAACAGTGGTTCCCCCCCACATATGGGGTATCAGCGTACTCAGGACAAATTGGACAACAAATTTTGTGGTCCAATTTCACCTGTTACCTATGGGAAAATAAAAAATTAGTGACTAAGAGATAATTTTTGTGGGAAAAAAATAGGATTTTTTATTTTCATGCCTGGGCATTATAAACTTGTGTGAAGCACTTGGGGGTTCAAAGTGCTCACCAAAGATCTAGATAAGTTCCTTAGGGGGTCTAGCTTCCAAAATGGGGTCATTTGTGGGGGGTTTCCACTGTTTAGACTCATCTGGGGCACTACAAACGGAACATGACCCCCATCAATGCTTGCATTCCAAAACGTTACTGCTTCCTTTCCAAGCCCTGCCGTGCGCCCAAACAGTTCTCCCCCCCCACATATGGGGTATCAGCGTACTCAGGACAAATTGGACAACAACTTTTGGGGTCCAATTTCCTTGGGAAAAATCAAAAATTTGGGACTAAAAAATCATTTTTGTGGAATTTTTTTTTTTTTTTCACACCCAGGCATTATAAACTTTTGTGAAACACTTTGGGGTTCAAAGTGCTCACAACAGATCTAGATAAGTTCCTTAGGGGGTCTAGTTTCCAAAATGGTGTCACTTGTGGGGGGTTTCTACTGTTTAGGCGTATCAGGGGCTCTCCAAACACGACATGGCGTCCAATCTCAACTCCAGCCAATTTTAGTTTGAAAAAGTCAAACGGCGCTCCTTCCCTTACGAGCTCTGCCGTGTGCCCAAACAGTGGTTTTCCCCACATATGAGGTTTTGGCGTACTCAGGAGAAATTGCACAACAACTTTATCTGCCCATTTTCTCCTTTTACCCTTGTGAAAATAAAAAAAAAGTTTGTAAAAGATAATTTTTGTGGCTAAAAAGTTAAATATTAATTTTTTCCTTCCACGTTGCTTCAGCTACTGTGAAGCACCTGAAGGGTTAATAAACTTCTTGAATGTGGTTTTGTGTACCTTGAGGGGTACAGTTTTTAGAATGGTGTCACTTTTGGGTATTTTCTGCTATGTAGACCCGTCAAAGTGACTTCAAATGTGAGGTGGTCCCTAAAAAAATGGCTTTGTAAATTTTGTTGTAAAAATGAGAAATCACTGGTCAACTTTTAACCCTTATAATTTCCTAACAAAAAAAAATTTTGGTTCCAAAATTGTGCTGATGTAAAGTAGACATGTGGGAAATGTTATTTCTTAACTATTTTGTGTGACATATTTCTCTGTTTTAAGGGAAAAAAAAAATCAAAGTTTGAAAATTGCAAAATTTTCAAAATTTTCGCCATATTTGCGTTTTTTTCAAAAATAAACGCAAGGTATATCGAAGAAATTTTACCACTAACGTGAAGTACAATATGTCACGAGAAAACAGTCTCAGAATCGCGAAGATCTGTTGAAGCGTTCTAGAGTTATAACCTCATAAAGAGACAGTGGTCAGAATTGTAAAAATTGGCCCGGTCATTAACGTGCAAACCACCCTTGGGGATGAAGGGGTTAAGACTGATTTTTCTAAGGTTTTATGGACTGATGAAATGAGAGTGACTCTTGATGGGCTGGATGGATGGGCCCTAGGCTGGATCAGTAAAGGGCTGAGAGCTCCACTCCTATTCAGACGCCAGCAAGGTGGAGGTGGGTACTGGCATGGGCTGGTATCATCAAAGATGAGCTTGTGGGACCTTTTCGGGTTGAGGATGGAGTGAAGCTCAACTCCCAGACCTACTGCCAGTTTCTGGAAGACACCTTCTTCAAGAAGTGGTGCAGAAAGAAGTCGGTATCGTTCAAGAAAAACATGATTTTCATGCAGGACAATGCTCCATCACATGCATCCAAATACTCCACAGCGTGGCTGGCCAGTAAAGGTCAAAAAGAAGAAAAAATAATGACATGGCCCCCTTGTTCACCTGATCTGAACCCCATAGAGAACCTGTGGTCCCTCATAAAATGTGAGATCTACAGGGAGGGAAAACATTACACCTCTCAGAACAGTGTCTGGGAGGCTGTGGTGGCTGCTGCACGCAATGTTGATCATAAACAGATCAAGCAACTGACAGAATCTATGGATGGAAGGCGTCTGAGTGTCATCATAAAGAAAGGTGGCTATATTGGTCACTGATTTTTTATTTTTTGGTTTTGAATGTCAGAAAGGTTTATTTCTAAATTTTGTGTTGTCATATTGGTTTACCTGGTAAAAATAAACAAGTGAGATGAGTATATACCGTATATACTCGAGTATAAGCCGACCCGAGTATAAGCCGACCCCCCTAATTTTGCCACAAAAAACTGGGAAAACTTATCGACTCGAGTATAAGCCTAGGGTGGAAAATGAGATTATGCCCCATATGCTGCCCCATGTATTATGCACCACAAGATGCTCCATGTATTGTGCCCCATATGCTGCTCCATGTATTATGCCCCACAAGATGCTCCATAGATTGTGCCCCATATGCTGCCCATGTATTGTGCCCCATATGCTGCCCATGTATTGTGCCCCATAGATGCCCCATAGATTGTGCCCCATAGATGCTCCATAGATTATGCCCCATAGATGCCCCATGTATTATGCCCCATAGATTATGCCCCTATAGATGCTCCATAGATTGTGCCCCCATGTATTATGCCCCCATAGATTATGCCCCATAGATGCTCCATTGAATAGGCCCCTTATACTGCTGCAGCTGCTGCTGCAAAAAAAAAAAGACATACTCACCTCTCGTCGCTGGGGGCCAGGTGCCGGTGTCCTGAGCAGGCGGGGATACCGGCGCGCTATGGGGGACAGGTGCCGGTGTCACCGCTCGCTCAGGGCCCCGGCACCTGCGATATTTACCTGACACCCATTCCGCCGCTGTCTTCTGGGTCCTCCAGCAGTAAATGATCAGACAGAGGGCGCGGCGCGCAGTAACCACGTCATCGCGCCCTCTGCCTGAACATCGCAGCAAGAGGACCCGTGGACACACTGGTGAGCAGCGGTGGAACGGGACAGGTAAACGTCATTAACGTGCAAACCACCCTTGGGGATGAAGGGGTTAAGACTGATTTTTCTAAGGTTTTATGGACTGATGAAATGAGAGTGACTCTTGATGGGCTGGATGGATGGGCCCTAGGCTGGATCAGTAAAGGGCTGAGAGCTCCACTCCTATTCAGACGCCAGCAAGGTGGAGGTGGGTACTGGCATGGGCTGGTATCATCAAAGATGAACTTGTGGGACCTTTTCGGGTTGAGGATGGAGTGAAGCTCAACTCCCAGACCTACTGCCAGTTTCTGGAAGACACCTTCTTCAAGAAGTGGTGCAGAAAGAAGTCGGTATCGTTCAAGAAAAACATGATTTTCATGCAGGACAATGCTCCATCACATGCATCCAAATACTCCACAGCGTGGCTGGCCAGTAAAGGTCAAAAAGAAGAAAAAATAATGACATGGCCCCCTTGTTCACCTGATCTGAACCCCATAGAGAACCTGTGGTCCCTCATAAAATGTGAGATCTACAGGGAGGGAAAACATTACACCTCTCAGAACAGTGTCTGGGAGGCTGTGGTGGCTGCTGCACGCAATGTTGATCATAAACAGATCAAGCAACTGACAGAATCTATGGATGGAAGGCGTCTGAGTGTCATCATAAAGAAAGGTGGCTATATTGGTCACTGATTTTTATTTTTTGGTTTTGAATGTCAGAAAGGTTTATTTCTAAATTTTGTGTTGTCATATTGGTTTACCTGGTAAAAATAAACAAGTGAGATGAGTATATACCGTATATACTCGAGTATAAGCCGACCCGAGTATAAGCCGACCCCCCTAATTTTGCCACAAAAAACTGGGAAAACTTATCGACTCGAGTATAAGCCTAGGGTGGAAAATGAGATTATGCCCCATATGCTGCCCCATGTATTATGCACCACAAGATGCTCCATGTATTGTGCCCCATATGCTGCTCCATGTATTATGCCCCACAAGATGCTCCATAGATTGTGCCCCATATGCTGCCCATGTATTGTGCCCCATATGCTGCCCATGTATTGTGCCCCATAGATGCCCCATAGATTGTGCCCCCATAGATGCTCCATAGATTATGCCCCCATAGATGCCCCATGTATTATGCCCCATAGATTATGCCCCTATAGATGCTCCATAGATTGTGCCCCCATGTATTATGCCCCCATAGATTATGCCCCATAGATGCTCCATTGAATAGGCCCCTTATACTGCTGCAGCTGCTGCTGCTGCAAAAAAAAAAGACATACTCACCTCTCGTCGCTGGGGGCCAGGTGCCGGTGTCCTGAGCAGGCGGGGATACCGGCGCGCTATGGGGGACAGGTGCCGGTGTCACCGCTCGCTCAGGGCCCCGGCACCTGCGATATTTACCTGACACCCATTCCGCCGCTGTCTTCTGGGTCCTCCAGCAGTAAATGATCAGACAGAGGGCGCGGCGCGCAGTAACCACGTCATCGCGCCCTCTGCCTGAACATCGCAGCAAGAGGACCCGTGGACACACTGGTGAGCAGCGGTGGAACGGGACAGGTAAAAATCGCTTATACATATTCATGACTTTAATGAGCGGTACCACCTGACCGCTGAACACAGGCGCCGGAGACCGTGAGAGAAGAGCAGGGGGGCTGCAGAAACAGCGCCGGCAGAGGGGTGAGTATATAGGACAGCTGCGCTCCGCCTCCCCCCTGTATATGACTCGAGTATAAGCCGAGAGGGGACTTTCAATGGGCTGAAAATCTCAGCTTATACTCGAGTATATACGGTATTTGGTTTTTATTAAGTTGCCTAATAATTCTGCACAGTAATAGTTACCTGCACAAACAGATATCCTCCTAAGATAGCCAAATCTAAAAAGCCCACTCCAACTTCCAAAAATATTAAGCTTTGATATTTATGAGTCTTTTGGGTTGATTGAGAACATAGTTGTTGTCAGCGTCAGACTGGAACACCTTGGGCCCACCAGAGAACATCATTCTTGGGGCCCACTATGTAGCTACATAGAAATAAAGGAAGATCACCAATTGTGCGGTAAAACACGCTAATATCCGGGTATAATATAAGGTAGTACACGTCTTAATTATGAAAACTAAGAGACCAAAGAGCTAAACAGCATTTTTATGCTTTCAGACACGCAGTGAAGCGACGAAAACAGTTGGCGCATGCGCCCCGGACCCCAAGCAGCCCTGGGCGACGTGAAGGACGTCAGCGAGACGCCAACTGTTTTCGTCGCTTCACTGCATGTCTGAAAGCAGGGACATTCCCACTGACCGAAGGGCCTTCTGGTCTCCTCAGCGCATGCGCTGGCACTGCGTAATATCTTCATTGACCGAAGGTCCTTTAGTTTCTTCTACGCATGCGCGGACATCACGCAATATAACTGGCTCCTTTTTGACATGTGATTTAATTTGGGGGGTTTTTAAAGGTCCTTTTGCAACACTTGTTACATCCCCTTGAGGAAGCAACACGTTGCTGTTGCGAAACGCGCGTCGGGCGCTTACCATCCCCCTGCATCTTCTCTTCAGCCTCCTCTTTTTTGGTGAGACTCACTTTTGCACATGATTAGTAACTTTATCATTAGGCACGCGTCTCTACACATGTGTAATTGATAACATGCATTTTCATTATGACCATTTATACCTATGATCTGTATGGTATCTACATATAGTATACAATTGTGAATCATTATTTGATCTCTTTTGATCGGTCATGATTGTTATCTTCTACTAACGCTGTGTTGTCATATATTTACATGTGTTTGTTTATCTAAGTTATATATCACCTGCGTACCAACGCTTTGGAATTTACTCATATGGATGGTGCCTGCCAATGTGGGACACATTAATACTTATGTCGCCTAGTCTACATCTATATGGCCATATTTGATTTTGCTGTGATTTACCACACTGTGGCAATCATTATCTAGATGGTACCTACCAATGTGTGACACATTAAATACTCACGTCGCCCAGTGGACATTCACACGGCCATATTGATTTTACTGTGACCTGTCTCACAGTGGCAATCACCATCTAATTTTGGGCTGTTAATGCATGTGAGATCATTATTCCCATGTATCTTTGACTCAACAATTTCTTGGAGGCAATTGAATAGTATGTGAGGTGGTTCTTTCTTGTCATTGTCACTGTATGTACGTTTTTACTATATATATTTTTGATATGAACGGTTGTTACTAATAAAAATTCTATTTTATGATTCATAAAAATGCTGTTTAGCTCTTTGTTCTCTTAGTTTTCAGCTTTTTTGAGCTGGCATTATTTAGCCAGATGTGGTATTATTTCATATACCGTCTGGGTTGCTTCAGATGTAATAATTTGGGACTATATATGTTATCACGTCTTAATTATGTAGCAGTAGTTGGGGTAGCCTCACTCATAGATTATAAAGCTGCCCCCCCATAGAATATAATGCTGCCCCCCTCATAGGGTATAATGCTGCCCCCCTCATAGGGATAATGCTGCCCCCCCTCATAGGGGATAATGCTGCCCCCCCTCATAGGGTGTAACGCTGCCCACTCATAGGGTATAATGCTGCCCCCCTCATAGGGTATAATGCAACCCCCTCATAGGGTATAACGCTGCCCCCCTCAGGGGATAATGCTGCCCCCCTCATAGGGTATAATGCTGCCCCCCTCATAGGTTATAATGCAACCCCCTCATAGAGTATAACGCTGCCCCCCTCATAGGGGATAATGCTGCCCCCCTCATAGGGGATAATGCTGCCCCCTCATGGGGATAATGCTGCCCTCCTCATAGGGGATAATGCTGCCCCCCTCATGGGGATAATGCTGCCCCCCTCATAGGGGATAATGCTGCCACCCTCATAGGATATAACGCTGCCACCCTCATAGGGGATAACGCTGCCCCCCTCATGGGGATAATGCTGTTCCCCTCATAGGGGATAATGCTGCCCCCTCATAGGGGATAACGCTGCCCCCCCTCATAGGATATAACGGTGCCCCCCTCATGGGGATAATGCTGCCCCCCTCATGGGATAACGCTGCCACCCTCATAGGGGATAACGCTGCCCCCCTCATAGGGGATAACGCTGACCCCCTCATAGGGGATAATGCTGCCCCCCTCATGGGGATAATGCTGCCCCCCTCATGGGATAATGCTGCACCCTCATAGGCATAACGCTGCCACCCTCATAGGGATAACGTTGCCCCCTCATAGGGGATAATGCTGCCCCCCTCATAGGGGATAATGCTGCCCCCCTCATGGGGATAATGCTGCCCCCCTCATAGGGATAACGCTGCCACCCTCATAGGGGATAACGCTGCCCCCCTCATAGGGTATAACGCTGCCCCCCTCATGGGGATAACGCTGCCCCCTCATGGGGATAATGCTGCCCCTCTCATGGGATAATGCTGCCACACTCATGGGGATAATGCTGCCCCCCCTCATGGGGATAATGCTGCCCCCCTCATGGGGATAATGCTGCCCCCCTCATAGGGTATAATGCAACCCCCTCATAGGGTATAACGCTGCCCCCTCATAGGGGATAATGCTGCCCACCCCCTCATAGGGGATAATGCTGCCCCCCTCATAGGGGATAATGCTGCCCCCTCATGGGGATAATGCTGCCCCCTCATAGGGGATAATGCTGGCCCCCCCTCATGGGGATAATGCTGCCCCCCTCATAGGGGATAATGCTGCCACCCTCATAGGGTATAACGCTGCCACCTCATGGGGATAAGCTGCCCCCCTCATGGGGATAACGCTGCCCCTCATAGGGGATAGCTGCCACCCTCATGGGGATAAGCTGCCCCCCTCATAGGGATAAGCTGCCCCCTCATAGGGGATAACGCTGCCCCCCTCATGGGGATAATGCTGCCCCCCTCATGGGATAATGCTGCCCCCTCATAGGGGATAACGCTGCCCCCCTCATAGGGGATAACGCTGCCCCCCTCATAGGGGATAATGCTGCCCCCCTCTGGGGATAATGCTGCCCCCCTCATGGGGATAACGCTGCCCCCTCATAGGGATAAGCTGCCCCCTCATAGGGGATAATGCTGCCCCCCTCATAGGGGATAATGCTGCCCCCCTCATGGGGATAATGCTGCCCCCTCTGGGATAATGCTGCCACCCTCATAGGGATAACGCTGCCCCCCTCATAGGGGATAACGCTGCCCCCCTCATAGGGGATAATGCTGCCCCCCTCATGGGGATAATGCTGCCCCCCTCATGGGGATAATGCTGCCACCCTCATAGGGGATAATGCTGCCCCCTCATAGGGATAACGCTGCCCCCCTCATAGGGGATAATGCTGCCCCCCCTCATGGGATAATGCTGCCCCCCCTCATGGGGATAATGCTGCCCCCTCATAGGGATAACGCTGCCCCCCTCATGGGATAACGCTGCCCCCCTCATGGGGATAATGCTGCCCCCCTCATGGGGATAATGCTGCCCCCTCATGGGGATAATGCTGCCCCCCTCATGGGGATAATGCTGCCCCCCTCATGGGGATAAGCTGCCCCCCTCATGGGGATAATGCTGCCCCCTCATGGGGATAATGCTGCCACACTCATGGGGATAATGCTGCCCCCCTCATGGGGATAATGCTGCCCCCTCATGGGATAAGCTGCCCCCTCATGGGATAATGCACCCCCTCATGGGATAATGCTGCCCCCTCATAGGGGATAATGCTGCCCCCCTCATAGGGGATAATGCTGCCCCCCTCATAGGGGATAATGCTGCCCCCTCATGGATAAGTGCCCCTATAGGGATAATGCTGCCCCCTCATAGGATAATGCTGCCCCCCTCATGGGGATAATGCTGCCCCTCATAGGGATAACGCTGCCCCCTCATAGGGATAACGCTGCCCCCTCATGGGGATAATGCTGCCCCCTCATAGGGATAACTGCTGCCACCCTCATGGGGATAATGCTGCCCCCCTCATAGGGGATAACGCTGCCCCCTCATAGGGATAACGCTGCCCCCTCATGGGGATAATGCTGCCCCCTCATGGGGATAATGCTGCCACCCTCATAGGGGATAACGCTGCCCCCCTCATAGGGGATAACGCTGCCCCCCTCATAGGGATAATGCTGCCCCCCTATGGGGATAATGCTGCCCCCTCATGGGGATAAGCTGCCACCCTCATAGGGATAATGCTGCCCCCTCATAGGGGATAACGCTGCCCCCCTCATAGGGATAATGCTGCCCCCTAGGGTATAAGCTGCCCCCCTCTGGGGATAATGCTGCCACCCTCATAGGGGATAACGCTGCCCCCCTCATAGGGGATAATGCTGCCCCCCTCATAGGGTATAATCGCTGCCCCCCTCATGGGGATAACGCTGCCACCCTCATGGGGATAATGCTGCCCCTAGGGTAATGCTGCCCCCCTCATGGGATAATGCTGCCCCCCTCATGGGGATAATGCTCCCCCTCATGGGATAATGCTGCCCCCTCATGGGGATAATGCTCCCCCCTCATGGGGATAATGCTGCCCCCCCTCATGGGGATAATGCTGCCCCCCTCATAGGGTGTAACGCTATATAGTAGATAGACATAGTGTACTAGATGATAGATAGATAGATAGATAGATAGATAGATAGATAGATAGAAATTTAGATAGTATAGAGTTATGATAATAAAAAAAAAACACAATACTCACCTCTCTTCCTCGCTCCACGCTGATTCCGGCGGCGGCTCTGCTTCAGTGTCAGGAGCTGCCGTCTGCCAGACACACACACAGCGGGTGCGCGATGAAGTGACGTCATCGCGCACCGGCTGTGAGTGAGAAGCAAAGGGGACTGATGGGAGAGAGAGCGTCACATGACGCTCTCTCTAAATTCACCGTTAAGATTGAGGGCGGCGCCGGCCCTGACTTACTGCCGCATAGCGGCTGCCTGGGGGCCCCTGTGGGAGCGGGAGGCCCCTGGGGGAGCCCGGGGCCCTGGCAATCTTAGACGCTAAAGTGAAATGATATTCACTGCTTCATGTGGGCGTGGGAAGCAGTGAATATTTATTTCTCTTTAGCAGCGGGGACAGGGGCTCCTGCCTCCTGTCACCCGCTGCTGCTCCGCTAGCACAGGGCCCCCATGGCAGCTGCGTGGCGTGCCGCTATTAGCGACACGCCACCGGCTGGGGGGCCCCTGTATGCCAGCAGGTGCCAGGGCCCACCAGATGCCAGGGCCCACCGGAGAATCCTCCGGTTCTCCGGTGGGCCAGTCCGACCCTGGTTGTTGCTCAATAATAAAAAAGAATCCTCTTAAATACAACTTGCCAAATAATTCTGCACACAGTGTATGTATATATTGTATATATGTACAGATGTTTATATAGTATGTTGCTGTGTATATAGTGTGGAATCCACACTATAAACACTGGCACATCTCTACACTATACACACAGCTCCACTCTATATTCCTTAACACAGTATATATTGTGGAGTTGGGTACATTTCTTCTGTCCTGTATACATGGTGTAATTCTCAGTGTCTGCTCTTATTATGTGTGTGTGTGTATATACTGTATATATATATATATATATATATATATATATATATGTATATATATATAAAACTTCCTTCTCACCCCCACTGGGGGACTGTCTTTGTTGTCCTTTCTCATTCTCGGTCCTTTACCAGAAGCCTGGGAGTTTGAGGGTTCTTCGCAGGATCTTGGTTTTCCCAGCATTGCGCTTATCTGGACAGAGAGCTCAGATGTTGCTCCTGGGATCTGTTGTAGCCATTCTTCCAACTTAGGGGTCACTGCTCCAAGTGCTCCTATCAACACTGGAATCACTGTTGCCTTCACCTTCCACATCTTCTCCAGTTCTCTTTTGTGGCCCTGGTATTTCTCCAGCTTCTCATATTCCTTCTTTCTGATGTTGCTGTCACTTGGCACTGCCACATCTATTATCATTGCTGTCTTCTGATCCTTGTCTACTATGACAATGTCTGGTTGGTTAGCCAAACACCTGCTTATCCGTCTGGATCTTGAAGTCCCACAGGATTTGAGCTCTTTAATTCTACACCACTTTTTCTGGGGTCTCCCACCTGGATTTAGGAGGACTTAGCCCATATGCTCTGCAGATGTTCCTGTATACAATTCCCGCTACTTGGTTGTGGCGTTCAGTATACGCTCTTCCTGCTTGCATTTTGCATCCTGCCACTATGTGTTGGACGGTTTCTTGGGTTTCTTTGCATAATCTGCACCTTGGGTCTTGTCTTGTGTGGTAGATTCCTGCTTCTAAGGATCTGGTACTTATTGCTTGCTCTTGTGTCGCTATGCAATCTTTGGGTGTTAGACTTAGGATGGAGACCTCCATGCATTGTGTAGAGCTTTCGTGTCTTCACATCTGCAGCTTCCATCTCTTCTTTTGGCCAGCACACTATGCCAGCAGGGTATCTGATAACTGGCAGGGCATTTGTATTGATGGCGCGGATTTTATTCTTCCCATTGAGCTGGCTCTTCAGGACCGGTCTTACCCTTTGATGGCTTTTGGATGTTGCTGCTTTCCTTGCCTCATCATGGTTACCGTATCCCTGTGGGATGCCGAGGTACTTGTAGCATGTCTGTACATCTGCTACGTGCCCTGCTGGTAATTCCACTCCATCAGTCTTGACTACCTTGCCTCTATTACCTTCCGGCCGCACTTCTCCAGTCCAAAGGACATCCCGATGTCTTCACTGTAGATCCTTGTCAGGTGGATCAGTGAATCAATGTCTCGTTAGTTTTTCGCATACAGCTTGATGTCATCCATGTAGAGGAGGTAGCTGATTGTGCTTCCACTCTTGAACTTGTATCCATAGCCAGACTCTGTAATTATCTATATATATGTATGTATACATATATATACAGCTCCGGCAAAAATTAAGAGACCGCTGCACAGTTTTATAAAAATCAGCTTCTCTACATGTCTGACAGCCATTCCATTCCAGTGTCAGTTGAATTCCAACCAGAGTACACCTCATTCTACTTAATGTGCTTCTGATTAGGTGATCACCTGAACCAAATCTTATTTAACAAAGTATAAAAAACACTGCTGTGGTGTTCACAATCCTCTTGCAATAGGACAAACTGGATGGCAAAACAAGTGCTAGTAATTTGCCAAAAGTAATAGGAATGTATATATGTGTGTGTGTGTGTGTGTGTATATATATATATATATATATATATATATATATATATATATATACACACACACATATACATACAGTACAGACCAAAAGTTTGGACACACCTTCTCATTTAAAGATTTTTCTGTATTTTCATGACTATGAAAATTGCACATTCACACTGAAGGCATCAAAACTATGAATTAACACATGTGGAATTATATACTTAACAAAAAAGTGTGTAACAACTGAAATTATGTCTTATAATCTAGGTTCTTCAAAGTAGCCACCTTTTGCTTTGATGACTGCTTTGCACACTCTTGGCATTCTCTTGATGAGCTTCAAGAGGTAGTCACTGGAAATGGTTTTCACTTCACAGGTGTGCCCTGTCAGGTTTAATAAGTGGGATTTCTGGCCTTATAAATGGGGTTGGGACCATCAGTTGTGTTGTGCAGAAGTCTGGTGGATACACAGCTCATAGTCCTACTGAATAGACTGTTAGAATTTGTATTATGGCAAGAAAAAAGCAGCTAACTAAAGAAAAACGAGTGGCCATCATTACTTTAAGAAATGAAGGTCAGTCAGTCCGAAAAATTGGGAAAACTTTGAAAGTGTCCCCAAGTGCAGTTGCAAAAACCATCTAGCGCTACAAAGAAACTGGATCACATGAGGACCGCCCCAGGAAAGGAAGACCAAGTCACCTTTGCTTCTGAGGATAAGTTTATCTGAGTCACCAGCCTCAGAAATCGCAGGTTTACAGCAGCTCAGATTAGAGACCAGGTCAATGCCACACAGAGTTCTAGCAGCAGACCCATCTCTACAACAACTGTTAAGAGGAGACTTTGTGCAGCAGGCCTTCATGGTAAAATAGCTGCTAGGAAACCACTGCTAAGGACAGGCAACAAGCAGAAGAGACTTGTTTGGGCTAAAGAACACAATGAATGGACATTAGACCAGTGGAAATCTGTGGTTAGATCTGATGAGTCCAAATTTGAGATCTTTGGTTCCAACCACTGTGTGTGACGCAGAAAAGGTGAACGGATGGACTCTACATGCCTGGTTCCCACCGTGAAGCATGATGGAGGAGGTGTGATGTGTGGGGGTGCTTTGTTGGTGACACTGTTGGGGATTTATTCAAAATTGAAGGCATACTGAACCAGCATGGCTACCACAGCATCTTGCAGCGGCATGCTATTCCATCCGGTTTAGTTGGACCATCATTTATTTTTCAACAGGACAATGACCCCAAACACACCTCCAGGCTGTGTAAGGGCTATTTGACCAAGAAGGAGGTGATGGGGTGCTACGCCAGATGACCTGGCCTCCACAGTCACCAGACCTGAACCCAATCGAGATGGTTTGGGGTGAGCTGGACCGCAGAGTGAAGGCAAAAGGGCCAACAAGTACTAAGCATCTCTGGGCACTCCTTCAAGATTGTTGGAAGACCATTTCCGGTGACTACCACTTGAAGCTCATCAAGAGAATGGCAAGAGTGTGCAAAGCAGTCATCAAAGCAAAAGGTGGCTATTTTGAAGAACCTAGAATATAAGACATATAAGACATATTTTCAGTTGTTTCACACTTTTTTGTTAAGTATATAATTCCACATGTGTTAATTCATAGTTTTGATGCCTTCAGTGTGATTCTACAAGAAAAATCTTTAAATGAGAAAGTGTGTCCAAACTTTTGGTCTGTACTGTATATATATAATCTCACTCTGATTAGCCCATGTAGCAACGTTTCATATCCATAACATAATCTTTCTCTGCTGTGGACCTGAAATGTTGCCACATGGGCTAATAATGAGTCCACCCCTCCCCCGCTTGCTCAGGGCCCCAGCACTTGCAATGCTTACCTCTTCCAACTGCAGCACCTTCTGCATCTTTTGACTGTGATGTTTCAGGTCAGAGGGTGCAATGACACGTCTGTGCGCCCTCTGCTGTGAACAATCACAGTGCAGAGAACCAGAAGGCACCGACGCTGAGGAGTCCGGGTAGATCAGCGGCCAGCAGAGAGTTGAGAATTTTTTTTTTAATGCTTTTAGCAATATATGGAGCCCATCATATTCTGGAGCATTATATGGGGAACATTATGTATGGGGCATCATATGGGGCCCATTATATACTGGAGCATCAGATGGGGCTCATTATATATGGAGCATTATATGGGGCCCATTATATATGGAGCATCATATGGGGCCCATTATACTGTATAGAGCATTATATGGGGCCCATTATGTATGGAGCAAGGTATGTGGCTCATTATACTGTATGGAGTATTATATGGAGCTCATTATATTGTTTTGAGCATTATATGGGGCTCATTATACTGTATAGAGAAATATTTGGGGCTCATTATTCTGTATGGAGCAATATATGGGGCTCATTATTCTGTATGGAACACTATGTTGTGCCCATAATACTGTATGAATTGGGGTATGTGTTAAAGGGGCCTCTTTCACCCTGGGCCCACAACAACCTGGAGCTGACACTGTATGCACTGCACAGTACCACTTCTGTCTTGTGGTCAAAGAGGCGACATTGGACTTTGGGAGGGTCAATATTGGTTTAGTATTTTCAGTATTACTATGGCCAAATAAAAATAAAATATTGGAAAAGCGGTTTAAAAGGATTATTCCAAGTAATCCACACTTCTCTGGATAGGGGATAGCTTTCCAATTGCTGGAGATTTGACTGCTGGGACCCCCATGATCCTGAAAATTGTAGCTCTGTAGAGCACCATGTAAATGCGGCTGTGGTCGATCATACGCACTGTGGCGGCATTCACATGTGGCTCTTCAAATATCTCCTTTTAGGAGAGTGAGACAAAGTAAAGCAAAATTCACTGATCGGGGTGAGGAGTGTTATAGTTTGTGGGCGGGTGGGGTTTGTGTGGCAGGGCTTCTTTTTTGTCCCAGTCTGGCCCTGGTCAATAGCCATGTGATCAGGGTTACGGGGTTATGAAGTCCTGCAGGGCACTTTCTTTAGTCACCTCCCCTTGAGAAAGCTATGAAATAAACAAGCGAAACGCGCGTTGGGGACGTTCATATTTTGTCTGGGACTATTCAGTAGAATGGGTAAGGTTTGGTAACATTTATTTGGTTGTATTTGAACTCTTAGATGATATAGTGTGGTGAGAAGATATATTTACTATGGTACTATACCTGATATAAAAGATACTGTTTTCTCCTCCTTAACTATTCGCTTTACAGATCATTCTACTGGTACATCCCTTTTTGTTGTCTGTTTGTCTTTTATCACCTATGTGGTTGTTTTAATATCTTTTGCAATAATAAAATAATTTTTCACCTTTTTCTCAATACAAGTGTATGGAGCGAGAGGGCGCCCACTAGACGGGCCCTAGCCGGGAGCTACATACTGTACATACCCTCCGGTCCCAGCTCAGGAGCCTGCGAATCCCTGCAGCGTACAATGCATGCTTTGGGGGAATTCATATGTCTGCACTTACACAGAGTGACTGCAGACTTATCTGTTTTGACCGGACAACCCCTTCAATGCTCGTTTAATGCCACCTTCCTCTGCAAGGAGGACTTCAGTAGACTACCCAAGAGTAAATAAATGCACATGTGATGGCCTCCTGCATCTGCGTGAGGCATGCTGAAATCCATGTACGTTCTCCAGAAACAATGGAACTTCTGTCCCAAAAATTTATGTAACAAAGCTGCCACAACAAACTCAAATTTCTTTATTTTTCTGGATTGGATTCAGTCATATGTCTTAAATAGCCATTAATAACGATAATTTTTTACCATTGAGCAATCCACATCTACAGTAGCAGTCAATAGATAAACCTAAAAACCAGATAACACAGACCAATTCCTGCTTTGAAAAGTACATCATGAACACAGCTCTGAGCCTCGAGTCCTGTAGATACTACTACTCTTGTGGAGCATCTTTTGCTCCTGTAAGTAGTGACCATTGGTGGTTAATATTGGTTGTGACCATTCCTTGTGAGCCTGGTTTTCATTGGCTGGCCACATTGCAGGGTGCTGCTTTTGAATTCTGTACTTTAGCAAAAATCCTTTGCTGTTCATGATAATTCAAGGCTTCTGATTGGTGTATCTGCTTCAAAGCTCAAATCTTTGTGGTCAGTCATCACAAGTCACAACTTCCTGCACCCATACTATATTAATGACCATGTAATAAATATTCCTTAAAGGAGTGTCCAGGCTTGGGTCTCAAGTCTGCAATCGCTCTATGTGAGTGCAGACTTGTGAATCCTCACAGCATGCTCAGTGCGGGAGGTCAGGATTCTCTGGTGCCAGAGTTAGGAGAGGGCAGTAATGTGACTGCAAGTATGCGATTTGCATACTTCCAGCCACATTCCTACTAGACTTATCCAGTCTCACTCAATTCACTTGTATTGAGTGAAGCCACACATGTAGTTGGAACATGACCGCATGTATGCAAATTTGGGGGTCACACGCCCTTCTGCCCGCTCCCTGCACCGGAGAATCCTTACATTGTGCACATTCACAAGTCTGCAGTCACATAGCAGAAGTACCAGTGACTTGCAGGCGCCTTCGCCGAAGCAACATGATGCCAATCCCATAGAAAGGGCGAAACACTGAAGAGGAGCGACAGCAGTTGGATAACGCTGGAGCAAGATTTCCGCAGCGCAACTGACGTCACAGGGACAGAGTGACGATGTCAGAGGATAAAGAAAAGGATAATGCAGAGAGATGGCAGAGCCTGCCCCATACCCTGGAAGAACTCATTTACATAGAGAGATAAAAGATGATTTTTCCACAGTAAGGTATCATCAATGATGACTTTTTTCAGCAGTCTATAATGTGTATGCCCATATTAATTGGTTAGATCACTCAAATGTGGTGACAGATTCACTTTAAAAGCTTTATTGTTATGCATCTGTCCCGGATACGGGCATTTCTCAACTCACCTCAGTCCACTAAACTCTGTTGTGCTCCACGTCGGGCTTTGCATATGGCCCGGTATGATCCCATGTGATCATCTGCCTACTAATTAGGCCTACTAATAACACACCTTTGTCTTGGTGTTAAGACTTTTAGGCTAAGTGCACACGATCAGGAATAATTGCGTTTTTTTCGCGGTTTTTCCGCGGTTTTCCGCGGTAAAAACGCGATAAAAACGCAAGCATTAAGCATCCTATACATGTTAATTGATTCCGCATGTTTTGGCCACATGTTGCGTTTTTTTCCGCGAAAAAAACGCTTTGCGGAAAAAATAGCAACATGTTCATTAATTTAGCGTAATCGCGGTGATTCCGCCGCCATAGGAATGCATTGAACCGCTTACTTTCCGCATGTGGCTATGCCCACTATGCGCAATGTAAGCGGTTCATGTGCGGATGGTACCCAGGGTCTGGAGCAGAGGAGACTCTCCTCCAGGCCCTGGGTACCATATCCCTGGTAAAACAATAATTAAAATAAAAAATAATGATATTCTCACCTTCCGGCGGCCCCCGCAGCCTTCCCGCGGCCCCCGCAGCCTTCCCGCCTTCAGCGACGCTCCCGGCAACTTCCGGTCCCAAGAGTCCTTTGCGAGAATCACCCAGATGGCGTAGCGGTCTCGCGAGATGCTACGTCATCGGTGTGATTTGTTGCAAAGCACTCCTGGGACCAGAGTTGCCGGGAGCGTCGCTGAGAGGCGGGAAGGCTGCGGGGGCCGCCGGAAGGTGAGAATATCATTATTTATTATTTTTTTTATTATTTTTACATTAGATCTTTTTACTATTGATGCGACATAGGCGGCATCAATAGTAAAAAGTTGGTCACACTTGTCAAACACTATGTTTGACTCGTGTGACCAACCTGTCAATCAGTTTTCCAAGCGATGCTACAGATCGCTAGGAAAACGCTAGCATTCTGCAAGCTAATTACGCTTGCAAAACGCTATTATTCTGGCGGGAATCAGCATAAAAAAACGTGCGTATTTCCTGCGGGAGAAGTGCGGGATTGCCGCGGAAATTTCCGCGGCAATTCCGCAACGTGTGAACTTAGCCTTAGAGTTCCTGCATCCTATTTTCCTGCAGTCTCCAGGAACTCTGATACCTGTTTACTGATCTCCTGTCTGCCTGTGGTCTCCAGGACCTCTGCTACCTGCTCCCGGTTTCCTCTCCTCCTGTGGTCTCCAGGTCCTCTGCTAATTGTTCCCGTTTTTTGTCCGCCTGTGGTTTACAGTATTTCTGCTACCTGTTTCTTC
>JARQOD010000002.1:57893171-57925850 GCA_033576555.1 Oophaga sylvatica
TAGAATGGGTAAGTTTGTAACATTTATTGGTTGTATTGAACTCTTAGATGATATAGTGTGGTGAGAAGATATATTTACATGTACTATATTTTATACCTGATATAAAAGATACTGTTTCTCCTCCTTAACTATTCGCTTTACAGATCATTCTACTGGTACATCCCTTTTTGTTGTCTGTTTGTCTTTTATCACCTATGTGGTTGTTTTAATATCTTTTGCAATAATAAAATAATTTTTCACCTTTTTTTCTCAATACAAGTGTAGGAGCGAGAGGCGCCCACTAGACGGGGCCCTAGCCGGGAGCTACATACAGTCATGGCCAAAAGTTTTGAAAGACACAATATTAATTTTTACAAAGTCTACTGCTTCACTTTTTCTAATGGCAATTTGCATATACTCCAAATGTTATAAAGAGTGATCAGCTTAACAGCCAATTCTTGCAAAGTCAATATTTGGCTAAAAAGAACTTTTATCCCCCAAAACACATTTCAACATCATTGCAAGCCCTGCCTTAAAAGGACCACTACCTTTTTTCAGTGATGCTCCATTAACACAGTGTGGGTGTTGATGAGGACATGCTGGAGATCAATCTGTCATGATTAAGTAAGAATGAGACCACTGGACACTTTAAAAGGAGGCTGGTACTTGACATCATTGTTTCTCCTTCTGTTAACCATGTTTATCTCTAAAGAAACACGTGCAGTCACATCGCAATGCACAAAAATGGCCTAACAGGGAAGAGTATCGCAGCTAGAAGATTGCACCTCAGTCAACAATCTATCGCATCATCAAGAACTTCAAGGAGAGAGGTTCCATTGTTGCCAAAAAGCTCCAGGCGCCCAAGAAAGACCACAAGCGCCAGACCATCTCTTAAAAGTGTTTTCAGCTGCGGGATCGGGCTACCACAGTGCAGAGCTTGCTCAGAATGGAGCAGGCAGGTGTGAGTGCATCTGCTCGCTCTGTGACGTGGAGACCTTGAGCAAGGCCTGTCTCAAGGAGGGCAGCAAGAAGCCACTTCTCCTCCCAGAAAAAAACATCATGGACAGACAGATATTCTGCAAAGCGTACAGGCATGGACTGCTGAGGACGGGGGTAAAGTTATTTTCTCTGATGAATCCCCTTTTCGATTGTTGGGACATCAGAAAACGCCTCATTCGAGAAGACAGGTGAGCTCTACCACCAGTCTGTCTCATGCCAACTGTTAAGCATCCGAAACCATTCATGTGTGGGGTTGCTTCTCACCAAGGAATCGGCTCTCTCACAGTCTTGCCTAAAACACAGCCATGAATAAAGAATGGTACCAGAAAATCCTCCAAGAGCAACTTTCTCCCAACCCTCCAGGAGCAGTTTGGCGATCAACAATGCCTTTTCCAGCATGAAGGAGCACCTTGCCATAAGCAAAGGTGATAACTAAATGGCTCAGGGAACAAAACATAGAGATTTGGTCCATGGCCTGGAAAACTCCCCAGATCTTAATCCCATTGAGAACTTGTGGTCAATCATCAAGAGACGGTGACAAACAAAAACCTAAAAATTCTGACAAAATGAAAGCATGATTGTGCAAGAATGGACTCTATCTGTCAGGATTTGGTCCAGAAGTTGATTGAGACCATGACAGGGAGAATGCAGAGGTCCTGAAGAAGAAGGGTCAACACGCAAATATTGACTTGCTGCATTAACTCATTCTAACTGTCAATATAAGCTTTTGTTACTCATATGTTTGCAATTATATTTCTGTCTGTGATAAAAACATCTGTCAAACACACATAAAAAACCAGAGGGCAGCAATCATGTGAAAATATAATATTTGTGTCATTCTCAAAACTTTGGCCATGACTGTACATACCCTCCGTCCCAGCTCAGGACCTGCAATCCCTGCAGCGCACAATGCATGCTTTGGGGAATTCATATGTCGCACTTACACAGAGGACTGCAGACTATCTGTTTTGACCGGACAACCCTTCAATGCCGTTTAATGCCACCTCCTCTGCAAGGAGGACTTTCAGTAAACTACCCAAGAGTAATAAATGCACATGTGATGGCCTCCTGCATCTGCGTAGGCATGCTGAAATCCATGTACGTTCTCCAGAAACAATGAACTTCTGTCCCAAAAATAATGTAACAAAGCTGCCACAACAAACTCAAATTTCTTTATTTTCTGGATTGGATTTCAGTCAATGTCTTAAATACCATTAATACGATAATTTTTTACCATTGACAATCCACATCTACAGTAGCAGTCATAGATAAACCTAAAAACCAGATAACACAGACCAATTCCTGCTTTGAAAGTACATCATGAACACAGCTCTTGACCTCGAGTCCTGTAGATACTACTACTCTGTGGAGCATCTTTTGCTCCTGTAAGTATGACCATTGGTGGTTAATATTGTTGTGACCATTCCTTGTGAGCCTGGTTCCATTGGCTGGCCACATTGCAGGGTGCTGCTTTGAATTCTGTACTTTAGCAAAAATCCTTTGCTGTTCATGATAATTCAAGGCTTCTGATTGGTGTATCTGCTTCAAAGCTCAAAACTTTGTGGTCAGCTCATCACAAGTCACAACTTCCTGCACCCATACTATATTAATGACCATGTAATAATATTCCTAAAGAGTGTCCAGGCTTGGTCTCAAGTCTGCAATCGCTCTATGTGAGTGCAGACTTGTGAATCCTCACAGCATGCTCAGTGCGGGAGGTCAGATTCTCTGGTGCCAGAGTTAGGAGAGGCAGTAAGTGACTGCAAGTATGCGATTTGCATACTTCCAGCCACATTCCTACTAGACTTATCCCAGTCTCACTCAATCACTTGTATTGAGTGAAGCCACACATGTATTGGAACATACCGCATGTATGCAAATTTGGGTCACACGCCCTTCTGCCCGCTCCCTGCACCGGAGAATCCTTACATTGTGCACATTCACAAGCTGCAGTCACATAGCAAAGTACCAGTGACTTGCAGGCGCCTCGCCAAGCAACATGATGCCAATCCCATAGAAAGGGCGAAACACTGAAGAGGAGCGACAGCAGTTGGATAACGCGGAGCAAGATTTCCGGCAGCGCAACTACGGCACAAGGGACAGAGTGACGATGTCAAGGATAAAGAAAAGGATAATGCAGAGAGATGGCAGAGCCTGCCCCATACCCTGGAAGAACTCATCTACATAGAGAGATAAAAGATGATTTTTCCACAGTAAGGTATCATCAAAGATGACTTTTTCAGCAGTCTATAATGTGTATGCCATATTAATTGGTTAGATCACTCAAATGTTGGTGACAGAATTCACTTTAAAAGCTTATTGTTATGCATCTGTCCCGGATACGGGCATTTCTCAACTCACCTCAGTCCATAAACTCTGTTGTGCTCCACGTCGGGCTTGCATATGGCCCGTAGATCCCATGTGATCATCTGCCTACTAAATAGGCCTACTAATAACACACCTTTGTCTTGGTGTTAAGACTTTTAGAGTTCCTGCATCCTATTTTCCTGCAGTCTCCAGGAACTCTGATACCTTTTACTGATCTCCTGTCTGCCTGTGTCCTCCAGGACCTCTGCTACCTGCTCCCGTTTTCCTCCCTCCTGTGTCTCCAGTCCTCTGCTAATTGTTCCCGTTTTTTGTCCGCCTGTGTTTACATAATTTCTGCTACCTGTTTCTTCCGTGCCTGACCTGCCTGCTGCACTAACGCCTGTGCCCGTGTGCCCACCCAGACATTTGGATTGGAGGATCCACCTCACCGGATAGTCTAACGCTTATTTAGACAGACCAACTGTTCTCCAATGTGCGCTGAACGATCAGTGGTAGAAAAAACCTGGGCGCATATACAGTCACTAGATGGTGGCCCGATTCTAACGCATCGTGTATTCTAGAATATGTATGTAGTTTATTTATCATGGCCCGCTCCCACCCTCCCATCCTGTATACATGGCTCCTCTCCCACCCTCCCATTCTGTATACATGGCTCCACTCCCACCCTTCCCAATCCATATATGCATGGCTCCACTCCCACCCTCCCATCCTATATGCAGGCTCCACTCCCCCCTCCATCCTTGTATACACGCCCCCAAACTGGTATACCATGGCTCCGCTGGGCTCCCCCATCATATCACCCCCACACTGTCCGCTGCACGTCCCTGCATCTCTATCGGGCGCTTCAGCTTCTTCCTCTGTGGTGCGGTCACGTGGTACCGCTCATTAAGGTCATAAATATGGATGCCACGCCTATGGGAGTGGAGTCGCGTCCATATTCATGACCTTAATGAGCGGTACTACTAGTGCCGCTGATCTCCTGACGATAGCGGTGGCGTGCCTGGTTGAAATCCTGCGCCAATCGCGGCCGGGGCGACGAATCAGCGACGGCAGGATTTCCGATACAGAACGGAAGTTATAAGTTAGACAATTATATAGTAATTGCTCTCAACAGCACATGTCCTACACAGGACGACCACTGACAAAGATTATCTTTTAAACAAACAAATATTATTTCAACCTGAGAATCAGGCTTTTTTCCTTTTGCCAACAGACCTTGCAGAAAATTTATCAAAATGTTGCCACGGCGTATTGCTGAAATTTGGTACAGGTTCAAAAACTTCTAAGTGGAATGACAGAAACACATGATGACAACCACACCTTCAGACAGAAACAGATTTATTATGGTCAATGGGAAAGAAAGCCAATAACAGGAAATGTCAGAATTTTTTTTTAAAGAAGGCAAATGTTAAAGTAAGAACATTTCTTTTTAACTGTTTTATTAAAGTTTTTTTGTATTAACAAAAGAAACAAAGATATGGTATAGAGTCTGCAGGTCATACCAGTCTGTTATATGAAAGAACCTCTGCGAACAAGAGAATTGAACAGAATGATCATTATCTGGTAACAATGTTAGTAAAACAATTCAGTAGTAAATCGGCTATTGCCTTATAACATTGACATCGATTCAACAAGAGACAATAAAAAAAAAATAAAGATCAATAGGGGTATAAGCATATCCAACCATTGTAAGGGAAAAATGTAATTAAATTAAAACATCATACCAAGACATAGACAAGATGCATAAGGTTGATCTAGGAGCAGTAGCGTAGCTCCTGGGCGAGGCAGAAGGGGCGGTCGCCCGGGCCCCGTCACAGAAGGGGCCCACCCGAATCCATGGACGCTGCAGTAACTAAACCCCAGGTGCGCTCTGAGTGTCCACACGGACTCTGGGTCCTAGTGAACACTGCAGCTTAGGATGTGCTAAGAGACACTGCGTGCCCGGACCAATCATCATCACACTCATATGTAAGTGCTGCAGAAATATATATATATATAAATATATATATATATATAATATTTTTTTTTTTTTTTTTAATAAATACAAGCATATGATTACTTTGAGTGGTGAATGTGAGGGGAAGGGGGGGTTGAATTGGGGGCATTGGGGTGGCGCTGGGGGCCTTGCATTCCCAGATTATGTGCAATCTCATTCTCATGTCATAGTTGCGTCTGGGGAGGGTGGAGGAGATAGGGGCCGGGGGCTTATTAATTTACATCTTAGCTCTTATATAAGGCCCCGCACCTGTTAGCATAACAAGCCCCCATACAAGCTGTGCTGTACAGTATTTAAAGGGTAGTCCCATAGAATAGCCACTGGTGGGGGGCAGAGGGTGTGGAGCTATGCTACTTTTAACTGTATCAGCATGCGCAGCGCCTCAATACAGCTACACCTCCAGCACAGACATGATTCTCGAAAAGTGTAACGCGTTGGAGTTCTTTTTTTACCAAAGGGTCTTAATCTGTGACTGAAATGTTTTTTTCTTTTTTTACAAGTAATCGCTATAGAGGACACAAGGCAAAACTTATCAGTAGTTAGGCTGTTTTTTCCAGTACACTAATGCTCACCATTACCACCCATGCCAATCACACCATGGGAAAATTTAGAATTGTTTTCAAAAATATAAAATTTTTTATATTTTATTTAGAGATACTACAGTGGGTACGGGAAGTATTCAGACCCCTTTGCATTTTCACCTTTTTTTCAGTGCAGCCATTTGGTAAATTCAAAAAAAGTTCATTTTTTTCTCATTAATGTACACTCTGCACTCTATCTTGACTGAAAAAAAACAGAAATGTAGAAATTTTGGCAAATTTATTTTAAAAAGAAAAAACTTACAGTTAGGTCCATAAATATTTGGACAGAGACAACATTTATCTAATTTTGGTTCTAGACATTAACCACAATGAATTTGAAACAAAACAAATCAGATGCAGTTGAAGTTCAGACTTTCCAGCTTTCATTGAGGGTATCCACATTAAAATTGGATGAAGGGTTTAGGAGTTTTCAGCTCCTTAACAGTGTGCCCCCCTGTTTTTAAAGGGACCAAAAAGTAATTGGACAGATTAAAATAATTGTAAATAAAATGTTCATTTCTAGTACTTGGTTGAAAACCCTTTGTTACAATGACTGCCTGAAGTCTTGAACTCATGGACATCACCAGACACTGTGTTTCCTTCTTTTTGATGCTCTGCCAGGCCTTCACCGCGGTGGTTTTCAGTTGTTGTTGTTGTGGGCCTTTCTGTCTGAAGTTTAGTCTTTACAAGTGAAATGCATGTTCAATTGGGTTGAGATCAGGTGACTGACTTGGCCATTCCAAGAATATTCCACTTCTTTGCTTAATAAACTCCTGGTTGCTTTGGCTTTATGTTTTGTCATGTCCATCTGTATGTATGAAACGCGACCAATCAGTTTGGCTGCATTGGCTTGGATCGAGCACAACAGTATGGCTCTGAATACCTCAGAATTCATTCGGCGTTTCTGTCCTGTGTCACATCATCAATAAACACTAGTGACCCAGTGCCACTGGCAGCCATGCATCCCCCAACCATCACACTGCTTCCGCCATGTTTTACGATGATGGTATGCTTTGGATCATGAGCTGTACCACGCCTTTGCCATACTTTTCTCTTTCCATCATTCTAGTAGAGGTTGATCTTGGTTTCATCTGTCCAAAGAATGTTCTTCCAGAACTGTGCTGGCTTTTTTAGATGTTTTTTAGCAAAGTCCAGCCTAGCCTTTTTATTCTTGATTCTTATGAGTTGGCTTGCACCGTGCAGTGAACCCTCTGTAATTTAATTTCATGCAGTCTTCTCTTTAATGGTAGATTTGGATATTGATTACGCCTACCCCTGAGAGTGTTGTTCACTTGGTTGGCTGTTGTGGAAGGGGTTTCTCTTCACCATGGAGAGTATTCTCAATCATCCACCACTGTGTCTTCCGTGGGCGCCCAGTCTTTTTGCATTGATGATTCACCAGTGCTTTCTTTCTTTCTCAGAAGTACCAACTGTAGATTTTGCCAACTCCTAAAGTTGTAGCAATTTCTCGGATGGGTTTTTTTTTCGTTTTTTGCAGCTTAAGGATAGCTTGTTTCACCTGCATGGAGAGCTCCTTTGACCGCATGTTTCCTTCACAGCTAAACCTTCCAAATGCAAACACACACCTCAAATCAACACCACCCTTTTACTGCTTAATTGGAAATGATATAAGAAGGGTTGCCCACACCTGTCCATGAAAATACCTTGGAGTCAATTGTCCAATTAGTTTTGGTCCCTTTAAAAACAGGGTGGCACATGTAAGGAGCTGAAACTCCTAAACCCTTCATCCAAATTTAATGTGGAAACCCTCAATGAAAGCTGAAAGTCTGAACTTCAACTGCATTGATTTGTTTTGTTTCAAATTCATTGTGGTAATGTCTAGACCACAAAATTAGATAAATGTTGTCCTTCCAAAATTTATGGACCTAACTGTAAATATCACATGGTCATAAGTTTTTCAGACCCTTTGCTCAACACTCATATTTAAGTCAAAATGCGTCCATTCCTTGTGATCGTCCTGAGATGGTCTATCCTTCATTGGAGTCCATTGTGTTTAATTATACTAATAGGACTTGATTTGGAAAGGCACACACCTGTATATATAGGACCCTCACAGCCACAGTGCATGAGACCAAATAGAATCATGAGGTCAAAGGAACTAGCCAAGGAGCTCAGAGACAGAATTGTGGCAAGCACAGATCTGGCCAAGGTTACAAAAGAATTTCTGCAGTACTCAAGGTTCCTAAGAGCACAGTGGCCTCCATAATCCTTAAATGGAAGAAGTTTGGGACCACCAGAAGTCTTGCTAGACCTGGCCGCCAGCCAAACTGGACAATGGGAGAAAAGCCTTGTGAGAGAGGTAAAGAAGAACCGCTGTCTCTAACATCATGTCATCCCTCTATCTCAAACTGAACCTGTCACAAACAGAACTCCTCGTGTTTCCTCCCTCTACTAACCTACCTTTGCCCGACATTGCCATCTCCGGTGTGCTCCACCATTATCCCCACAACATGCCCGCTGTCTTGGGGTCATACAGATTCCCAGCTTCATTCACCCCCCACATCCAATCACTTGCTCGCTCTTGTTATCTGCACCTCAAAAACATCTCTAAATTTGACCTTTCCTTACCTTTCGACTCTGCAAAAACTCTTACTTTTTTTTTTTATCATTCTCGTTTGGACTATTGTAACTCTCTACTAATCGGTTTCCCTCTTTCAAACTCTCCCCCTCCAAATCTGTCTTGAATGCTGCAGCCAGGATCATATTCCTCACCAATCGTTACACCGATGCCTCTACCTTGTGCCAATCATTACATGGTTTTCCCATCCATTACAGAATCCAGTACAAACTTATTACCCTCACCCACAAAGCACTCCATGGGTCAGGACCCACCCTACATCTCTTCCCTCATCTCAGTCTACCACCCTACCCGTGCCCTCCGTTCTGCTAATGACCTGAGGTTGCATCCTCAATAATCAGAACCTCCCACTCCGTCCCAGACTTTTTCACGTGCTGCGCCAATTCTTTGGATTGCACTACCCAGGTTAATGCGATTAATCCCCACAGTTTTAAGTGTGCCGTTAAAACGCATTTGTTCAGACTGGCCTACCGCCTCAAACGCATTAACTTAACTATCCCTCTTGCCCATTCAAAATTTTTTTTTACCATAATCAGGTACCTCGTACTATGTTCTCACCCGCTTTAGCATTAATAGTCCTCTGTGTCTGTACTTTACATACTTTGGCTGTTTAATTGGTTCCATGCAGAATTACATGAACACCCGATTCTTACACTATGGCTGGTCCCGAACAATGAAAGCAATTGTTACCATTTATCTTTAGTGTCTCCCCTTTTTCCTCATAGATTGTAAGCTTGTGAGCAAGGCCCTCATTCTTATTATTATTAACCCAAGATCAACTGTGGCTGAGATCCACAGATGCAGTAGGAGATGGGAGAAAGTTCCACAAAGTCAACTATCACTGCAGCTCTCCACCATCGGGCCTTTATGGCAGAGTGGCCCAACGGAAGCCTCTCCTCAGTGCAGACATATGAAAGCCTGCTAGAGTTTGCTAAAAAACACATGAAGAACTCCCAGACTATGAGAAATAAGATTCTCCGGTCTGATGAAGAGAAGATAGAATTTTTGGTGAAATCTAAACAGTATTGTGGAGAAAACCAGGGCATGGTAACATGGTGGTGGCAGCATCAGCTATAGGGTGTTTTTCAGCTGAAGGGACAGGACGACTGGTTGCAATTTAAGAAAACATGAATGCGGCCAAGTACAGAGATATCCTGGATGAAAACCCTTCCAGAAGTGCTCTGGACCTCAAGACTGGCCGAAGGTTTCACCTCCAACAAGACAATGACCCTAAGCACACAGATAAAATAACAAAGCAGTGGCTTCAGAACAACTCTGTGACCATTCTTGAACTGGCCCAGCCAAATCCCTGGCCTAAACCCAATTGAGCATCTCTGAGAGACCTGAAAATGGCTGTCCACCAACGTTCCACCATCTAACCTGACAAAACTGGAGAGGATCTGCAAGGAAGAATGGCAGAGGATCACAAAGTCCAGGTGTGAAAAACTTGTTTGCCTCATTCCAAGAAGACTCATGGCTGTACTGGCTCAAAAGGGTGCTTCTACTCATACTGAGCAAAGGGTCTGAATACTTATGACCATGTGATATTTCAGGTTTATTTTTTTAATAAATTTGCAAAAATTCTACATTTTTTTTTTTTCAGTCTAGATGGGTGCAGAGTGTACATAATGAGAAAAAAAAGAACTTTTTTTTAATTTACCAAATGGCTGCAATAAAACAAAGAGTGAAAAATTTAAAGGGTCTGAATACTTTCCGTACCCACTGCATGCCATCATCTCTATTCAGTATTATAGTTGTATACAATGATGAGATATACATATTCTAAAACTAAATGTTTTTAGACTTGTATAATCAAGTCCAAGGTTTACAGAGTACCAATTGTTTTCATAATTTCACGAATATAGATAATAGTTAAAGATGTTACTGGCTGTAACAGCACACTGATAATACCACTTTACAATGCCAAAACAATATGAAGATCAAATCATACAGTACTCCCATTCAAATCCACATAAAACTGCCAGACAAATCTCACATACAGTACTGTGCAAAAAGTGTGTGCAAAGTTTAACTCAAAGCATAGTCCGTTGCCTCAAATAGTGATGGAATTTAGATCTCTCTTTTGTTTAATTTACTTTGCATTTTGTTAATATCACGAGTGTGTCACGCCAATCTGGGAGATTCGAGGTAGAAGAATTGTGAATCGCAGATCTTCCATTTAACCTGGGTATTTGGATCCAATATTAAATGAATTTTGGTTTTAGTTTGGTGCTGAAGAGTTAGCGACCTCTTTCTATGTTGGTCAGAAACATCAGCTCCATTTCAGCTTCCTTTGATCTGCTGTTAACTCTTCCTATAGGTGGCCAAACCCTCTCTGTCTTTCCAGTGAAATCTCTGCTTCTTAGCTCTTAGGAGATGCTGTGCTGAAAGAGTTTGTTGTTGTATTGGAGATTCGCCTTCCGTGCTGTGTGGCAAAAGCTAAGGTTTGAGATAAGTTGTTGTGGAGGTGTTCTGTAGTACTGTCTGGTCCCTGTTTCCCATTTATTTATCCTCCCGTCCTTAATCCTCCCACTATTGTTGGTTTGGTGCTTTTTTATGATAGAGGTTTTTCTGTTATCCCCTGTTTTGTGTCTTGTTCACATTACATTTCTGTCTGAGGGCTCTATGGAGTGGGGGAGGGGACAGACCGTGGATTAACAGAGCATAGTGAGGTTGGAGACTCCAGGCCTCTCTACCATCAAGAGTACCCCCAGGACAGGAATAGTTGGGGTCTCATTAAAGGGACAGTTTGATGCCCCCCTCCCCTACTAAGAACGTCACAGTGTGACATTTTCACTTGGCCCCACATTTTGCATCTTGGTATGGATCCCATTGTAGTCCTTGCCAAACAATTGCAGTACCTGTCCGCTTGAAGTGTCCAGACTTGCAACCTAGGGTCTCCCCAACACCAGACTGTTGTCGTGGGGCCGTCAGGGGAACCGGACATGATGTCACCAAAGTCTTTTAAACTGCAGGAGTCTACAGGAACTGAAGAGAAACAGGCGGTATGCAGGGTCCGACATAAGGTGAAAGAGAGTCAAACTGGGCAATTTTCTCAGGTTCTCCAGTCTTTTTAGAACAGCCAAGCATTTCTATTCCGAGGTTAAGACTGCTTAAGGACCTTTGGGAGAGCATCAGTCATATGACCCTGATGTCACCAAAAGTCCTTTAACTGCAGGAGTCTAGAAGAAAGCCATGACTGGATTGCAAACATACAGGGTTACACTACATTTAGAAAGGACAGGAAAGACAGAAAACATGTGTATTTTTATTAAATCTAACTTAAGACCAGTGCTCAAGGACGGCATTACAATAATGGAAAGCTGCTAATTGGAGTTTGCTACAAGCCTCACAATATAGCTGAACAGGTAGAGGAGGAAATACTGCAGCAAATTAAAAAGGCATCAAATAATAATATGGTCCTTATTATGGGGGATTTTAACTATCCATATATTCAATACGACATTGAATCTTCTGGTTGTGCTAATAGCTGCAAGTTCTTATCCACAATTCAGGATAATTACCTCTCTCAGCTGGTAGATGAACCAACCGGGGGAGGAAATCTGCTGGATCTGGTTCTGTCAAATAAACAAGAAACAATTTCAGATCTACAGGTCAGGGAGCATATGGGAAGAAGTGACCATAATAAGGCAAGTTTCAAATAAATTTTCAATTAAATATTTAAAAGGGGAAATGCAAAAACCTGGAACTTTAGGAAAGCTGATTTAAACAAATTAAGGGAAGAGCTTACTAGAGTAGACTGGGACCATGTCGTGGTAACTGGGGATACCGACCATAAATGAGGTATTTTAAGGAAATACTCCTAAAATCCTGTAGAAAACTTATACCGTCTGGAAATAAAATGTCCAGGAATAAAAAGAAACAATCATAGATAAATAAGACACTACAAAGTTTAATAAGACTAAAACATAGGGCATTCAAAATCTTGAAAGCCGAGAATACAGAAATAGCATTTCAGGAGTATAGAGATCTAAGTTAAATGTAAAAAAGAAATCAAGTTGGCAAAGTTGTCAACGGAGAAACAAATCGACAGCAACATTAAAATAAATCCACCAAAATTTTATAACTATATCAATGCCAAAAAGAAAAAAAAAGATGGTATAGCCCCTTAAATACGATAAGAACAAGATAATAGTAGAGGTGTCACGACGTATAACAGATATATTCTATGATAGTAACATATATCTAATGAGACAACACTCTATATTACATATTATAGAAAATATCAACATGTATACGTAGAATCTGCCAGCAATGTCTTACCTGACATAATATCCAATGCAAACACAGAAGGGTCTATATAATAATATAGCACCAAAAATTACGAAGAGATCCCAAGGTAATTATCAAAGAAGTATAAAGTTTATTAACATAGACTAAAATAGTAACATGAAAATTCACAGTAAAATAATCTCCAATCAAAAACACCCAATAGGGGGATACTGCTAGGATACAGATTATACTGCACACGCTATATTATCCACATTAAACATCCCATGGTAAACATATAGTCAATATTGGGAAACATATCCTTAAATAAATACTTTACCAAGGGGGTGCTGTAATAACGTGGCAATAGGTGCAGCACTGTAGCCAGAGATCTCCCCCTCACCCCATGGGATGTTAATGTGGATAATATAGCGTGTGCAGTATAATCTGTATCCTAGCAGTATCCCCCTATTGGGTGTTTTTGATTGGAGATTATTTTACTGTGAATTTTCATGTTACTATTTTAGTCTATGTTAATAAACTTTATACTTCTTTGATAATTACCTTGGGATCTCTTCGTAATTTTTGGTGCTATATTATTATATAGACCCTTCTGTGTTTGCATAATTAATTGAAGTGCCCGTTTTATATTATGAGGACTTTTTGTTAGGTATAATATCCAATGTATTGTGGGTCTATACTGTGCACGTGAAACGCTGTCTCAGGATAGAGGTGGACCGGGTCTATGCTGACCCTGAACTGGGGTCCTGACTAGTCCCTCTACCTGGAGGTACTGTTAATGGTACAGAGGTCCAGGCCGCCAGCGTAACCCTGTCTCCTGTAGATCCCTGACCACTGTAATCTAGTCCTGAGAAGGACCCTGATTACCACCACAGGGAATGGGCAGGCAACAGCTTACACACAGTCAAATACAAACGAGACAGACAGGGGGTAAAGAAAACACTGCCTTGCATACAAAACTTCCACTACAGAGGAACACAAAAGGTTAAGAAGATAAACAATAAGCGAGGAGAGGAAAAACCACAACAGGCACTCTTAGCTTAAGTCTTCTCAGAAATGATCCGCTCTGCTGGTCTGAATGAATGCTTTCACCGGCAACTTCCCCAGCAGACCAGCAGGTATATGAAGGAAGCTAATTAACAAAACATCAATCGCAGCTGGGCGAGGCTGGTCTGTCCAGCATCGAGAGAGAAAGAATTAACTCCCTCAGTGCTGAAAAACACCCAGCACCAGAAACTCAGCTGTGCGAAGTCAGGGTGTGCAATCGTGACGATCTCCGCCGCGACACACCCGTGACAGTACCCCCCCTTCTACGAGGGGCCTCTGGACCCTCAGGGCCTGGTCTATCTGGGTGAGTAGTGTGGAAGGCCCGAACCAATCGGTCTGCGTTAATATCCGACGCAGAAACCCACATCCTCTCCTCAGGACCATACCCCCTCCAATGAACAAGGTACTGAAGGGACCGGCGATTCAGACGTGAGTCAATGATCTTCGATACCTGAAACTCCAAATTACCATTGACCACCACAGGAGGAGGAGGTAGAGGTGACGGTATAACTGGTGCCACGTACCTCTTAAGCAACGATTTGTGGAACACATTGTGGATTTTAAACGTAGGAGGGAGGTCAAGACGGAAAGCCACCGGATTAATTATTGAACTGATCCTGTATGGCCCGATGAACCTGGGACCCAGTTTCCAGGAGGGAACCTTAAGTTTTATATTCTTGGTAGACAACCATACCAGATCGTTCACACTTAGGTCCGGACCAGACACTCTCCTCCTATCAGCCATACGTTTGTATCGGTTCCCCATAGTGCTCAGATTATTAAGCACTCCTCTCCACACTGAAGCAAGTGACGACGAAAATCGTTCCTCCTCAGGAACCCCAGAAGAGCCCCCTCCATTGAAAGTACAAAACTGGGGGTGAAAACCATATGCCCCAAAAAACGGGGACTTACCAGTGGACTCGCTCCGCCTATTGTTAAGAGCGAACTCTGCCAGAGGCAAGAAAGAAGACCAGTCCTCTTGGTTCTCTGAGACAAAACACCGGAGATATGTCTCTAAGCTCTGATTCAGACGCTCTGTCTGACCATTAGTCTGCGGATGAAAAGCCGAAGAAAATGACAACTGCATCCCCCGACGAGAACAAAATGCCCTCCAGAATTTGGACACAAACTGAGACCCCCGATCCGACACCACATCGGAAGTCAACCCGTGAAGTCTCACAATCTCCCCAATGAACACCTGCGCCAGAGTTTTAGCATTAGGAAGAGCAGGAAGAGCAATAAAATGTGCCATTTTGCTGAACCTGTCAACTACAACTAGTATGACAGTTTTACCTGAAGACGGAGGGAGGTCCGTAATGAAGTCCATAGACAGATGGGTCCATGGACGCTCCGGGATTTTCAACGGTAAAAGGGCCCCAGACGGACGGGTATGTGGGGTCTTAGAGCGCTCACATACCCCACAGGACGCGACAAAAGTTACCACCTCTTTATTTAAGTTAGGCCACCAAAACCAGCGAGAAACGAGATCCACAGTTGCTTTACTCCCTGGGTGTCCTGCCAAAGCAGAATTATGATGTGCCTCGATAACCTTTTGTCTTAACTGATCTGGAACAAACAGTCTCCCTGGAGGTCCTACAGGGGCGTCCCCCTGAGCCTCCAACATCTCCTCCTCAAGCTCAGAGCATACAGCCGACACCACAACTCCCTCCTGAAGAATAGGAACCGGGTCATCCGTCTTCCCGGCCCCCGGGAAACACAGACAAGGCATCAGCCTTTACATTTTTTGACCCAGGACGATATGTGACGACAAAATTAAACCTGGTAAAGAACAACGACCATCTAGCTTGTCTGGAATTCAGACGTTTTGCAGACTCTAAATACAGCAGGTTCTTGTGATCAGTAATGACGGTGACCGGGTGGACTGCCCCCTCCAAAAAGTGACGCCACTCTTCAAAAGCCAACTTAATGGCCAAGAGTTCCCTATTGCCGACATCATAATTCCTCTCGGCGGACGACAATTTTTTAGAGAAGAAAGCGCACGGATGCCATTTACCAGGGGACGGACCTTGAGATAATACCGCACCCACTCCTACGTCAGATGCGTCTACCTCCACAATGAACGGTTGTGATGCATCAGGTTGGATGAGTATGGGTGCTGAAGCAAAACATTTTTTCAAGGAGGAAAATGCTTGACAAGCTTTGTCAGACCACCTAGAAAAATCCGTCCATTTTTTTGTCATGTCAGTGAGAGGTTTGACAACGGATGAGAAATTACGAATAAATTTCCGGTAGTAGTTAGCAAACCCCAGGAAACGCTGCAGTGCCTTAAGATCCTCTGGCCGATCCCATTCAAGCACTGCCTTCACTTTCCCAGGGTCCATACGGAAACCAGAAGCTGACACCAGGAATCCTAAAAACTGAAGTTCCTGTACGGCGAATACACACTTCTCCCATTTGGCGTACAGTTTATTGTCTCGCAAGATCTGCAACACCTGTCTCACATGCTCCTGATGAGACACAAGATCCGGCGAGTAAATTAAGATGTCATCTAGATAAATGACAACAAACTGTCCCACTAGGTGGCGAAAGATGTCATTAACAAAATGTTGAAACACCGCCGGGGCAGTAGTCAGACCGAAAGGCATGACAAGGTTCTCATAATGTCCCTCCGGAGTGTTAAACGCCGTCTTCCACTCATCCCCTCCTTTATCCTAATCAGATTATACGCCCCCCTGAGATCCAACTTAGAGAACCATTTGGCGCCCACAATCTGATTGAAGAGATCAGGAATAAGTGGGAGCGGATACGGATCTCGGACCGTAATCCGATTAAGCTCACGGAAATCCAAGCAAGGGCGTAGGCCTCCATCTTTTTTCTTCACAAAGAAGAACCCCGCGGCCACTGGGGAAGATGAAGGTCTAATATGCCCCTTGGCTAGACTTTCCGAAATATAATCCTTCATAGCTTGCCTCTCAGGACCAGAAAGGTTATATAACCTAGATTTAGGTAACTTAGCATCAGGAAGCAATTTTATAGCACAGTCATACGCGCGATGAGGAGGTAATTCTTGACACCCCTCTTCTGAAAACACATCCTCAAAGTCCTCCAGAAAAGGAGGTAAGGTTCTAGGCACGACCGCACCGATGACCGTGTTCATGCAGTTACTATGGCAAAATTCACCCCACTGGCTTATCTCTCTGGATTGCCAATTAATAACTGGGTTATGTTTAGTTAACCAAGGAAGTCCCAACACAATAGGAGTGGGAAGGCCCTCCAACACATAACAAGACAATAGTTCTTTATGTATTGCCCCCACTCGAAGGTCTATGTTATGCACGGCTTGCACAAAGCTACCTTGACCGAGAGGCCTGGCGTCAATAGAGAATATAGGGATAGGTTTGGCCAATACACTCAGTTGCATACCTTGCACCTGGGCAAACCGAGCGTCCACCAGATTAGCCGCGGCCCCACTATCCAGAAGAACAGAAATCCTCTCAGTTCCTGTACCTACCACCACCTCCGCTGGTACGAGAAACTGAGACGGACTTGGGGACGAAATACATACTCCCAGATTGTCGTCCACCACACAACCTGGGATCAACAGTTTTCCGGTGACTCCTTTCTCAGCAAAGTACGGGATGGACACCCCCCAACAAAATGTCCCTTTCTCCCGCAGAAGTAACACTTTCCTGTCTTGCGGCGCACCGCCGATCCCCTCCCTCGAAACGATGTCCCTCCTAACTGCATAGGCTCCTCAGAACAAACCAGGGGAACCTCAATATGAGGGACTATAGTAGAAGGTGGAGTCATCACAGGGGGCGGAGTTACCTCGCACCTCTCTCGAAGCCGTCTATCAATGCGAATCGCAAGGGCCATAGCGGCCTCCAGTGACGGGGGAGAATCATACTGAGCCAACACATCTTTTAATTTGTCAGATAATCCTTGACAAAACTGGCTCCTAAGAGCTGGGTCATTCCACTGAGTATCTGTGGCACATCTACGGAACTCAGAAGAAAATTCCTCCGCCGGACGATCTCCCTGCTGTATCTTACGTAACTTCATTTCAGCAAGGGAGACCCGATCCGGGTCATCATATACCAGACCCAGGGCTGTAAAAAATCGATCTACTGACTGGAGAGCCGGGGAGTCTGGAGGAAGAGAGAACGCCCAGGATTGAGGGTCCCCTTGTAAGAGCGAGATGACAATTCCCACCCTCTGGTCTTCACTCCCCGAATACCGAGGCCGTAGCCGAAAATATAATTTACAAGCCTCCCGGAAGGTAAAAAATTTGTCCCGCCCACCAGTGAACCTGTCCGGGAGAGCCACTTTAGGTTCAGATCTGGTTTGCTCCCGGGAGTACAAAACCTTGGTGTAAGGTTCTTTGTCTCTGTCATGTTCCTTGAAACTCAGTTTTTCGTCGGCCATTTTGCTTTCTGTCTTTCTGCAGCTCTTGCCCTCAGTTAATATGGAGTTTCCAGTTTTCATGTTCCCGCCCTGATTCTTCCCTCTTGCTTCTTAAGCAGCCTCAGCTGAACAATCAGTGCTCCTGAATCAAGCCTCAGTCAGTCTGTGACCTGACTCCTGGAAGCCTTGGACTTGTACTCCAGCTATTCCCTACTGAGGAACCTTGGAACACTTTTGGACTCTGGAAACCTGCTGTTTGGTGAATCCATGTTTGCAGAGGAATTACGGTACAGAGAAGAGATCCTGAACCTGCTTTGGAGATTTATTGTAGTGCTTGAAGTTACTCTGGCCTGCTGTGTCTCCTGTCGCTGTTCCTGCAAACTGTGTGAACTTTTCAGCATGCTTGTATGAAGTAATACAAGTCATTTCATTTCAACCTATGTCTCCTGTGTTTTCCTCGCACCCAAGCACAAGACGCTATAGGAACTGTACACTATACATGACAAGATTCAGGAGCCAATGTTTAGTGTCTGCTGGGTCTGGGAAAGCCGTGTCTGCTGTGACTGTGGATATCAGATGTCCGTTTAATACCTTATGTGATGACAGTGGTTGTGACTTCTCACAACCATTCCAGGTGAGCGCATTCCCTTAAAATTTTACTCTGGAGTGTTACCACAGGTAAACACTATTGTTTTTTTTTTTTTTTTCCTTTCCTCTTCCAGCACTTCTGCCTTAAAAGATCTGGAAGATGGAGGCCCGCATAAAGGAACTTTGCGGAGTGACTGATACAATCCTTTCAGATGTACAGACTTTAAAAACCCGTTTTGCAAGCCTACAGGACCTCACTAATCATAATTTGCAAGTGTTTGGACAGACTACCCAGGAATTGCGAGCCAGGATTGAGGCTCTAGAGGAACGAGCCCAGGCTCCTGCCATAACCCCGAGTTCTGGGATCCCCAAATTACCTCCTTTTCGTTTTGGCGGTGAACGTGAGAAATTCAGGGGATTTATTAATCAATGCAATTTATTTTTCTCTGCACATGCTTCACAATTTCCCACTGAACGATCCAAAGTGCTTACTATAATCATGTTGCTTACCAATAAGGCTTTGATGTGGGCAAACCCTCTGATTGAGACTGAGGATGATTGTTTGAATCACCTTGATGCTTTTATTTCAGCCATGGGGCAGGTGTTTGATGACCCCAATCGAGGTGCAACAGCTGAAGCAGCCATGTTAACTTTGCGCCAAGGTAAGCGTTCAGTAGCCGAATATGTCCTGGATTTCAGGAGATGGGCTCTTGATACCACTTGGGACACTTCCGCTAAAAAATCTATTTTTCGGAAAGGGTTGTCTCCACTGATTAAGGATGAACTTGATCGTGCCGACCCTCCCACTGCGTTAGGTGACTTTATTAACTATTGTATCCGTATTGATGCTCGTCTGACTGAACGCAGACAAGAGAGATGGTTCGAAAATAATCGCACTAACCTTTTACTACCTCCCTCCTCAGCTAAGGAACCTTTGAGTAGGATCACAAGGGAACCAGAACCTGAACCCATGCAGGTGGACTCTTTACAAAGACGGGTTAGTGATGCACGCAAAGAACATCGTATAAAGGAAAATCTATGTTTCTACTGTGGTAAGTCAGGGCACTTCATTATAAACTGCCCCAGCCGTTCTCGTAAGACTACTGCAGCAGTCATTCACTGTGAGTGTTGCGAGAGGAGCTCTGTCATGTCCGAGCCTCAGGCTCCAGAGAGATCTGCTGCAAGAGATCTTGATTTCTCGGACTTAAACTCTGTTAGTTCTGGGGACGATGACGGTATAAACGCTGCAATTTTTCAAGTTTCCTCAGCGGTGTCCCAGCTGAGTTGTAAAAGAAACAATTCTCATTGCTTCCTTTCCATCAAACTCTGGGTTGACTCAGCTTGGGTGTCTAGCTCTGCTATGATCGACTCAGGAGCAAGTGGAAATTTCATGGATATCTCCTTTGCTCTGAAACAGGGGATACGTTCAGTGAAGAAGGCTACTCCAGTACAGATGGAGACTGTGGATGGCTCTCTACTGACTTCTGGACCAGCTTTCAAGGTAGGAGATTTGGTCTGGCTGTCAACCAGAAATCTTAAATTAAAGATTCCATCGTATAAATTGGGACATAAGTACATTGGACCTTTAAGATCAATAAGATTATAAGTGCTGTTGCTTGTCGTCTTCAACTGCCCAGAACTATGAGAATCCACCCTGTCTTTCATGTATCCCTACTAAAGGCTGCAACACCCAATACGTTTCCTGGACGTTCTTCTCCTTGCCCTGACCCAGTGCTGGTCGATGGTCAGGAAGAATTTATGGTGGAAAGGATTCTAGATTCCAGGTTGTACAGAAATCAGTTGCAATATTTGATTAAATGGCAGGGCTACCCAGTGGAGGACAACTCATGGGAACCAGTCAATAATGTAAATGCTCCTCGCCTGCTCCGCCAGTTTCATCAGAGGTACCCTGACAAGCCTGGTCTGAGGTCATCCGGAGGTTGTCCCTAAGGGGGGAGTAATGTAAGGTTCTTTGTCTCTGTCATGTTCCTTGAAACTCAGTTTTTCGTCGGCCATTTTGCTTTCTGTCTTTCTGCAGCTCTTGCCCTCAGTTAATATGGAGTTTCCAGTTTTCATGTTCCCGCCCTGATTCTTCCCTCTTGCTTCTTAAGCAGCCTCAGCTGAACAATCAGTGCTCCTGAATCAAGCCTCAGTCAGTCTGTGACCTGACTCCTGGAAGCCTTGGACTTGTACTCCAGCTATTCCCTACTGAGGAACCTTGGAACACTTTTGGACTCTGGAAACCTGCTGTTTGGTGAATCCATGTTTGCAGAGGAATTACGGTACAGAGAAGAGATCCTGAACCTGCTTTGGAGATTTATTGTAGTGCTTGAAGTTACTCTGGCCTGCTGTGTCTCCTGTCGCTGTTCCTGCAAACTGTGTGAACTTTTCAGCATGCTTGTATGAAGTAATACAAGTCATTTCATTTCAACCTATGTCTCCTGTGTTTTCCTCGCACTCAAGCACAAGACGCTATAGGAACTGTACACTATACATGACACTTGGACTTAACGTCCGTCAGCTCCATGGACAAACTCTGCAACTGCTGAGCTAACTGGGCTACTGGATCCATGGTAGCTGGGGAGAATCTTTTAGAAGTGGCCGGTGAAAATGTCACGACGTATAACAGATATATTCTATGATAGTAACATATATCTAATGAGACAACACTCTATATTACATATTATAGAAAATATCAACATGTATACGTAGAATCTGCCAGCAATGTCTTACCTGACATAATATCCAATGTATTGTGGGTCTATACTGTGCACGTGAAACGCTGTCTCAGGATAGAGGTGGACCGGGGTCTATGCTGACCCTGAACTGGGGTCCTGACTAGTCCCTCTACCTGGAGGTACTGTTAATGGTACAGAGGTCCAGGCCGCCAGCGTAACCCTGTCTCCTGTAGATCCCTGACCACTGTAATCTAGTCCTGAGAAGGACCCTGATTACCACCACAGGGAATGGGCAGGCAACAGCTTACACACAGTCAAATACAAACGAGACAGACAGGGGGTAAAGAAAACACTGCCTTGCATACAAAACTTCCACTACAGAGGAACACAAAAGGTTAAGAAGATAAACAATAAGCGAGGAGAGGAAAAACCACAACAGGCACTCTTAGCTTAAGTCTTCTCAGAAACGATCCGCTCTGCTGGTCTGAATGAATGTTTTCACCGGCAACTTCCCCAGCAGACCAGCAGGTATATGAAGGAAGCTAATTAACAAAACATCAATCGCAGCTGGGCGAGGCTGGTCTGTCCAGCATCGAGAGAGAAAGAATTAACTCCCTCAGTGCTGAAAAACACCCAGCACCAGAAACTCAGCTGTGCGAAGTCAGGGTGTGCAATCGCGACGATCTCCGCCGCGACACACCCGTGACAAGAGGACAAAGAAAAGGCTGAGATATTAAACAGGCACTTTTCCTCCGTGTTCACCAATGAACTGGCTGTTCTAGGGATCATTCAACAAGGCAAAAATCAAAGTTCACCACCTGATATAACTAGTTTAACACAAGAAGTACGCCTGCATCTAAACATTGACAAATCCCCCGGCCCAGATGGCATTCATCCACGGATACCGAGGGAATTGAGCTTAATAATTGACAGACCACTGTTTCTTATATTCTTAGACTCTCTTGTAACAGGGGTGGTACCACAGGATTGGAGGATGGCTGATATGGTACTAATATTTAAGAAAGGTAAGAAGGTGGATCCAGGCAACTACCGTCTGGTAAGGCTGATATCAGTAGTGTGCAAACATTTTTAGGACATTATAAGAGATGAGCTGCAGAGATTTATTGTAGATAATATAATAACTGACAACTAGCATGGATTCATGATAAATAAGTCATGTCTAACTAACATGTTGGCTTTCTATGAGGAGGTAAATGCATATCTGGGTGTTGGTAATGCGGCTGATGTGATTTATCTGGACGTTGCAAAGGCATTTGTACCACATAACAGCCTTATACTGAAGCTATGGAAGCAGAGACTGGGGGAAACTAAATGCAGATGGGTAAGGAACTGGCTAAATGACAGGAAATAAAGAGTCATCATAAATGGTACCTTCTCTAAATGGGATACAGTCAGCAGTGGGGACCGCAGGGATCTATGCTAGCACTGATTATTTTAACCTCTTTATTAATGACCTAGTGGATGGGATCGAGAGTAAAGTGTCAGTCTTTGCTGATGACACCAAACTATGCAGGATACTACAATTTGACCTTGACAGTACAATTTTGCAAAATGATCTCAATAAGCTATCCGAATGGGCAAACACTTGGCAAATGAGGTTTAATGTAGATAAATGTAGAGTAATAAACCTAGGACGGAGTAATCCTATTGCTGCATATACATTCAATAGGAGTATACTCAGGACTACAGAACAGGAGAAGGACTTGGGTATTCTCGTTACAAGTAAGCTGAGCAGCAGTGCTCTATGTTAAGCAGAAGCCGCAAAAGCAAACAAGATTTTAGGGTGTATAACAGGAGAAATAAAATCCCGTGATCCCAATGTATTATTACCACTTTATAAATCACTGGTGAGGCCACATCTAGAATATGGAATCAAGTTTTGGGCTCCACATTTAAAAAAGGACATTCGGAAATGTGTCAGCTAGTGTTGAGCATTCTGATATTCGCGGTATCGGAATTCCGATTCTGAGTTCCGATACTTTATGCATATCGGATACCGGAACTGGAAGTTCGCATGTCAGGACTCAGTCAGCAGTAATTAGTGTATGGGGAGCTCCTGTGTCACAGAAGGAAGTATGTGACACAGTAACTTCCCGAGAGTGTCAGTGTCGGGGCTGTCAGCGCTTGCCAGAGGATCCCCGGTGGTCACGACTCGATGAATGGATTTCTGCCAGCTGAGCTGATCGTACAGCTGACCGGCCATTACCCTCTCCCTGGTGGTAACGTGCAGCTTCTTGCGATAAGTGCACGTGACGGCCGGGGAGGACTGGGTAATCTCGGCCAACTGTAGCCTCGCAATCAGCTGGCCATGAGGAATCTCCTCTGGTAAGCAGCTCTGCTGTGTCTGGATGTCAGGCTGAGCCTGGCATCCAGATGTAGCAGAGCTCGATTTGGCGTGGGACACTCGTAATTTTGGATTACGTCGGACAGGGAGTATTTGTGTTGGTTTGTTATTTTTGTTTTTTTACAGGAGATCGATGGCGTCGCAGGATGAGCGTACAATAAAGATGGAAAACTGTGTTGTGTATTATATCATTAAAAGACTTTATTCTGGCTGTATCTTTTTTTAAACATTTTCAACCTTTATGATTAATAATGGATCAGTGTCTTATTGACACCTCTCCATTATTAACCGGGCTTATTGTCACCGTTCAATCAAAGGTGACATTAACCCCTTATTACCTCACTTGCCACCGCTACAGGGCAGTGGGAAGAGCCGGATAAAGTGCCACAATTGGCGCATCTTTGGATGCGCCAATTGTGATGCTGCTGCAGGCTGGTATTTTTAGGTTGTTGAGGGCCAAAATCCATGGGCCTTGACAGTCTTTTAATACCAAGCCGCAGCAGTCTGCTTTTTACTTGGCTGGTTAACAAAAATAGGGGGACCCCACGCCATTTTTTTTTCGAGGGGATCCTCTATTTTTGTTAACCAACCAAGATAAGCAGACTGCTGTGGCCTGGTATTATCAGGCTTGCAAGGTTCATGGATATTGGATCCTTACCAGCCTGAAATACCAGGCCTCAGTAGTCTGCTTCATCTGGCTGGTTAACAAACATGTGATCGCCATTTTTTTTTTCGAGAGGATCTCCTATTTTTGTTAATCAGTTCACTTCATGTCAGCCGGGATTCCCTCTGACGTCACTGATGCTGTGCTGTTGTGAATGTGTTAGAAATTAATTCTGAGCAGAAGCTCCCTCTGGTGGTTACAAACAGTACTGAACCATTCAATGAGGATTGGCAATCAGGAGTTACAGACTGGTCTTATATAAGGGAGGTTCCCTCCCATCATGGTTGCCGGTGATCAATTGTTCTTGTCTCAACTGTGGTTCCTGGTTCACTTGGAAGCTTGCTGAGTCTTGCCTCTTCTCCTGCTCTCAGATAAGATATTTTCTGTTTTTTGTGCTTACCATTTGCATATTTCTCTGCATTTCTGTGAGGTTAGCCAGGTCTCCCCCCACCTGGGGGGGCTTGGGCTCCTCTCAGTTCTTCTAGAGCCACTGTTATTTGTTCATTTGCCTTTTCCAGTTTTTTTTAGTGGCTGCGGCTTAGTCTTGTTACACCAGAGAACTAATTTAGGTGGTAGAGGTCGTGTGATCTCAGGTGTTTTTGCAATTAGTAGAGTTGGTATTTTTTAGGGTTTTTTGGATTGCAGTAAGTGTCCTTCCTATCCTTTTCTGTCTAGGAAGATTGGGCCCCAACGTTTGCTCATACTATTTTCTGTCTGTGTCTGTATTTCCTCTTGTCTAACCGCCATTACATGTTTGGGGGCTTCCTATGTTCTTTGGGGATCTGCTCCGGGGCAGATAGCTTTCCTCTTTCTATCTTTAGGTGTAGTTAACCTCTCAGGCTGTGACGAGGCGTCTAGGACCAATGTAGGAACGCTCCACGGCTGCCTTTAGTTGTGGTGGTTAGTCAGGGTACTGCAATCCAGTAGATTCCAACCTCTCTGGTGTATTGCCGTTTTTGCCTGCTCTCCTCAACTACCAAATCATAACACTGTGCGGTGTCCCCGGATGACCTGATTAGCCTGGGAAGCAATCAATTAAGCTTCCCAGCTAATCACTGCCTCTCCTATCAGCCGGGAGAGGAGCTCATTCTTTCGGGGGTTTACTGCGAGGCTGAAGCATTAGCTCCGGTCCCCACAGTAAACATGTTAACAATTACAGTAGTGTATGTGTGCAAAATTTCATACATGTAGGAGTTAATTAAATGTGTAAATTCGTTGAAAAAAAATGCGTGGGCTCCCGAGCTATTTTCTCCACCAGACAGGGAAAGCCAGTGAGTGGGGGCAGATAATAATAGCCCAGAGAGGGACCATTATTTTTGGGCCCCCCCCTTGCTACTAACATTTGCCCCAGACACCCCAGAAAAGACAAATCTATAATTAGATGCGCCCTTTCTGGCACTTAGCCCGTCTATTCCCATTGCCCTGTAGCGGTAGCTAATGGGTTAATAATGGGTTAAAGCCACCTTGCTATTGGAAGGTGACTTTAAGCCAGGTTAATAATTGTCAATTAGACAACTCTCAATTATTAATCCTATTGTATGAAATAACAATAAAACACACACACTTTAATTAAAAATCATTTTAATGAAATAATCACACAGTTTTTGACCATCTTTTATTTTATAGGTAATCCGTGCGAAGCCCTTGTTCTCCTGTAATAAAATAAAATAATAAAGCAACATTATTCTTACCTATCCGGTGCTCTGTCACGTCCCACGCTGTAATCCTTCACAAAGGGTTAACATGTTTACTGTGGGGACCGGAGCTAATGCTTCAGCCTCGCAGTAAACCCCCGAAAGAATGAGCTCCTCTCCCGGCTGATAGGAGAGGCAGTGATTAGCTTTGAAGCTTAATTGATTGCTTCCCAGGCTAATCAGTTCAGGTCAGCCGCAGCCGGGGACACCGCACAGCATCAGTGACGTCAGAGGGAATCCCGGCTGACCTGAAGTGAACTGATTAGCCAGGGAAGCAATCAATTAAGCTTCCCACACTAATCACTTCCTCTCCTGTCGGCCGAGAGAGGAAATCATTCATTCGAGGGCTTATAGCTGAGCTGGCAGCATTAGCTGCCCAGCTTGCTGTAAGCCACTTAACCCTTTGTGAAGGATTACAGCGTGGGACCTGACAGAGCACCGGATAGGTAAGAATAATGTTGCTTTATTATTTTATTTTTATTATAGGAGAACAAGGACTTCGCAAGGAATGGCAGTAAAATAAAAAATGGTCAAAAACTGTGTGATTATTTCATTAAAATGATTTTTAATTAATGTGTGTGTTTTATTTTATTTTATACAATAGGATTAATAATTGATAGTTGTCTAATTGACAGCTCTCAATTATTAACCTGGCTTAAAGTCACCTTTCAATAGCAAGGTGGCTTTAACCCATTATTAACCCATTCGCCACCGCTACAGGGCAATGGGAATAGACGGGCTAAGTGCCAGAAAGGGCGCATCTAATTATAGATTTGCCTTTTCTAGGGTGGCTGGGGGCAGATGTTAGTAGCCAGGGGGGGCACTAAATAAATGCACCCTCAATAGGCTAATATTATCTGCCCCACTCGCTGGCTTTGTCTGTCTGGTTGAGAAAATAGCGCGGGAGCCCACACATTTTTTTCAATGAATTTACACCTTTAATTAACCACTACATGTCTGAAATTTTGCACACATACACTCATGTAATTGTTAGTGAAAACCATATATCAAACTACATGAAATGACATGGTTAACTGTATGTAAACCATGTGTCATTTCATGTCGGGTGGTTCTGTATTTTCACAAAAGCCGGCAATTGAATTAGCGGCTATTATACTATGTAGAAGTGTATGAACTATAAATATATATATATGTGTCACAATGACATGTATATATATATATATATATACATAATATATATATATTGTATTCTATGGTATATATCTAGTGTTTACAAGGAAACAAAGGGTTTATTTTAATTCCGATATTTCTGTCCCATTGACTTGCATTGGTTTCCGGTATCGGAATCGGCGATATCCGATACTTTTTGGGTATCGGTCCGATCCAATATTTCTTGATATCAAAAAGTATCGCTCAACACTAGTGTCAGCTCAAAGGCGGGCAACTAGATTATTACAAGGGATGGAAGGCCTCTCATATGATGAGTGTTTGGAAAGGTTGGGCTTGTTTAGCTTAGAAAAAAGACGCCTCACAGGAGATCTTATTTACATGTATAAATATATGTGTGGTCAGTACTAAGGACTGGTGCATGACTTGTTCCTTCCAAGGACCAGGGGACACTCATTACAGGTGGAAGAAAGGCTATTCTGACAGCTAAATAAGAAAGGATCCTTTACAGTTAGAGCGGTCAGACCATGGAATGCCCGACCACAATAGGTAGAAATGGCACACACTATAACAGTTTATAAAAAAAAAGGCTGGACGATTTCCTCAATACACATAACATTGTGGGTTATAGTTAAATTTGTGACAAAATGAACAATTGGTGGAGAAAGGTTGAACTTGATGGACCTAAGTCTTTTTTCAACCTGTGCTACTGAAGAGGAGACAGGATGTTATGTACTGTATTTGCATTTTGTGTATATACATGTGTAAGTGCAGTGTGTGTGTATACATGTGTATGTGAAGTTTGTGCATATATATATATATACATTTGTAAGTGCAGTGTGTGTATATACAGTTGAAACCAGAAGTTTACATACACTATGTAAAAAGACACATATGAATGTTTTTCTCAATATCTGACATAAAATCAGAATAAACCTTTCGCGCTTTAGGTCAATTAGGATTAGCACAATTATTAATATTTGCCAAATGCCAGAAAAATGAGAAAGAGAATGTTTTAAGGCTTTATTTTTAATGTTGTCATTATGATTTAATGATTTAAACCCCTTAGTGACAGAGCCATTTTGCAGCTTAATGACCAGGCCAATTTTTACAATTCTGACCACTGTCACTTTATGAGGTTATAACTCTGGAACGCTTTAACGAATCCCGCTGATTCTAAGAATGTTTTTTCGTGACATATTGTACTTCACGTTAGTGGTAAAATTTCTTTGATATGACTTGTGTTTATTTATGAAAAAAACGGAAATATGGCGAAAATTTAGAAAATTTAACAATTTTCAAACTTTAAATTTTTATGCCCTTAAATCAGAGAGATATGTCACACAAATTTCTTAATAAATAACATTTCCCACATGTCTTCTTTACATCAGCACAATTTTGGGACCAAAATTTTTTTTGTTATGAAGTTATAAGGGTTAAAAGTTGACCAGCGATTTCTCATTTTTACAACACCATTTTTATTTTAGGGACTACATCACATTTGAAGTCACTTTGAGGGGTCTATATGATAGAAAGTAGCCAAAAGTGACACCATTCTAAAAACTGCACCACTCAAGGTGCTCAAAACCACATTCAAGAAGTTTATTAACCCTTTACGTGCTTCACAGGAACTGAAGCAATGTGGAAGGAAAAAATTAACATTTAACTTTTTTTGCAAAAATTTTATTTCGGAACCTATTTTTTTATTTTCACAACTGTTAAAAGAAAATATGAACCACAAAATTTGTTGTGCAATTTCTCCTGATTAAGCCGATACCCCATATGTGGGGGTAAACCACTTTTTGGGCGCACGGCAGAGGTTGTGCTTCACAGAAGTTTATAACATAGAACAGTGAAAATAAAAAATCATATTTTTTCCACAAAAACAATCTTTTCACCCCAATTTTTATTTTCCCAAGGGTAACAAGACCCCAAAAGTTTTTGTGCAATTTGTCCTGAGCATGCTGATACCCCATATGTGGGGGTAAACCACTGTTTGGGTGCAAGGCAGAGCTTGGAAGGGAAGGAGCGCCGTTTGACTTTTTCAGCGCAGAATTGGCTGGACGTCATGTCGTGTTTGTAGAGGCCCTGATGTGTCTAAACAGTGGAAACCCCCCACAAGTGACCCCATTTTGGAAATTAGACCCCCTAAGGAACTTATCTAGATGTGTGGTGAGCACTTTGAACCTCCAAGTGCTTCACAGAAGTTTATAACATAGAACCGTGAAAATAAAAAATCATATTTTTTCCACAAAAACGATCTGCTCACCCCAATTTTTATTTTCCCAAGGGTAACAAGACCCCAAAAGTTTTTGTGCAATTTGTCCTGAGCATGCCGATACCCCATATGTGGGGGTAAACCACTGTTTGGGCGCACGGCAGGGCTTGGAAGTGAAGGAGCGCTGTTTAACTGTTTCAAACCAAAATTGGCTGGAATTGAAATTGGACGCCATGTCGCGTTTGGAGAGCCCCTGATACGCCTAAACAGTCGAAACCCCCCACAAATCACACCATTTTGGAAACTAGACCCCTTAAGGAACTTATCTAGATGTGTGGTGAGCACTTTGAACCCCAAAGTGCTTCACAGAAATTAATAAACGTAGAGCCGTGAAAATAAAAAATCATTTTTTTCCTCAAAAATGATTCTTTAGCCCGCTATTTTTTTTATTTTCTAAGGGTAACAGGAGAAATTGGACCCAAAAAGTTGTTGTGCAATTTTTCCTGAGTACGCTGATACCCCATATGTGGGGTGAAACCACTGTTTGGGCGCATGGGAGTGCTTGGAAGGGAAGGAGCGCCATTTTGTAATGCAGACTTTGATGGAATGTTCTGCGGGCATCATGTTGTGTTTGCAGAGCCCTTGATGTACCTAACAGTAGAAACCCCCTGCAAGTGACACCATTTTGGAAACTAGACCCCCCAAGGAGCTTATCTAGATGTGTGGTGAGCACTTTGAATCCCCAAGTGCTTCACAGAAATTTATAAACGCAGAGCCGTGAAAATGAAAAATCATTTTTTTTCTCAAAAATGTTTTTTTTAGCCAGCTATTTTTTATTTTCCCAAGGGTAACAGGAGAAATTAGAACCCCAAAATTGGTGTGCAATTTGTCCTAAGTACGCTGATACCCCATATGTTGGGGTAAACCACTGTTTGGGTGCACGGCAGGGCTCGGAAGGGAGGGAGCGACATTTGACTTTTTGAAAGCCACGTCGTGTTTGGAGACCCCCTGATGTGTCTAAACAGTGGAAACCCCCCACAAGTGACCCCATTTTGGAAACTAGACCCCTTAAGGAACTTATCTAGATGTGTGGTGAGCACTTTGAACCCCCAAGTGTTTCACAGAAATTTATAAACGCAGAGCTGTGAAAATAAAAAATCATTTTTTTCTTAAAAATGATTTTTTTAGCCAGCTATTTTTTATTTTCCCAAGGGTAACAGGAGAAATTAGAACCCCAAAATTGGTGTGCAATTTGTCCTGAGTACGCTGATACCCCATATGTTGGGGTAAACCACTGTTTGGGCGCACGGCAGGGCTCGGAAGGGAGGGAGCGCCATTTGACTTTTTGAAAGCCACGTCGTGTTTGGAGACCCCCTGATGTGTCTAAACAGTGGAAACCCCCCACAAGTGACCCCATTTTGGAAACTAGACCCCTTAAGGAACTTATCTAGATGTGTGGTGAGCACTTTGAACCCCCAAGTGTTTCACAGAAATTTATAAACGCAGAGCTGTGAAAATAAAAAATCATTTTTTTTCTCAAAAATTATTTTTTTAGCCAGCTATTTTTTATTTTCCCAAGGGTAACAGGAGAAATTAGAACCCCAAAATTGGTGTGCAATTTGTCCTGAGTACGCTGATACCCCATATGTTGGGGTAAACCACTGTTTGGGCGCACGGCAGGGCTCGGAAGGGAGGGAGCGCCATTTGACTTTTTGAACACCACGTCGTGTTTGGAGACCCCCTGATGTGCCTAAATAGTGGAAACCCCTCAATTTTAGCTCCAACCCTAACCCAACACACCCCTAACCCTAATCCCAACCCTAATCCTAACCTAAATCCCAACCCTAATTCCAACCCTAATTGTAACCCTAACCTTAATTGTAACCCTAACTCTAATTGTAACCCTAACCCTAATTTTAACTCTAATTGTAACCCTAACCCTAATTTTAACCCTAACCCTAATTGTAACCCTAACCCTAATTATAACCCTAATTATAACCCTAACCCTAAGGCTAGGTTCATTTTGCGTTTTACCAGCCCGTTCAACACATAGCGTTGACGGGCTGGTAACGGTATAGCATAACACGATCGCGTTATGCTATACCCGCTAGCGCAGAGGAATCAGCAGATGATTCATCTGCGCTAGCGGTGACGGAGCCCAGACGCTGCAGCCCGCGTCCGAGGCTCCGTCACTGAATGATGGCACGTCGCAAACGCATGCCGCTTTACCGGCATGCGTCGCGAGGCGCCCTCAAATGGGGGTGAATGGCAGCGTTAATGGGGCTGCGTTACACCGCGTTATACGCAGTATGAACCCAGTATGAACCCAACGCTAATTATAACCCTAACCCTAATTATAACCCTAACCCTAATGCAACCCCTAAAAACCCCAATTATAACCCTAACCCCCAATTATAACCCTAACCCTAACAAAAAATGAAAATAAATATAATTTCTATTTTTACTATATGTCCCTAACTAAGGGGGGGATAAATGGGGGTTATGTGCTGTTTTTTTTATTTTGATCACTGTGATAGTTTATCACAGTGATCAAAATGTACAATCTGGAGAAAAGAAAGAAAAAAATTTTGAATCTGCCGCCAAGGGAGATCGGCGGGCGCCAAGCGCATGCCCCGCCGTTTTTTTTTTCCAGGAAGAAGACCGGAGGACGGAGGCCAGGGGGACCTGCGGAGACACCGGCAGGCACAGGGGGGTTCGGGGGAGCTGGGGACCCTAATTCTTCCCCTCTGATGTGCGATCACATCAAAAGGGGGGAGAAATCATTTTTTTTTTTGTTGCGGTCGCCGTTATGCTGTATAGCCGAGACCCCAAAAAAAATTGCCCACCCCCCCGCACATCGCGGCGGGCGCACTGAGCAAAGCGCCCGCCATTTTCTCAATGGCGGCGGCACCGGGGACACCGGAGGTTTCCGGGGGCCACATGGAGGGGATTGGGGGGCCACATGGGGTCCCGGGGGCCCTTTTTCTCTGTCCTCTGATGTCCGTGACATCAAGGCCCGAAAAAATTAAATGGGACAACATTTTTTTTTGTTGTTGGCGCGCCGTTTTTAGGGTTTATAACGGCGATCGCAACATCGGTGTCGGTAAAAAAGACCCGATTCATGTTCTCTGGGGTCTCGGCTACCCCGTAACCAGACCCGAGAAAATGCACCTCTGGGGGGCCTTTTTCACTTTTTCCA